>BSBM01000852.1:902500-1502500 GCA_027924585.1 Larix kaempferi | reverse complement strand
TGAAGCCTTCTCAATCTACAAAGTTCTTGGTTCTCCACGATTATATATAAAAATAAAACTAGAAAACCTAGTGGCCACTAAGACTAGGGTACAAACAGCACACCAACTAAAAATTCCTAAGTATGCAAACCAAGCAAACAAGATGCCTTTCAGAGAAGAGTCTGGGATGATGAGTGCATAGAACAGATCAACAAAGGATGAAGAACAGTTACCCGAGGTCCACAATAAAATGACTAAGGGTGCAAGCACTGGAATCACCCAACCGCCCTCCTAAATACCTGCAAGGGATTTCCTCCCATGTCTGTCATAGGTACAGCAGATATACCCTCCGCTATCACCTGTGTATGAACCTATGGTCAAATACTAAGGATACCACAACCCCGAAAACTCCTGGGGGAACAGTCTCTGGCCGAATCAGAAGGCGTGGGCAGGGTGACTAAGCCTGAAACTCAAAAGAGTCCCCAAACGAGATCCAATCCTGGTATATGCTCAAAACATAAAGTAGGAGGAGTATTCCCAACAATATTGTCTCACAAGACCTACTACATAGATCCCATGAAAGCTTTGAATGAAGTAGATTTACCTATGATAGTCGATCGACAATTTTTGCGTAATGTGTGATATTGGGTGGTTTAAAGTGATTTAAACCCAAGATCCTAACCAAGACTACTTAGTGTAGTGTATCCCTAAAAAAGAAAATTTGTTTCTATTTAATTTTATTAAAGATTTTTAGGTATGTTATTACTCAAAAGGTAGTGCGTTTGTGTGGCGTGGTTGCAATAGAAAAGCAAAATTGCATAAATTCTAACTTTCGACAACAAATTTTTTTATTTTTTCATTTAAAGTTCTTTCCAAACTGAAAAACTAAGCAAATCTAATCAAATTTCTTTTTTGTTTCTTTTGAAATTGTAAACAAAATAATCTATGCTATCTTGTAACAAATATAAGCCATATTAATGCTAAGCTACCAAATTTTTGCTTTTTTCTATTATTATAAACGAAAAAGAACTATAAACATGGAAAGCAAATAAGACTTGTGTGTAGTGTGTAAGTATGGCTAAAAATAGTTTCTAAGCTTACAGCTGTCAAGGCACTAACTCAACAAAGACTTGTCCTACAGGTTTTTTGCAAAAGAAAAAGCCTTCATACTCGGAAACAAAGTGGGGAGAAAACAAAGAAGAAAGATACTCAAAACTGGGAATCAAACACAAGAGGACTGACCCAAAGCATCAAACCCTAACAATACAACTATGCCAAGCAAACGGTAGGCAAGCAAGCTAACAATCGCACTACTAACACAAGGACTGAGAAATGAATCAACCTAAAGCACTTTAAACACACTTGAAACCAAAAGAGACAAAAATTCAAGGAAATTTGGAACTCAACAAGTTCGGAAGACACCCTAAAGGCTCCAAAATAGACCAAACCCTAAAACAAAAGATAAGGTAGGTATAGAGCAAACAAATGTTGCTACAAACAGTGAATGCAAAGCATCAGGTTTGTAGGTCAGCAACACACAATTAGGGCAGAAATAAGCAGAAAGTGTTCACTAAAGAACAAAGCCTAGTCTTCAAAAAGAATTATAAATAGTCCAAACATTCCATAAGTAAGAAAGCGATCTAAAGATGGTAAAAAGACTCAAAAAAAGGTTCTAAGACTCAAAGAAAGGTTATAAACCTCAAATACCAGTCAAGGAGATCTAAAACAAAGTGAGAAGACCACCCAAAAGGGCAGAAAACTCAACCAAACAACTAACAGAAGGCTACAGGAATATACCCTATTGTGCAGTAGGGAAACTAGCGCTCCTGAAGAGATGGGTGCTACTATATGTATAGAAAAGTGGCATATGGGCGCTACTGTATGTATAACAGAGTAGCGCTCAGGTCTTAAAAAGTTAAAAAATGACTTTGAAAATATGCAAAAAAGACTGAGTGAAGCAGAGAAAAATAAGCAGGGGGTACCTACAGGGTCTCTCAGCAAATTAAAGGAGTTAAAATGGTTCAAGGAAGACAAACAAGAGAGGTTTCCTAGAGAAAAAACACAACTTTCCCCAGTGGAGTCGCCAGTCTGTTGGTAGGAAGAACTACCCTATAGTAAGGAAACGGATACTATCAACTGAAAGGGGATGACAGGTAAGCATATTAACTCTGTTACAGAGATGTTTATGAAAGGAAATATGTTATAGGTCTTGAGAACATACCTTTCAAATGACGTTCGATCCTAGCTATTATTCGATCTTGTGCTTGATCCTCAAGGCAACCTCTCATTCAATAAACCTACAATACAAGTACCTTTCTCAGCATATCTTGGATAATATATAATGATGAAATAAACAAAGCAATTTAAACATCCGATATTAACCAAAGCAGATCCAAACAAGTATATAACTTCAATGAACACTTAATTTGGGACAAGAAAGATGCTTCAACCTTTTATTGTCAAATGCAAATTGATGATACAAAGTATACCTGACTTTGTCACATGCTCCCGCAACCTGATCCTAGGCTCCTGCTCTTCTTTGGCTTGGATATCTTCCAGCATAACCTCCTCGAATGCAAGCTTCTCTTTAAAAGTATCTCAATAGCATTCATGTCTCTAACCCCTCTCTTTATTCTTCCTTGTATTTATAGGACAAGGGAAGCAGTTTAGGTCGAGAGATGGTTATGGAGGATGTTGGGGAAGTTGGGAAACCAACTGCAACTAATCCTCTTCGTGAAATTAATTATTTTTTAATCATCTTTTGAGGTGTACACTACTATTTCTCAACGAAGTAGCGCTCAGGGCACTACTATAGTGTTTTAAAACTAGCGCTCATCACTTTTTGAATGTTGAGCGCTACTCTGTTGAAGAGGATTAGTGCTCATGAGGATTGAGTGCTACTATTGCACACTGGATTAGGGTACAGGCGCTAGTCTATTGAAGTAGAGTAGCGCTCATGTCTCAAAATGACATTTTTAGGGTTTTTCCAGTCTTGCCAGGAGGTGGAGTAAGTCAAAGTCTCATCTGGGGTCAACATGCTCCTCCATCCAAGTTGTCCTTTTGTGTGATAAACAGCTCAAGGTGATCACGGACGGAGAGGTGTAGGTTTGACCTATAATAGTTGACTGCTCCCTACAATCCACAACAGAATGGAGTTGCATAGAGAAAGAATAGAACAATCATGGAGGCAGCTCGAGCAATGCAGCATGACCAGGATTTGCCTATGCATCTATGGGCAGAAGTAGCTAGGACAGCTGTATATGTGCAGAACAGAACACCTCACAATATATTGGACAACAAGACACCAGAAGAGGTCTTCTCTAGTAAGAAACCTGAGGTCAGCCATCTCAGAATATTCGATTATGTAGTATACATTCATGTCCCAAAGGAAAAGAGGACAAAACTAGATCCTTCAGGAAAGAAGGGTATCTTTGTGGGGTACAGTGAAAGCTCGAAGGCTTACATAATATACTTTCCAGTGTTCAAGAAGATTGATGTTAGCAGGGATGTAACATTTGATGAAGACTCAGCTTATATCAAATCAAGGAAGACACCTGTTGAAGATCATGAAGAACCAAAGGAAATTAGATTTCAAGATACCACCATGACTGAAGAAATTCCAGAAAAACATTGTGAAACAGAAGATCCACAACAACCTATAGATCCACCTTGTGAGAACAACTCTCACAAGAGGAAACCTTCATGGGCTAGAGAGCTCATTCAAGATGCAGAAAAATATGGCATTCCAGAAGAAGAACACAGAGCAAGGAAGAGAACTAGATCTCATACCAGCTATGTTGCCTTACTCTGTGAAATTATGAAAAAAGAGCCTTCCAATTATGAAGAAGAAGCAGAAAAGAAAGAATGGAAGGATGCCATGGTCGAGGAATACCAATCGATCATGAAGAATGATGTTTGGGATGTGGTCCCAAGACGTGAGGGGAAGTCTATTGTGACCTCCAAGTGGATCTATAAGATCAAGCATGCTGCAGATGATAGCATAGAAAAATGCAAGGCAAGGTTTGTAGCTCGTGGCTTCTCTCAGAAAGAGGGAATAGACTATGAAGAGACCTTTGCACCTGTAGCCAGATACACTTCCATTAGAACAGTACTTGCTCTAGCTACAACGATGAAACGAAATATAAGCCAGATGGATGTAAAGACAACTTTCTTGAATGGTGTAGTCGAGGAGGAAGTGTATGTGGAGCAGCCAGTTGATTTTGAGACACATGATAGAGAGTCATACGTGTGTTGGTTGGCGAAAGCCTTGTACGGCTTGAAGCAAGCTCCTAGGACTTGGTATGCTAGGATGGATAGTTTTCTATCCAGTTTGGGCTTTAACAATAGTAAAGCGGATTCCAACCTTTATTACAAGGTTGAGGAAGGCAATCTTGTGATTCTACTCTTGTATGTGGATGACTTGTTTGTTACGGGTGAGGATAGACTGATTGCGGATACCAAGAGGAAGCTTGTTGCCGAGTTCAAGATGAAGGACTTGGGGATGATGCACTATTTTATAGGCATGGAGGTGTGGCAGAGTGTAGATGGAATCTTCCTTGGATAAGGGAAGTATACAGTAGAGATCCTGAAGAGGTTTGGGATGATGGACTGCAAGGCCATGGCCACACCTATGGCATCGAACCTGAAGCTTCTGTGCGATGCTTCATTTGATCCTGTTGATGTCACTGTGTATCGTCAGATGATTGGGTGCTTGATGTACTTGACGAACACGAAACCATATATTTGCTTTGTGGTGAACACATTGAGCCAGTTCTTGACGAATCCCATAGGTGTTCACCTAGTTGCTATAAAGCATATTCTGAGGTACCTAAAGGGTACAGTTGATTATGGGCTCAAGTATGATGCGAATGAAAAGTTTAACCTGGAGGGTTACGTTGATTTCGACTGTGTTGGCAATGCTGTAGATAGGAAGAGCACTTTTGGGTGCTGCTTCAGTATGGGATTAGGTGTGATCCCTTGGTTTAGCAGGAAGCAGTCCTGTGTAGCACTGGGTATAGCCGAAGTAGAGTATGCTGTAGCTTGTTGGGCTAGTTGTGAGGCAGTATGGCTGAGGAAACTACTATCTGAGTTATTTTATCTCCCGTTGGATGCTACTGGTATCTATTGTGACAACCAGAGTTTTGTGAAGCTATCTGAGAACCATGTGTTTCACGACAGGTCGAAGCACATAGAGATCAAATATCACTATATCAGGGATATTGTGCAAAGAGGAACATTGAGGCTCCTGTATGTTGTGACGGATGAGCAGGTTGTAGATGTGTTGACGAAACCACTAGCCAGAGTGAAGTTTGACGAAACCACGGATGAGCAGGTTGTAGATGTGTTGAGGCTTGGTGTTCTTCATATTGATGACACTTCGAGGAAGAAGTGATTGAAAAATTTGCTGGAGCCATTCCAAGCATGGTGAGAGGAGGATCCTTCCATGGCTGTGGATGTAAGTACTGAATAATGAGCATCAGGACGATGCTCGAGTTACTGCTTTGTGATATGTATCAGGTGGATACATTGTGTGATCAGGTAGATCATGTATGTGATATGCATCAGGTAGATGCATGATATGTATCAGGTGGATACATTGTATGATCAAGATGATCATGGATGACGAGCTTCAGGATGTTTCTCCAGATGATATATATCAGGTAGATACATTGGATGATCAGGATGATCATGTGATGATGTACATCAAGATGATGGATGATGAGTATCAAGTTGATACTTTGTGGTCATGGGCAGGTTGTGCAGATGAGCATGTAAGTTGACCTGGGATATCCGATAGGTTCGGCTGTGTGCCTGTAATCAGTCCTGGTATGCTCTTTTGAGGCATTGCTCTAAGAGGATATGTAATATTTCCCTGGGAGATCCAACAGGTTTGGATGTGTTCCCGTAATAAGTCCTGGGATGCTCTTTCAAGGTTTTTTCCTATGGCATGTAATGTGGTCCTGGGAGATTCGATAGGTTGGGTTGTGTGCCCATAATAAGTCCTAGGATGCTCTTTTGAGGTTTTTCCATGACCACATGTAATGTAGTCCTGGGAGAACCGATAGGTTGGGATGTGTGCCCATAATAAGTCTTGGGATGCTCTTTTGAGGTTGTGTGGTGGAAATCCTAGATGCGTTCTAGGTCCCATCCAGTATGAAAAATGACTGGCTCTGTTGTAGGAAATCCTAGATGCGTTCTAGGTCCCATCTAGTATGAAAAAGGACTGGCTCTGTGGAAGGAAATCCTAGATGCATTCTAGGTCCCATCCAGTATGAAAAAGGACTAGCTCTGTGGCAGGAAATCCTAGATGCGTTCTAGGTCCCATCTAGTATGAAAAAGGACTGGCTCTGTGGCAAGAAATCCTAGATGCATTCTAAGTCACATCCAGCATGAAAAAGGGTTGGCTTTGTAGATGATGAAGACTTGCAGGTGGAATGCCTACATGCCGTATGAAAAAGGACTGGATCTGTAGAACTTCCTATGACGAGTAGATCATAGATTGATTGAGATAGAAACAACAATGACGATGACGATGATTTGCTGATGATGATCCGTAGAATAAGACTTGTAATAACAGATCTGTGTCGAGAAATACCTTCCTAGTTAAGAGGGAGTGTTGATGTATATGTAATTTCGGAATGTATTTCACCTATGTTTTTCACCTTTATGGTTTTCCGCAGTGAAACTCTGTGTGTCTATTATCTCATGTGATTGCTTGGTGTGATTGTTATGCATTGCTATGATTGATATGATGTACATGTTATTATATCAGTAAAGATCCTAGAGTATATTGAATTAAATGCTCAAAATTTAACACCAAAAAGATCCTTGATGAAAAATAAAATACCATTCAAATGCTCAAGAAAAAATTGAAGGTGCCAAATAATCAACATGTGCAATCTCCAGAGTTGGAAAAATTACAACAAGAAAAGGAATCCATATATAAAAAAATGATGGATCACAAAGGTAAAATGTTAAAGTTACAAGATGAAAATCATGCTTGGGAAAAAGAAAGGATTGAATTGTTGTCACAAATTTCAGTGTTAAATACCAATCAGATTGAAACTGTGCAAGTGCCAGAGAATCCAAGGGATCAATCTCTATGTATGGATGAAGGTAAAATGGATAAGTCCTCCACAGAGGAACTAACTGGTGCTATGTCACAAATTAGTCTAAAATATGTAGAGATAGAATATTTGAAAGTGGAAAACCAGAAGTTGAAACAGAGAGTAATTCACAATTATGAGAGAAGAAAAAAGCTTTGAGTGATAGAAAACATTTGCAAAAGAAATTTGATGAATTAAAAGATAGATTGACATGTAAGATTCCATTACAAGAAGCTAAACAACTTATATCAGATGTGATATCAGTGGAAGTCACCAAATTCTAGTCACATTTGAATTTTATGGAAGATAAAGATGCTATAGCAAATATAGATCTCTAGAGATGTAAAGTGGAAAACGATACATTAAGCAAAAGGCCTTCAAGAACAACTCAAAATACAGTCAGTTTTTTAAACACTCTAACTCAATCAGATATGTAGAGTTTTTGAATCAAAGACATGCCATCAATCATCATTTGGGAAAGAATAATTATTGGAAAGCATGATCGTGTTAAAGAAGTACAAGAAAAAGTGCAATAGATGCTCCTTCAAGTTAAAAATTTTAATAAATTATTTCAGGGGATTTTTGAAAATGGTCTACCTTCTTTTTGGAGTGACGATGGAAAATTAAGAACTCAAGAAAATTATCACAATTTGATAGTATAGGATCGTATGGATCACTCGAAATTTGAAGGTTTGGTCAAAGGATTAACTGGAAAGACAATAATTGATAAATTGACCGATGATTTTGAAACATTTGATCAACTACTAATGATTAAGAAGGATCTTCCATTTGTATGTTAAAAAACATGCATGGAATTGGAGGTGTTGGTGAAAGAAATGGTGGATTATCAAATCCCAAATCAAGAGCAATGGAAAATTGTCGAAAAAATTAGGAAAACAAAATACATGTTATATCAAGAATGAATATTCAAGTCTCTTAATTTGAAATGAATTTGTTGTTCCTTTGTTAACTGCCCGAGTGTTACATCAACCCAAATCAAAGCAACATGATACCATCTTGATTGACAACAAAACAAATGTTCCTAAAGTTTAGAAATTTCTTTGAAATTTTTATTTTTAGCGAAGAATCAGTTAGGGTTTATTCAAATAACATTTTGTATAAATTTTGATTTTACAAAGTAATCGGGGTTGCATCCGAGAGAAAAAATTACAATCGTGTAATATTTTTTGAAGACTTTAATGAAGAGAAGAAGTACAGGTCTATTGGAATCGCAAGCTTCATATGTTGTCACTTTCTTCAATCTATTAATTTCTCTTTTGTGAATGTATTTCCTGTTACACCATCTTATCACTTTGCCTCATCTTTAACTGAACTATGTGAGTTAGAATTCATTTTATATGCTCTAATTCACACATTTAAATATTGTCATTGTTCTTTCTTCCAAACTAATGTAGAATTCATCCCAATTAGATGCTCTCTTTTTTTCCAAAAGAAACAAAGCCTCTTGCTATTCACATTATGAATCAAAGAAACTACACATATTCTTGTCCATAAAAGACAATGATTAGTATAATCATTTTTTACATGTGAAACATACTTGTCTCCCAAATGGCCATTATTCCTCATGTTACATAGGTTTTTATCTCATAATAACCCTATTTGTCATTTTCCATCCACATCAACATTTAGCATTCCATATCACAATAAATAAACCAAAAACTATTTATCTATGCAATTTAGCTAATATTGTACCATATTATACAACGATTTTAAGTAATGTATCAAAATAATATTGTCCAAAACAACCTTCCTTGATTAGTATATATTTATGTCAATTTCATCCTACATCTATTGTTTGTGAAAAAAGTAGATATGAGCCCTTCCTTCCTTCATAATGAGACCACTTTTTGATAGCATGTCTCTCTGCATGTTATTGATTCTTCTCAGATGTTTATAACATATATATTCAAAATTCTTGTGTAAATGCACAATCCTTTGTTTCCAAGCTATCAAATTTGAAACCTATAATCTGCAACTGCCATTGATCCAATTCATAATAGCTAATGAGTCACCAAAAATGATTTTCCTGTTTGAACCTATATTCTGTGATATTGTCAACAATCCCCATAATGCAAGGGTTTCTTCCCTTGTGTTTCTCCCCATTCCACATCCAAATGACATCTCCATGTGATTTTCCTGATCCATGAACAAAATTCATCCTGCCCCACATCTTTCCAATTGACTAGCTCCGTCGAAATAAACCACATGAAAATGATAATTTATAATTGGGAGGTCAACTATTTTTTTCCTTGTAACAAGCATCTTCGAGTTTATGCGTTTCATGTAATGTAGTATAAATTACACAGACCCATCCAAAGTTTAGATTTTCTCATCAAACAAGATAGAGTTCCATAATCACCAAAGACCCCAATTGAAATGAACACGATATGCCATCAAATGTCTAAAATTTGAATACCAATATTTGACATTTTCATCAAAAGTACTTCCTTCCCAAGTATCTGTTATCATACTGATGATTACTGGGGGTGGTGGGAGAGGCAAGTGCCCACCTTCGAGCAGTTTCCATATGCTGGATTGGATTTCTGCCATGATCCAGAATTGGCGCTTCCTCCAGGTTGAGCCTGGGGAGCTATTGGTATGTTTAATTTTGAGATTTATTTAATTTTTTCAAACTTTTCAAGTATTTGATTTTTATGAATGAATTTTGAATTGCTAAACAAGTGTCATATGCAAATATTGGACCTATCCGTCCCGAGGGACATCCTACCATCTTTGTAAGGCCAGCTGATATTACTGCAGTAGATGCTATGCTGGGGATCATAGAGAGGAAAGTGAGTCGGTTTACTCATGAAGTTCCTGCATGCCATATGGATCAGATACCTATTAATATGCAGGAAGATGTAGTTGGGGTGCCCTAGAATGGATTAGGGTGCTGCGGAAGATAGCTAGGGTAGTCATATGTTATCGCAATGCAGTAGATGATGATGACGCCCCTCCTTCTCCATAAGAGAGGGATACATTCTATGTATATTTTTTAGGCCACTGTGCCCAGTTTTGTACTTTTATGACATGACTTGATAGACTTGTGATCCAAAAATCATATATTTTTTGATACAGTATCGTCTATATACAGTATCGGTTATTTACATGTGTATGTGTTTGAATTTTATGTGTGAAATGTTGTTTATGAAAGTGTATGATACAAATGCCAGTATAACACATAGTTTGCTAATGAATCAGCTAATGCGTTTAAATTTCTTGGAATGTGTTCATATATAATAGAATCAAACTGTCTTTCAAATAGTCTAACTCGTAAAAACTGACGTAGAAATCCAGGATATCTAATCTAGTAGACACCTGTTAACTGAAATACAATTAGTTGTGAGTCAAGTCTTACCTCCAAATGTGAAATGCTATGACTGAGAGCATCTCGGAGAAGTTCTATAACTGCACTGTATTCAACCACATTATTCGTGGTGGGACCCAAACAAACCCCCCCGAAGAGACAAGTTGTCCAGCGGGTGAGTAAATGACGCAAGCTGCTGCAGCCAACTGACAAGTGTGGCGACTGGCACCATCAACAAATCCTAAGAAGTGTTTGGTTGACATATGGTACACGAAACGAAAAACACACATAAGATTAACTAACAAGCATAACAGAAACTAGCTCTACAAAAATATACAGCTATGTTACATGAAAAAGCACATCAACCTAAGCGTAGTACTTCTTCAACTAGAGCCCATTTCTGGGCTCGACCAGCTTATTACCTTCATAATCTATTAGTTCATAGGCACCTTTCTTCGGTACTTTGGAAATTATATAAGGCCTGAGCCACATGGACTTGAACTTTCTAGGTCCTAGGGGTTCTTTGTCTTGATCCCAAAGTAGGACCAAGTCTCCTTCAAGGAAAACCCTAGGTATGATGGACTTGTCATACTGTCCTTTGAATTTTTTTTATGGACCTCATTTGCTGTGAGCGCGTCGCGGCGCTGCTCATCTAGATGTTCTAAGTGTAACAAACATTCTTCTAGTATTGAAGTATCTAGTAGTAACTGAACGGCTAGATTTAGCGAAGGAATCTCGCATTCAATCGGTACGACTGCTTCTATCCCATGCACAAGTTGGAAGGGAGAGAATCCGGTAGCAGTCTTAGCATTAGCTCGGTAAGCCCAAAGAGCCATGTACAGCATGACGTGCCAGTTATTTCAACTGGCATTAACAATTCTTTGCAATATAACCTTTAAAGTTTTGTTCACTGCTTCGACTTGTCCATTCGCGTATGGATAGTATGAAGACAAATGTTCTCGTTGAAAACCAAGCATTGTATACAACTCAGTCATCATGATATTCTAGAAATGACTGCCATGATCAGTCACTATCTCTTTAGGTATGCTGAACCATGCAATAATCTGATTAAACATGAAATAAGCGACAGTTTCTCCATCTGCCTTGACAGTAGGAATTGCCTCCGCTCACTTAGTAAAGTAGTCAATGGCAACGATGATGTAATGATGTCCTCCAGCCAAAACTGGATTGCAAGTCATGTAATCAACCCCCCATTTTGTGAAGGGACCTGCTGTAATCACAGGATGAAGAGGAATTGGATGTGCCCTCATTTTCTTAGTGAAAAACTGACATGGACGACAGAGTTTCACAGCTTCCACACAATCTTTAAAGACCCTGGGCCAAAAATATCCGACACGTAGTATCTTCTGAGTTGTTTCCAACCCGAAAAGATGTCCCCCACAAGCTCCACTATGGGCATCATTTAATACTGCTTCGGCTTCTTCTCGAGTTAAGCAACGTCGTAAAATGGAATCTACCCTATGTCGATACAAAGTATCTGAGATGATGAGGTAGTTCTTTGCATGGCTTTTGAGCTTGCATCGCTCTTCTCGAGAAAAGGTAGTAGGACACCTCAAAGTCTAGAGAAATACTAAGATATCCCTGTACCATGGGTCAGAGGAAGCAATGAGGAAGATATGTTCATCTGGGAATGATGATTCTTCCTCAACGTACTCTAGGTCACTCGAAAACTCTGAGATTAACTCAGTGAACACTAGTTATTTCTTCGACTTGGCCGATTGAAAGACCAAATCGAACTCCTGTAGGATTACAATCCATTTATTATATTTCCCACCGATGATTCATCGAGTGAGAACGTACTGGAAAGGATTGATTTCTGCTATCACAGTAGTATTTCGTAAAAGTATATAGTGACGAAGCCTCTGTAATGCATAGACCGCGACAAGTGCTAACTTCTCAACATGTGAATATTTAATCTCAGGGGCTATCAATGCACGAGAAAGATAGTAGACAACATGCTCTTGGAGCATATTGTCCTCCTGAACTAATACTATGCCAATTGTATTAAGAGATGCGGCCAGATATGAAAGAAAGTCTTTTGCGTAGTCTGGCAGGCTCAACAAGGGTGCTGAAAGAACTCCCTTTTTCAAGGCTTCAAAGGATGCTTGAGCAGCCTCATCCCACACAAAGTAGGAGTCTTGTTTGAGTAGCCTCATAAAACCTTCGATAATATTAGCATAGTTTATGATGAATCACCGTAAGAAATTATACATGCCTTGTAGGCTTTGGAGTTGTCGCAAGGTGCGAGGAGGAGGTAGATTTATAATCGCCTCTACTTTCAGTGGGTCGACCATTATGCCACGACTAGAGACAATGAAGCCCAGTAGATGTCCCGATTCGACATAGAACACACACTTATTAAGATTCAAACGAATCTTATATTGTCTGCATCTTTCAAACACCTGTCTAAGATGAGTTGGATGATCCCATCTTTTTCGAGATTGCACCGGGAGGTCATCCAAGTAAGGTTCTACTATTTGTTTGATATCATAAAAAGCGAAATTCATCGCATGATGGAAGGTAGCTCTGGCATTCTTCAAGCCAAATGGCATCTTCCAGTAAGCAAAGGTCCCCCATGGGCAAATGAAAGCTATTTTATGCTGATCTTCGGGTTTGATTTGTATTTGATTGTATCCTAAAAATCCCTCCATGAAAGAGAACATCTCATGTCCCGCACAAGCATCTATGATTTGATCGATAAACGGTGTAGGATAGTTATCTTTCAGACAAGCTTTGTTTAAGTCCCGAAAGTCAGTACAGACTATAATGGTACCTTGCTTCTTATCAACCAGAATAGGGTTTGAAACCCATACCAACATGTCAATCGGATAGATGAAACCGTCCTTAAGCAACTTTTCAACCTCCCCCTTGATGGTGGCCGCTTTTCTAGGGTTCACAGGACAGAGATTTTGTCTCACAGGTTTTGCCTTAGGGTATGTCGTGATGGCATGCTCCATGATGGTTAGGTCAATACTTGGCATCTCCTCATATGACCAGGAAAAAATGTCGATGAATTCTTTGAAAAGTTTTGTATACAGAGCGATCTCTTCTGGAGAACAGTCTGCACCAATAAAAATGTTTTCCACAACCTCGGGTTTGGTGTAAATGTTAATCGGAATTGTTCTCGATATATTAGCCAAATTTCCCTCAGCATAAACAGCTCTCGAAGTAGAAGGAAAAGATGACAAATCAACAAATCCACTGGATCTCACAAGGAATTCCCCTCTCTCAATCCTGTCTATATCTGGAAGCATGAAGGACCTATGATGCATATGTTCCCATGGTTGGTCCAGGCCCATCATGACTTCTAAGATGGCTTCATCAGACGAAAAAACCGTGTCTAAACAATCAAACGAGTGGGTGGAATTTAGTGACCATGCTGGAGCATAGTCCATATCTAACTCAGCAGAGACTGGTGGAATCACGATATGTTCCATTGCAGCATGTTGTGCTTCCATATAGGCCACTTCTGCAATGGATGGAGGCACAGAAGTTTCTGACGTAGTGGGAAGGATCCAAGGATCAGTTCTTAAACCAATCGTGAATTTTTCTGTAGAATTACCCACATCAGAATGCATAAAAAGAACAGGGGAGGGAAGGTCGAAAGTGCCTGTTAACGACCCGTAAATCCCTGCTCCTAAACTCTCACTAACTGGGGCAGTTTGATCAACTAAGGCAATTGTGGTCTCTGAATAAGTCTGGTTGTTTCTCTGAGTGAAAGAAAGCTGATCGACTGTAACGACCTTACCTTCAAATAGGAACATAACAAGTCGAAAAACTGTCGATGCAATAGCTCGCATGGCATATGTCCAGCTCCTACCTAATAACATGTTGTAATCAAGCGGAGCGTCTAGAAATTCTACTTCTACAACAACTATCTTACCGGCCAATGTGACATCAAATGATGGCAAAATCCTGTGTGGACGGAAAGTCCTGCCATCAAATGCAGTAAGTAGTGTGTTAGAAGAAGCTAACTCAGGGGAACCCAAAGCTTTCCAACAGGAAATTGACATTACGTAGGTCGACGTGCTCTCATCTACGACAGCTGGTCTGATGGTCATTGGGCCATGGATGACTTCAATCTGAAGAGCAATGTGGTAGGGAAACTGGTATTTGATATCAACCATATCAAATCACACAGACATGTTAGAGGATTCCATACTTCCAATAGCTGCCAGAAGTGCATTCCGTTGTAAAGGACAACTTTGCAAGACTTCTAACGTAGACATGGCACAAGGGGTCTAGGATAAATCTTCAACCACATTGTAGTTGGAGGCGGCCCGAGTGTTGGGATTGTGCGATGCCCGTTTGAAGACACCTTTCGGGATCTTTTTCATTGGGTCCACAGATATGTGGAGTGAATTGGAGGATTCTGGAATCTCTTTATCCTTTTTCTGTGCGTCCGGGGTATAATTCCTGGCTCTCGTTTGTAAGAATGCATCCGAATTAACCATGTTAGTAAAAGTTTGATCAACCATAGCATGTGTAGTGCCCCCAGTGTTGGAGGTGCTAGAAGCTGAGCTCTGCCCCTTAGAGAATGCATTTTTCAGTACGGCAGGCTTCTTTTCTTGTAATAGCTTCTGGGCTTCTTCAGGCAGAGGGCATTGGTGAGTAAGGTGGTCCTGCTTGCAAAGTTTACAAGGGAACTTAACCTTCTTTTTCTCTTTGTTACCCTCCTCGACATTCTCGTTTTTGGGCTCCTGATGGTTCCCCTCTCCTTTCTTGTCCTTCTTTTTGTTATTGGGCTGCCGAGGGCCCTTTTGATTGTTCTGAACCTGGTTGACAGATTCAGAAGTAGAAGGAGAGCTTGTGACGGAAGAAAATTCTACAGTCGATTGTTTGACAAATAAGGCATGAACCTGTTTGGTCAATGCTTCGAAAGTTGCAAAGTCAACTGAACCCACTATGCCGTCAGCATGTGGTCCAGGTTTAGGTCTACTCAGATCGGTATTTGATTGCGGTGCATCAAGTATGATCTCATATAGTAATCCAGATTGTGTGTAAACGAGATCTAACTACTGGGTCCGTAGGATGGCTTCTTCCTCGTTAGACACTCCAAAAGTAGCTACTTCCGTAGAAATTTAAGGAAGGAGTGATTTCAAAGACTACTCAAGAAGGAATTCTAGAGGTATGTTGGCTTTAATGAACCTCTTCCGTCTTTGCCACTCCTGAATGTCATCAAATAAATGAGTGGCTTTACTTTGCCTAAATGTAGACAAAAGGTCTGTTCTGGCATCATACTGAATAGGAAGCTGGAAGTGATTCAAAAAGATAGTCGCGAGATCCCCAAAATTAAAGAATGTAGATGCAAGTAACTCGATGTACCATTTGGCTGCAGCACCGGTTAAAGTCCTTTGGAACAGTATCAATCTAATGGAATCTTCATTTAATGAGTTCGAGGAGCACCATAAATGGAAAGTAGTGACATGGTCACCAGGGTCTTCACCTGTTTTTCCTTCGAAATTTGGAATGTTCAAAGGTAAATTGGTAGGAACTGGTGGCCATGTAGCGTTATGATACACCGGGTCTTTGGTCAACTTGGAAAGATCTGGCAAATTTAAAGTTGCCAGAAATGGTAAACGAGGCCAGTAAGATGGTACTTGATAAGCTGGGATCAAAAAGGTGGAACCACCCATAGCTTGACCCGTGAACTACTGGTAGGGGCTGCCCCCAGCCGTCTGCTAGTAGCCGTTTCCCACAACCATCTGTTGGTAAGGGTTGCCCCCGGCCATCTGCTTATAGGGGTTTCCACCTACCATCTATTGATAGGGGTTGCCCCCAGCCACTTGTTGGTAGGGGTTTCCCCTTGCCATCTATTGTTGCGTGAAAGTATTATTGAAATTTCCCCACCCATATGAAAGTGGGTTAGTGCTCTGTGGGTTCGTCCACTGTGGTTGGGTGTTAGCCCCGCCATATTGCTGGTTAAAAATATTACCCCCTGCTCTTGAAAATAAGGAAAAAGGGACGTTACCTGTAGGTATATTACCTTGATTCATGTTGGGACCTGCAAAGGTATTAAAACCAGTGGCAGTTGACGTAGACAGTGCAGTCATGGTACTCATGATAGGAACAGTTGCAGAAGCACTTAGCCCTACAGCGGGTGTGGAAATCCAAGTACTGGGTATATGATATGATGGTTGAAACATAGTAGGTGGCACTAAATTGGTTGTACTGCTAGGTCCAAAAGTAGGTGTAGAGGTAGATGCCATAGTTGGTGAACTCGGCATACCTAATGTAGGTGTAGAGGTAGATGCCATAGTATTAAAACTGAAGGACGGAGTGGACACAGAGGTTGTCTTTGCCGAACTCGGTGCAGCATTAAAAGGAGGATTTATAGTGTTATTGTTCATACCTATGGTGGGAGTTTGTGGAACTCCCTGTTCGCCTCCTGGATTAGACATAAAATGTCCAGGTGAGAAATTATATGCACTGTAATCAGGCTACTGGAAACCAACGGGTAACAGAAGCGGATTTCTAGGATTAGTCAGAGGAGGATTAAAGGGAGTGTTGTACTCCGCAAAAGTGAGATCTTCAATCTCAACTAAACTAAAATGTCGTTGATCTGGAGTACTCGGTTGTGGTTCCTCAAAAACCTCTATTTCATGGTTTTCTGTTGCAGTTTGTTGTTCTTTAGGAAACTCAATTTCAGGTGGTAGTTCCTCAGGAATTTCTATTCCAGGATTTTCCGTTGTAAAAATTTCCTCAGGAAGTTCTATTTCAGGAATGGTTTCTAAAGGAACACCGGGGTTTACCCACTGTCGTCTAGCTGGCGGTAATGGTTTTATTCTAAGTGGCGGAAGGTTTTGAAGCCTTCTCAATCTACAAATTTCTTGGTTCTCCATGATTATATATAAAAATAAAACTAGAAAACGTAGTGGCCACTAAGACGAGGGGACAAACAGCACACCAACTAAAATTTCCCAAGTATGCAAACCAAGCAAACAAGATTCCTTTTAGAGAAGAGTCTGGGATGATGAGTGCATATAACAGATCAACAAAGGATGAAGAATAGTTACCCAAGGTCCACAATACAATGACTAAGGGTGCAAGCACTGGAATCACCCAACCGCCCTCCTAAATACCTGCAAGGGATTTCCTCCCAGGTCTGTCCTAAGTACCACAGATATACCCTCCGCTATCACCTGTGTATGAACCTATGGTCAGATACTAAGGATACCACAACACCGAAAACTCCTGGGGGAACAGTCTCTGGCCGAATCAGAAGGCGTGGGCAGGGTAACTGAGCCCGAAACTCAAAAGAGTCCCCAAACGCGATCCAATCCTGGTATATGCTCGAAACAGAAAGTAGGAGGAGTATTCCCAACAATATGATCTCACAAGACCTACTGCATAGATCCCAGGAAAGCTTTGAATGAAGTAGATTTACGTATGATAGTCGATCTACAATTTTTGCGTAATGTGTGATATTGGGTGGTTTAAGGTGATTTAAACCCAAGATCCTAACCAAGACTAGTTGGTGTAGTGTATCCCTAAAAAAGAAAACTTGTTTCTATTTAATTTTATTCAAGATTTTTAGGGCTATTATTACTCAAAAGGTAGTGCGTTTGTGTGGCGTGCTTGCAATAGAAAAGCAAAAGTGCATAAATTCTAACTTTCGACAACAAAATTTTTTATTTTTTCATTTAAAGTTATTTCCAAATTGAAAAACTGAGCAAATCTAATCAAATTTCTTTTTTGTTTCTTTTGAAATTGTAAACAAAATAATCTATGCTATCTTGTAACAAATATAAGCCTTTTTAATCCTAAGCTACCAAATTTTTGCTTTTTTCTGTTATTATAAACGAAAAAGAACTATAAACATGGAAAGCAAATAAGACTTGTGTGCAGTGTGTAAGTATGGCTAAAAATGGTTTCTAAGCTTACAACTATCAAGGCACTAACTCAACAAAGGCTTGTCCTACAGGTTTTTTGCAAAAGAAAAAGCCTTCATACTCGGAAACAAAGTGGGGAGAAAACAAAGCAGAAAGATACTCAAAACTAGGAATCAAACACAAGAGGACTGACCCAAAGCATCAGACCCTAACAATACCACTATGCCAAGCAAACGGTAGGCAAGCAAGCTAACAACCGCACTACTAACACAAGGACTGAGAAATGAATCAACCTAAAGCACATTAAACACACTTGAAACCAGAAGAGACAAAAAGTCAAGGAAAGTTGGAACTCAACAAGTTCAGAAGGCACCCTAAAGGCTCCAAAAGAGACCAAACCCTAAAACAAAAGATAAGGTAGGTATAGAGAAAACAAATGTTGCTACAAACAGTGAATGCAAAGCATATAGGTTTGTAGGTCAGCAACACACAGTCAGGGCAGAAATAAGCAGAAAGTGTTCACTAAAGAACAAAGCCTAGTCTTCAAAAAGAGTTATAAATAGTCCAAACATTCCATAAGTAAGAAAGTGATCTAAAGATGGTAAAAAGACTCAAAAAAAGGTTCTAAGAGTCAAATAAAAGTTATAAACCTCAAATACCAGTCAAGGAGATCTAAAACAAAGTTAGAAGACCACCCAAAAGGGCAGAAAACTCAACCAAACAACTAACACAAGGCTACAGGAATATACCCTATTGTGCAGTAGGGAAACTAGCGCTCCTGAAGAGATGGGTGCTACTGTATGTATATAAAAGTGGCATATGGGCGCTACTGTATGTATAACAGAGTAGCGGTCAGGTCTTAAAAAGTTAAAAACTGACTTTGAAAAGATGCAAAAAATACTGAGTGAAGCAGAGAAAAATAAGCAGGGGGTACCTACAGGGTCTCTCAGCAAATTAAAGGAGTTAAAATGGTTCTGGGAAGACAAACAAGAAAGGTTTCCTAGAGCAAAAACACAACTTTCCCCAGTGGAGTCGCCAGTCTATTGGTAGGGAGAACTACCCTATAGTAAGGAAACGGATACTATCAACTGAAAGGGGATGACAGGTAAGCATATTAACTCTGTTACAGAGATGTTTACGAAAGGAAATAGGTTATAGGTCTTGAGAACATACCTTTCGAATGACGTTCCATCCTAGCTATTATTCAATCTTTTGCTTGATCCTCAAGGAAACCTCTCATTCAATAAACCTACAATACAAGTACCTTTCTCAGCGTATCTTGGATAATATATAATGATGAAATAGACAAAGCAATTTAAACATCCGATATTAACCAAAGTAGATCCAAACAAGTATATAACTTCAATGAACACTTAATTTGGGACAAGAAAGATGCTTCAACCTTTTATTGTCAAATGAAAATTGATGATACAAAGTATACCTGACTTTGTCACATGCTCCTGCAACTTGATCCTGGGCTCCTGCTCTTCTTTGGCTTGGATATCTTCCAACATAACCTCCTCCAATGCAAGCTTCTCTTTAAAAGTATCTCAATAGCATTCATGTCTCTAACCCCTCTCTTTATTCTTCCTTGTATTTATAGGACAAGGGAAGCAGTTCAGGTGGAGAGATGGTTATGGAGGATGTTGGGGAAGTTGGGAAACCAACTGCAACTAATCCTCTTCGTGAAATTAATTATTTGTTAATCATCTTTTGAGGTGTACGCTACTATTTCTTAGTGAAGTAGCACTCAGGGCGCTACTATAGTGTTTTTAAACTAGCGCTCATCACTTTTTGAATGTTGAGCGCTACTCTGTTGAAGAGGAGTAGCGCTCATCAGGCTTGATCGCTACTATTGCACACTGGAGTAGGGTGCAGGTGCTAGTCTATTGAAGTAGAGTAGCGCTCATGTCTCAAAATGACATTTTTAGGGTTTTTTCAGTCTTTCCAGGAGGTGGAGTAAGTCAAAGTATCATATCGGGTCAACATGCTCCCCCATCCAAGTTGTCCTTTTGTGTGATAAACAGCTCAAGGTGATCACAGATGGAGAGGTGCAGGTTTGACCTATAATAGTTGACTGCTCCCTGCAATCCACAACAGAATGGAGTTGCAGAGAGAAAGAATAGAACAATCATGGAGGCAGCTTGAGAAATGCTGCATGACTAGGATCTGCCTATGCATCTATGGGAAGAAGCAGCTAGGACAACTGTATATGTGCAGAGCAGAACACCTCACAACATATTGGACAACAAGACACCAGAAGAGGTCTTCTCTGGTAAGAAACCTGAGGTCAGCCATCTCAGAATATTCGATTGTCTAGTATACATTCATTTCCCAGAGGAAAAGAGGAGAAAACTAGATCCTTCAGGAAAGAAGGGTATCTTTGTGGGGTACAGTGAAAGCTCGAAGGCTTACATAATATACTTTCCAGTGTTCAAGAGGATTGATGTTAGCAGGGATGTAACATTTGATGAAGACTCAGCTTATATCAAATCAAGGAAGACACATGTTGAAGATCATGAAGAACCAAAGAAAATCAGATTTCAAGATACCACCATGACTGAAGCAATTCTAGAAGAACATTGTGAAACAGAAGATCCACAACAACCTATAGATCCACCTTGTGAGAACAACTCTCACAAGAGGAAACCTGCATGGGCTAGAGAGCTCATTCAAGATGCAGAAAAATATGGCATTCCAGAAGAAGAACACGGAGCAAGGAAGAGAACTAGATCTCATACCAGCTATGTTGCCTTACTCTGTGACATTATGAACAAAGAGCCTTCCAATTATGAAGAAGCAGTGGAAAAGAAAGAATGGAAGGATGCCATGGTCGAGGAATACCAATCGATCATGAAGAATGATGTTTGGGATGTGGTCCCAAGACGTGAGGGGAAGTCTATTGTGTTAAGATTTAATATGCTAAGACAGAAAATAGCAGCATTACATTCCATTTCACAATAATAGCATATACAGGATCACTGAAGAAACAACAAGCACAGCATAAACACAAGAGACAGAGATTATCCTGGGAAACCCTCATGGGGTAGAAAACCCAGCAAAGCTTCCTCAATATAGATGACCAGCAATATACAAAGATGAAACCCTGAGACATGATCTCCTCCTCCACAATAGCAGACCTCTCCTCCACAAGTGCGCTATCCTCAAGTGAGTGAGTGTGTCAAATGAGGAACACACCTCCTCTATTTATACACTACTTTGACATATCTTTTACACAAGTACTCGTAGGCTTGTATTTAACCAATGGGTTAAATACCCCACTACAACTGACTAGGCCGACCCCTCTACGGTGGTCTAATAACCCTTTGACCCACATAACACATAAAGGGCCGACCTCCACTAGGGAAGTCTAATAACCCGAGTTACCACATTCTGACGGAGGAATAAACATCTCCGGATATACAATAAGATCTTTACGGAGGAATGAAACATCTCCGGAATAATAAAGTACAATTATAATATTCTTTGAAGTTACAATATCTCAACACTCCCCCTTAACAAGAAGGATATTATAACAGCATCTGCACGAGCAAGGAGTCATCAACATCATACATGATACATCTATAAATCATTGGAAGCTTTCTCAACATCATCAGTAACTCAACCAATTACTGGAACATCTTTAATACTGGAACATCAACATCATCAGAGTTGATAGTACTCAATCATCAGCATCGTCAACACACGATCAACAACATCATCATCACACGATTATCAGCATCACGATCAACATCATCATCACATGATCATCAACATCATGATCAACATCGTCATCACATGATCATCAGCATCATCATCACACGGTCATCAGCATCGTCATCACACGATCATCAGCATCATCATCACACGATCATAAGCATCATCATCACACGATCAATCCAGTTCTCTATGTCCAAGAATGATGCAAACCAATCATGTACCTTTTGAACCAAAGTCCAGGGATGATCCAATCCTATCATGTACCTTTTCAACCAAAGTCCAGGGATGATCCAGTCCTATCATGTTCTCGGAGACCACATGTCTACGGCTCAGTTTACAGGACCAAAGTCCAAGGATGATCCAATCCTTACCGTACATTTAGGATAGCGTCCAAGGATGACTTAATCCTCAACCGTTCATTTAGGACCACGTCCAAGGATGACTTAATCCTCCACCGTACATTTAGGACCACGTCCAAGGATGACTTAATCCTCCACCGTTCATTTAGGACCACGTCCAAGGATGACTTAATCCTCCACCGTACATTTAGGACCACGTCCAAGGATGACTTAATCCTCCACCGTACATTTAGGACCACGTCCAAGGATGACTTAATCCTCCACCGTACATTTAGGACCACGTCCAAGGATGACTTAATCCTCAACCGTGCATTTAGGACCTATGTCCAAGGATGACTTAATCCTCCACCGTGCATTTAGGACCACGTCCAAGGATGACTTAATCCTCAACCGTGCATTTAGGACCTACGTCCAAGGATGACTTAATCCCTCACCGTCCACCAAGGACTTCATTCTCGAAGGCTTACGTCTACGGCTCTTATTTAGGACTGAAGTCCAGGAATGATCCAATCCCTTCACATGTTCATCAAGAACTTCATTTTCGAAGACATACGTCTACGGCTCTTCTTTAGGACTGAAGTCCAGGAATAATCCAATCCCTTCACATGTTCACCAAGAACTTCATTTTCGAAGACATACGTCTACGGCTCTTCTTTAGGACTGAAGTCCAGGAATGATCCAATCCCTTCACATGTTCACCAAGAACTTCATTTTCGAAGACATACGTCTACGGCTCTTCTTTAGGACTGAAGTTTAGGAATGATTCAATCCCTTCACAACATGTATAACAAAACATGTATCCTCATCATCAATACATGTATAACCACAACATGTATCATCATCATCAAAACATGTATAACCACAACATGTATCATCATCATCAAAACATGTATAACATACAACATGTATCATCATCATCAAAACATATATAACATACAACATGTATCATCATCATCAAGACATGTATAACCACAACATGTATCATCATCATGTTGTTGCAGCAACACCCCTCCCCAAGATTTTGTACATGTTGGGGCCCCTCCTGTATTTTTTGTAGAAAGTTTGCCTGAGAAGCCATCCCAGCCGTCCGCTCTGTTTTCAACATAAAATTTTGCTTCCCTGCTAAATAGCTTGCCGTCAATCCTTCCATGTTTTCCCCAGTGAGCCATAAGATGACTTAGTTTTTTCCAAAACGTTTTGGTATTTCGGACATTGTCCCAAAGCGGCGGAAGTCAAACGTCCAACTTTTCCGAAAGGAGGACTTAGATTTTCTTCGCCAAAATCAGCGGAAGCCATTGGGCAAAACCACCCGAAACGGCGGAACAATTCAGCTCTGTCTTCCGAAACGGCGGAAGCCATTCGGATAAACTTGCCGAAATAACACCAAGGAATTCAGCATTTTCTTCCGAAGTAAAAGACTTAGAAAATTTTTCAATCGTTGCTTCTGCGGAACGGTTCCAGCTCCGAAACGACTTAGCTCCCGAAAAGGCGGAGCCTTTCACTCAAACCTCCCGCAACCGCGGAAAGGTTCCGGCTTTCCTCCCGAAACAGCGGGACTCATTCGCCTCAGTCTCCCGAAAAGGACTTAGATTTCCTTCTGATTAGAAAATGCGGGAACAAAGGACTTAAAGAATTTTTAGCTTCAACCTTCCGCAACGGCGGGGAGATTGGAGCATCCCTCCCGAAACGGCGGGAGTTTTCGTTGAACCCTTCCGAAACGGCGGAAGCTTTCATAAAATCCTCCCGCAACGGCGGGGGAATTCAGGGAACCCTTCCGAAACAGCGGAAGCCGCCGCGATATCTTCCCAAAAGAAACTAGGCGGAAACTTTTGATGAAACCTTTCCGAAACGGCGGAAGCCATCTCCATAAGGCCCGCGGGGAGAATCCACGATCGCCTTCCGAAACCATGAAAAGACTTAGAATTTTCTCAAGAAGCTGTCGCGGAAGCCTTCAGCTTTTGCTTCCGAAACAGCGGAAGCCTTCGGGCTACCCTTCCGAAACAGCGGAAGCCAATTGCTTACCCCGACCGGCAAAAGGACTCCGAAACGATCCCGGGTGAATTTGCGGAAAATATAAGTTTTGCTTCCGAAACGGCGGAAGCCATTCCCAAAAGCTTTCCGAAACTAGCGGGAGCCGTAGCCAAAAACTTTCCGAAAATCAACGAGACTTTGAAGTTTTGGTTCGCGGAAGCTTTCGCAAAAGTCTTCCGAAAATACCGGGAGCATTCGCTATACCGTTCCGAAAGGGCGGAAGCTTTGGCGTTACCCGTCCGCTACGCGGCAGACTCTCGCGGAAGGCTTCGAGTTTCCTTTCTGCTTTAAGCCCCGAAACGTCGGAAGCTTTCATCGAATCCTTCCGCAACGGCGGATGCAATTCGCGAACTGGCCCCGCAAGTGACGGTCGCACGGAAACCGAGGTGCTTTGACGTGACCGCTACGCGCGGCGAATTTAAACCCCGTTTTAACCACGCCACCTACCCAATTAAATGCTCACACGTGCCATTCTTTATAAAATACCGTGGGGGGCTCGACCAATACACCATTGTTTTGAACCGGCCAGCGACGTGTGATACCGTGCAAATCGCTCCAGCTCACCTCGCGCATCCGTGCTCGCAGCCACCTTGCTCAAGCAATCCCCACGGTGCCAGGTAGGATCTTCACCTTGTTTTTCACTACTGAGCTGTCCTTTTGGGGAAATTATTGGGTTTTAGTGGGATTGTGACGGGCAAAACACCCGTCAAGGGCTATGTTTTGCCCGTCAGGTACAGTGAACGGAGTTTTCGTTTCACAAAATCGTCATGGGCCTTCGTAAAACGTATATTTTATGTTGATGGGTGCGGACGGTTAACCATGCCTTGTGTTGAATTTAAACCCCGGGCCGCGCCCCTCGTCGTGGGTTAAGTTATCGAAACCCTATGGGCTTTCCATGTCCCTGACCGTGAACCCTGGGCCCTTTTCCATAAACCCCAGTCCCTACACGTGAAGCTGAAACCCGTAAGCGTTTAAGCCACAAGAGCCAAAACTTGAAGCCACAGCCGCCCTAGCTCTCCCCGTCAGTTTGTCCCCGGCGCCGTTACCTTCGCTCAGACTTAAATATCCCGTATTGACTCGGCGAGTGGCCGCGCGCGACGATAGCATTCAAAGCCCTCACCAAGTCAACCCGCGTCTTCCTCGCCATCGACCTCTCCAACCGCAGCCATAACGAAGTACATCTCCTTCCGCGAGGCGGAACCGGAAGTCAATTGCTCCCGCGAATCGCCTATCGGTCCAATAAAACCAATAGCTTCCGCAACATAGCTTATCCCATACTCGTCTTTTAAGAACTTCGAATGTTTCAATGTGTGTCTTATGATTAAAATAATGTTTTGCTTCCTTAATCTTTGCTTCATTGATTTATCTCATTAAAACGATGTTGCTCTCGGCTAAAACCATACAACCTGTTGCTCAAACTCATGATGAATTGTATATGGATGTTATTAGGGATAATTCAATATGCCGAAACCCAGTAAGAAGAAGGCGAAGATGACAGAAAAGAAACCTGCTCCTCCTAAGATTGAAACCTCGCTCCAAGACACCAGGTGCACCACTGGTGTCCCTCCAGAAATCAGATGGGATGACATATACAGAATGATCAGGGACCAAGAGATCCCAGATATGTTGCTGGAGGAGGCACCGATCTATCAAAATATCAGAGCCTCAGGCATAACTAGAGCCGCTACCCGCCCTGAGCTGTTCCCCTGTGCTGAAGTGATCGGGTGGATACTCCAACATGCAGATGCTGATGGGAGAGTGATAAATGATAGCGGGAACATGGCTATCGCCTCATTTCAGCCCGCGTATCTGGCGGCAGCCTACAGGTTTCCCCGTGTCCAGCAAGCTCTGACCGATGAATGGTTAAGCCAGATGGACAATGTCGAGATGGCCAAAAAGCTACTGGTGCAAGGGAAACATTTGAGGAAGAAAGAGAGGGAGGAGTATGACGTACAGAATCTAAGAGCTCCTTATAGGTTGATCGCCCTGATGCTGTGTAGAATCTTTGGCATGCCCGATGGCACAGTATACAAGATTCAGTGGGTCCCTATCATTCACTATGTGGCATTTAAGGGGACAGTGTTTGACTGGGCCACCATCTTGTCAGATAGTCTGGCCTCAATGATAAGTGCTGCTAAGCCCGGGCTGGCCTCGAAGAAGGCTGAATTCTTCATGTCCTCATACCTGATAGATTGTATCTTGGCCAAGATAGAGTTCCCCGGATTGGGGTGTACATGGGATAGGGCCACAGCCCCGGTCTACACTGCATTCAAGATGTTGTGGGCTCAGAATTACAAGCCCAGCTACAAACTCATTTGTGAGGGGTTCATCATGCCCCTATACGAGAAAATGTTCAAGGAAGAACCAAGTTGCCTGTCACAAAACGCTTTGGAAGTCCTTGAGGATTATGGGGATTTCTACTTTTCAGAACAAGGTACCTACTTGAGAATGTTCGGAGGGACTAAGCCCCCATACATATTGCCGCAGTATGCCACAGACTATGTGGTGCTCAAGGAAGCAGTAAGACAACTCTTCTTGGATGGGATTGGAGCATTCCTCCACAAGCTACACAAGGCTTCCTTTCCCCCCCTACCTTTCTGCATAGGTGCTTACAAGTTTTCAGGGGTGGCCTCTGCCGATGAATTTGTTCAAGAGTTGAGGGCCTTCCATTTCGGTGAGGTCATCTTCCACAGGAACGACAGAAAGGGTAAAGTGGCCGAGCATTGCAAGGGGAACTATGCGAACTTCGAATATTCCCACTACCCCGATGCCGAGGAGGAAGCTTTCAGAGGCATCAGCAACATGGCTGAGCTACGGATCTGTCGCCAAAGTACTGGAGCGAGCTCTAGCTCAACCAAAACCCAGAAGACCATCCAGCAAAAGGATAAAGAAGCCAAGGATGCCCGAGCTCAGGAAGAGCTCAGATTAAGAGAAGAGGCAAGGTTGCAAAAGGAAGCCGAGGAGGCAAGAAAGCTACAAGAGGCTGAGAATGAAAGACTGCGGAAGGAGGCTGAGGAAGCCCAAAAGCAGAAAGAAGCAGAAATTGAGCGAGCTGAAGCAAGGAAGAAGGCGGAAGAAGAATTGAGGACAAGGGAAAATACCGAAACAGGTGGGTCCGGTGCGCAGGACATGGAGATAGACACCTCTCAGGCAGGTGGCTCTAGTACCCAAAAGGAAGGGACAGACCCCGCTCAGGAAGTCCGGACCCCACCTATGGAAGAAGACATAGACATCATAAACCGACCAATTGTACCGTACACTCCATCTGGGAAGCGTACGGTGTCCAAATGGAATGAGTTTGTCTATGATAAGAAAAGAAAAACAATGGTCCTCCAATCAGAAGAGAGGATTAAAAGTCCCTTCCATGACGACATAGTTACTCACCGAGAGGTCGCTGTCATGCAGAACACAGATGCGGATCCCATTGCCATGGCCTCCGCAGTTATAGCAACAGCACAAGCATCATTTGCCAATGTAGGGGTTATAGTCAAAGAAAATATATTGACAAAGAAAAGAGCACGTACCTTGCAACGAAATGTGGCTAATGAGCAAGCCCAGAGAGACCTGATAGTGAATAAATACAATTGATTGTACGCCGAGCATAAGGAGTTGGCAAATAAGTACAGCTACCTGGAGGAGGAAAAGGACCAGCTAGCACTCCAAATAATGATTGCAGAAGCGGAGAAGAATGGAGCAGAAGAAAAGGCTTCCCAGCTAGAAGCAGACAAGCAGGCATTAACTGAACGTTTAGAGCAAGCGGAAAGCAGAACCTTGGATATGTCCCCCTTCCACGAGCTGTCATGCAATATACTACAGCAAGTGCATGGCTCTCAAGAGCTAATCACTGATGAGGTATGCAAACTCAAGGCCATGACGGTCAGGCTAAAGGAGGTTAATGCGGAAGCCCACAGGCTCAAGGCTAAGAATACCCGTGTCAAAGCAAATGTCATAAGTCAGATGGCATGGAGGGAAGGGAAAGGAGGTTTTCCCCCTCATCTTCCTTTTAAGACAGTGGAAGATTTTAATGAAGATATAGCCTTGTTGGAGTTTGGCCGGAACTGTGCCAATAAGCTGATGGCCAGTGTGCAGAAGACCACATAGAGAATCAACAACCTGTACCAAAAGCTCAAAGGAGTCCATGATAACTGCTCATTGAGTTTCCCTCAGACCCTAGAAGATTTCCCGGGAAAGGAGCAGCGGTTATCTCAACTAAAAGAAGAGCTAGGCGTCCAGATGGAGTATGTAAAAAGCATTGATGTTCTTGCCATGGATGATCTCCAACATTACATCGGTTCATCAACATTTCACAATCATCTGTTGAAGGAAACATATCAGGTTGCTGAAGCAGAAGTACAAAGCATTAAAATAGAGCTCGGGAAGAATGTAACTTCTCAGAAAATCCTGTTTCCTGCTGCAGCAAACATAATCATAAGGGATACAGGTGTGTGGCACAGCTACATAGAAGAGGAGGTCAGGAAAGCTGCAGCAGCAGCAGAAACATCAGTGGATCCGGCAGCCCCGCTCCCAGCAGCATCTTCCCCAGCAATGGCAGAAAATTTGGCCAGTCCCGTTCCCCCTTCCCAATTAGGAGCAGCATCAGCAGGGGATTCGAGGTCCTCTTCCCAGGCAGCACCAGTGACAATCAATTTGGGCGACCCTTTGCCATCGGAAGCTCACGCACAGGAATGAAGCAAACCGAATTCAGCTGGACGACTCCCTTCAGACAGACACGTGCCCAGCAGGGGACGCTCGGATGTTAATAAATTTTCTGTTATGTACATTTTAAATATGTAAGGCTTAAGCCATGGGACAGCTGTCCCTAATTTTGTCAAAACATTTTTGTAAAAGGAATGGCCATTTTGGTAGTCGATTATAGTAGAAATTCCTGTAAAAGACAGAGGGGGAATGCTAGGTGTCAGCCCAGAGGGCAAATTTGTAACTATAAATAGGAGCTAGAAGATATTAGAAGGGACTTTTGGCAGGGAATGAAAATTTTGGGCAAATGATATGAGCTATCTTGTATCGGCTCTGTAAATTGAAATTTTCTAATAGAAGCCACGGGAGATGGACGTTTTGCTTGGAATGTTGGGTTGCTTCATGTTGGACTATTCTAATGACTGCAATTCGGCAATGTGAGATCATTCTTGACTTCTGAATTATTTCTTTGTACTAATGATTTTGCTCTCATCTATGCATGCGTCCTCTCTATTTCATGGACAATGAATGCGTTCCATATTAAATCAGGAGTTACCTGCTGATACTTTTATCATTGCTGTGGATTTTTCTTCTGGATCGAATAGCTAACTGTTCTTTCTTCAGGATAATCGTATGGCTCATTGTTCATGCTTTTAATTGCTCCTTGCAGGGATCTTTTAGTTTAATTCCAGTATCGTTGCATCTAGATCCGTTTCTTTTATTCTTATTACTTAGATCAAACAATTTTGATTCCTTCTGTTCATAAGCAATAGATTCGTTCTGTAAGTTTCATTGTAGATCTGTTTCCTTATCCTGTAGCTTTTCTCTGTTTATTTTCTGAGCAATAGATGCGTTCCATTTTAAATGAGAAGCTATCTTCTCAAGATCCTCATCTTGCTGTAGCTTTGACCGTGAGAAATAATAGTTATCTGTTCGTTGCTTATGATATCTGTTACAGCTGATTGCTCTCCCCTTAAGCGTGTTCCCCTGCAGGGATAGGTAGATGTGTTCCTGTTCCTAGATTTAGATCTGTTCCAATTGCATTTAGATTAAGTATAATTTAGGCATGTGCATCTCATATAAAACACATAAAACCCGAAAGAACGGTGGATCGGGCCATAACCGGTAGAATCGGATTTAAAGTCCAAAACCACGGTTGCCGGAACCGCTAACCGGACGGATTCCCTACACCAAACGGGAGACAGTCTAATTGGGACCATCTCTCGGGGAGAATCCCTTTCTGATTGATGCTACGATATCCGAGGCATCAACACATCATCAAAACATGTATAACATACAACATGTATCATCATCACCACAACATGTATCATCATCATCAAAACATGTATAACATACAACATGTATCATCAAAACATGTATATATGTATCATCATCATCAAAACATGTATAACCACAACATGTATCATCATCATCAAAACATGTATAACGTACAACATGTATCATCATCATCAAAACATGTATACATCTACCATCAAAACTAACATCAAAAGTATGTATACATCTATCATCAAAACTAACATCAAAAGCATGTATACATCTATCATCAAAACTAACATCAAAAACATGTATACATCTATCATCAAAAGAAAGAATATAAGAGTCCTAAATCTAAATAATTCTAGGTAACTAAGTGCAGTAAATAGGTAACCTCATCATTGATGAGATAGACTTGTTATCGGATACTGTGCTACTCCCCCTTTCGAGGAGAGTCCTTCTGAACTACACCAAGCTTGTCTCGGAAGTGTTCAAACTTTACTCGAGACAGAGGTTTGGTTAGGATATCATCAATTTGATCCTCAGTGCTTATATACCCGAGCTTGATAGCTCCTCTCTGCACCATATCTCGTATATAGAAGTATCGGATCTCAATGTGTTTTGACTTATCATGGAATACAAGATTTCCTATCATCTTGATGCAGCTTTGATTGTCACACATAATCACAGTGGAATCCATTTCTAAGTCAAACACTCCATATAATAGCTTCTGAAGCCACACTGCTTCACAGCTGGCAGAGCAAACAACTATATATTCTGTTTCAGTAGTACTGAGAGCCACACTAGATTGTTTCTTGCTAAACCATGAGATCATGGTAGATTCAAGACTATAACATCCACCTAATGTACTCTTTCTGTCTGAGACACTTCCTGCCCAATCAGAATTTGAGTAACCATGTAATCGGAGTTCATGACCTCCAAGATAATATAGACCAAAATCTAAAGTACCTTTTAGGTACCTCACTACATGCTTTGTAGCTATTAAGTGAACCTTTATAGGTTCTACTAGATACTGACTTATGGTATTTACAACAAAGCATATATCTGGCCTAGTATTTGTTAAATACATCATTGGCCCAATGATTTGTCTATATAGGGTTAGGTCCACTAAATCCGATGAGTCATTAACTAATAAATTCAAGTTGGAGTCCATGGGAGTGGCCATGGATTTACACTCCAACATATCAAATCTTTTTAGAAACTTCACATCATACTTACCTTGATTTAAAAGATTCCTTTTGGATCATGCCATACTTCTAGACCTAAGAAGTAGTGCATTAATCCGAGATCTTTCATTTTTATTTCTGCAGCCATTTTCATGATATGTTTCTCATTCCTTGTCAGAAAGAGATCATCGTCATACAATAATGGTATGATAGGTTCATCATCCACAACCTTAAGGTAAAGGTTAGGAACAGCTTTACTTCTGGTAAAGCCCAAGCTTTGTCATGAAGCTGTCAAATGTCCATTATTCACACTCAGCATTGAATGATCTTCTGCATATCTATCTGTGCCATCTCTTGTCAGATGGGTCTACTAATATGAGCCTCAAAATCATTCGAACTCTGTGGTGAGTTCCTTCTTGCATCCATGTCATATGTGTATAGAACCCATATTCAACCTTGTAGCAAAGGTTGAGATCCACATCACCCATGATGATCATTAAGCTCATCAATTGACTACCGATCCTGGGAATCCATACAAAACCTGAGCTAGTCCCTTGGAGCAAAACATCTCATCATGATTCTCTTCCTCTTTCTAAGAGAATCTCTTAACCACAAGCTTTCTATAGTGTGTTTGATTTGTAAATCTTTTGTTGAACATCCATCGCTTGTTCAGAGTTCATCATTCATCATGATATTTCCTACAAATCAAAATTAAGTACATGATTAGTAATACTTCATAATCATCAAATCATATTTGACATGATAGCCTATTATGCATACAGATATCATTTACATAGTTATGCAACTATTTTGACCAATACTTTGGCACAACACTTTCCCATATCCTGTATGCATACAGTGGCTATCTAGATGCCTTCCATCTCTACCAGAACATACTATTGAGAGTGTGCACAGCTCTCAGCATGTCAGCAAAGAGGTTTCATTCTAGACAAGCAACAATGGAATGTTTGTCCAACTTACCAATCATATGCATATTAGTAGTATACTGTTCAATGCTTTATGAATGTTTACACTCAGCATGATATATTCTAGGAATACAAATATGCATACAAGCAATATCATTTACTATTTCTAATAACAACTCAAATACTTATCTTTTATGTTTGTGTGGTTGCCTCCCGCTTGATCTTCTGTATGTCTTCTGAACTTCTATTCATTCTGTACCACTGTGCATGATCAAGTGTACACTAGTGTCATCCTCATGATCTCGTGCACAAACATACATTCATTAGTATATTCTCAACATTATCAAAACATTCTAATTCTAAATAATCTTGAATATGTACAGTCATGATCATTAGTATTCAGGGTTTCAAGGAAGTCTTCTTTTACTCATGCATATTCTTGTTTGATCTAGTTAGTTAAATCATCAACCAAGATAAGAGACATAATATGCATAAACCCTTGATTACTAACCAATCATACCAAGTATACTTACACAAGGTAAGATTCTAACATGACATAGGAAAACATACCTGAATTAGTATACCTGCTTAGTTATGTACAACATACCTAAACAATCTCTTCAATGATTTAGAGATCCTGAGCTAGAGCCTGCATGTCTCGTACGTTAAAGAGAATATAACAAAGTCATACATACCTTGTGAGTCTTTGTCTTCATGTTGTCATGGTCATGGAACTTGATTTGTCTTTTGTAATGTACCTGTGTCCTGTTAGCAGACAACATCAACCTCACACAACACCATAATGCATAAGTACAATCATATAGCCCTAATCAATGAATGTCTTTGATCATTCACATGCATTGATATTGTTACTAGGGTAATAAGACAATTAATAACATTAATCAAGATTGTACTAATAAATAACATGAAGACAAACACATTATGAACTTAATCAAGAATCAGATTTCAAGGCATACCTGAACCTCCTTAAGTCATACCTGTCGAGACTTTTTGTAGTCTTCTTATGTAAGGCCTTAGCCTCAACTCCCCCTGAAATTTGATCTGTAGCTTGATTAGGGTTTGCTAGAGAAACCCTAAAAATTCAATCTTTGACTTTCACACTTCTGAATGGATGAAAGAATATGTCTTGCTGAGCTAATCAAATTGGCATACTTCAATTTTGGAATCTCCAAAAATTTGACCCCTCAAAATTGCCTTTGAAACTTCTGGATCTTCTGGACAGGACCCCGAACTAGGGTTTGATGAAGCCCACCCTTCTGTCCAATCAAAAGGTTCGATCCAAGGCTCTAAACTCTTATTTTTCTGAGGAGCTTCCAGCCGTGGTTACAGACTTCAAAAATTCCAACTTTTGCTGAAGCCCTAATTTTCCATTTTTCTGATCAAAATCCTGAACTAGGGTTTGATCAAGCCCGGTCTTCTACCCAACCAAAAAATTTGATCTTGGTCTCTAAATTTTGATTTTCCTGAGTAGCATTCAGCCGTGGACTCCGATTCCAAAAATTCTAACTTTCTCCGAAACCCTAAATTCCGGAAGCCATGAATAAAGGTGCTTTAAAAATAATTCTGTTTTGACAGAAATATGCACCTGATTGTTTATGCTATAACTCTAAAATTTTTTCTCCACAGGGTCTGAAACCCTTTTTCTGCAGTAGCCTGACCTGTCATCTTTCCATCCTGACAGGTCTGACCTCAATTGGGTTTTCTGAGAGAGAGTTATGCCAAGTGTCGCAACGTGACTTGTTTATGGGATAAAACAGGAGAGCGAACTTGTACAGCATGCCACGTGTCACTGTTTGAACTTAGGCCTCTGAAATTTTTTTTTGAGATAGCTCGACTTGTAATATTTCCATCCTGACATGTCTGACCTCAATTGGACTCTGTGAGAGAGAGTTATTCCAAGTGTCGCAACGTGACCTGTTTATGGGATAAAATAGGAGAGCGCACTTGTACGGCGTGCCACGTGTCACTGGTTCACCTTCGGCCTCTGAAAACGTTTCCTGAGATAGTACAGTCTGTGTACTACCTGTCACATTTTACGAAATTTCATTTGGATGATGGACTGCAAGGCCATGGCCACACCTATGGCATTGAACCTGAAGCTTCTGTGTGATGCTTCATTTGATCCTGTTGATGTCACTGTGTATCGTCAGATGATTGGGTGCTTGATGTACTTAATGAACACGAAACCATATATTTGCTTTGCGGTGAACACATTAAGCCAGTTTCTGACGAATCCCATTGGTGTTCACCTGGTTGCTGTAAAGCATATTCTAAGGTACCTGAAGGGTACAATTGATTATGGGCTCAAGTATGATGCGAATAAAAAGTTTAACCTAGAGGGTTATGTTGATTTGGAATATGTTGGAAGTACTGTAGATAGGAAGAGCACTTTTGGGTGCTGCTTCAGTATGGGATTAGGTGTGATCCCTTGGTTTAGCAAGAAGCAGTCCTGCGTAGCACTGGGTATAGCCGAAGTAGAGTATGTTGCAGCTTGTTGGGCTAGTTGTGAGGCAGTATGGTTGAGGAAACTACTGTTTGAGTTATTTTATCTCCCGTTGGATGCTACTAGTATCTATTGTGACAACCAGAGTTTTGTGAAGTTGTCTGAGAACCATGTGTTTCACGACAAGTCGAAGCACATAGAGATCAAATATCACTATATCAGGGATATTGTGCAAAGAGGAACAGTGAAGCTCCTGTATGTTGTGATGGATGAGCAGATTGTAGATGTGTTGACGAAACCACTAGCCAAAGTGAAGTTTGAGTACTTCAGAGAGAGGCTTGGTGTTCTTCATATTGATGACACTTCGAGGAAGAAGTGATTGACAAATTTGCTGGAGCCATTCCAAGCATGGTGAGAGGAGGATCCTTCCATGGCTATGGATGTAAGCACTGAATAATGAGCATCAGGACGATGCTCGAGTTATTGCTCTATGATATGTATCAGGTGGATACATTGTGTGATCAGGTAGATCATGTATGTGATATGCATCAGGTAGATGCATGATATGTATCAGGTGGATACATTGTATGATCAAGATGATCATGGATGACGAGCTTCAGGATGTTGCTCCAGATGATATGTATCAGGTGGATACATTGGATGATCAGGATAATCATGTGATGATGTACATCAGGATGATGTATGATGAGTATCAAGTTGATACTTTGTGGCCGTGGACAGGTTATGCAGATGAGCATGTAAGTTGACCTGGGATATCCGATAGGTTCGGCTATGTGCCCGTAATCAGTACTGGGATGCTCTTTCGAGGCATTGCTCTAAGAGGATATGTAATATTTCCCTGGGAGATCTGACAGGTTTGGATGTGTTCCCGTAATAAGTCCTGGGATGGTCTTTCAAGGTTTTTTCCTATGGCATGTAATGTGGTCCTGGGAGATCCGATAGGATGGGCTGTGTGCCCATAATAAGTCCTGGGATGCTCTTTTGAGGTTTTTCCATGACCACATGTAATGTAGTCCTGGGAGATCCGATAAGTTGGGATGTGTGCCCATAATAAGTCTTGGGATGCTCTTTCAAGGTTGTGTGGTGGAAATCCTAGATGCGTTCTAGGTCCCATCCAGTATGAAAAATGACTGGCTCTGTGGCAGAAAATCCTAGATGCGTTCTAGGTCCCATCTAGTATGAAAAAGGACTAGCTATGTGGAAGGAAATCCTAGATGCATTCTAGGTCCCATCCAGTATGAAAAAGGACTAGCTCTGTGGCAGGAATCCTAGATGCTTTCTAGGTCCCATCCAGTATGAAAAAGGATTGGCTCTGTGGAAGGAAATCCTAGATGCATTCTAAGTCACATCCAGCATGAAAAAGGGTTGGCTCTGTAGATGATGAAGACCTGCAGGTGGCAGGCCTACATCCAGTATGAAAAAGGACTGGCTCTATAGAACTTCCTATGACGAGTAGATCAGAGATTGATTGAGATAGCAACAACAGTGATGATGACAATGATTTGAGGATGATGATTCGCTAATGATGATCCAGAGAATAAGAGTTGTAATAACAGATATGTGTCGAGAAATACTTGCCTAGTTTAGAGGGAGTGTTGATGTATATGTAATTTCGGAATTTATTTCACCTGTGTTTTTCACCTTTATGGTTTTCCCCAGTGAAACTCTATGTGTCTATTATCTCATGTGATTGCTTGGTGTGATTGTTATGCATTGCTATGATTGATATGCTGTACATGTTATTCTCTCAGTAAAGATCCTAGAGTAGATTGAATTAAATGCTCAAAATTTAACACCAAAAAGATCCTTGATGAAAAATAAAATACCATTCAAATGCTCAAGAAAAAATTGAAGGTGCCAAATAATCAACATGTGCAATCTCCAGAGTTGGAAAAATTACAACAAGAAAAGGAATCCATATATCAAAAAATGATGGATCACAAAGGTAAAATGTTAAAGTTACAAGATGGAAATCATGCTTGGGAAAAAGAAAGGATTGAATTGTTGTCACAAATTTCAGTGTTAAATACCAATCAGATTGAAACTGTGCAAGTGCCAGAGAATCCAAGGGATCAATCTCTATGTATGGATGAAGGGAAAATGGATAAGTACTCCACAGAGGAACTAACCAGTGCTATGTCACAAATTAGTCTAAAATATGTAGAGATAGAATATTTGAAAGTGGAAAACCAGAAGTTGAAACAGAGAGTAATTCAAAATTATGAGAGAAGAAAAAAGCTTTGAGTGATAGAAAACATTTGCAAAAGAAATTTGATGAATTAAAAGATAGATTGACATGTAAGATTCCATTACAAGAAGCTAAACAACTTATATGGGATGTGATATCAGTGGAAGTCACCAAATTCTAGTCACATTTGAATTTTATGGAAGATAAAGATGCTATAGCAAATATAGATCTCTAGAGATGTAAAGTGGAAAACGATACATTAAGCAAAAGGCCTTCAGGAACAACTCAAAATACAGTCAGTTTTTTAAACACTCTAACTCAATCAGATATGTAGAGTTTTGGAATCAAAGACATGCCATCAATCATCATTTGGGAAAGAATAATTATTGGCAAGCATGATCGTGTTAAAGAAGTACAAGAAAAAGTGCAATAGATTCTCCTTCAATTTAAAAATTTTAATAAATTATTTCAGGGGATTTTTGAAAATGGTCTACCTTCTTTTTGGAGTGACAATGGAAAATTAAGGACTCAAGAAAATTATCACAGTTTGATAGTATAGGATCGTATGGATCACTCGAAATTTGAAGGTTTGGTCAAAGGATTAACTGGAAAGACAATAATTTATAAATTGACCGATGATTTTGAAAAATTTGATCAATTACTAATGATTAAGAAGGATCTTCCATTTGTATGTTAAAAAACATGCATGGAATTGGAGGTGTTGGTGAATGAAATGGTGCATTATCAAATCCCAAATCAAGAGCAATGGAAATTGTCAAAAAAATTAGGAAAACAAAATACATGTTATATCAAGAATGAATATTCAAGTCTCTTAATTTGAAATGAATTTGTTTTTCCTTTGTTAACTGCCCGAGTGTTACATCAACCCAAATCAAAGCAACATGATACCATCTTGATTGACAACAAAACAAATGTTCCTAAAGTTTAGAAATTTCTTTGAAATTTTTATTTTTAGCGAAGAATAAGTTAGGGTTTATTCAAATAACATTTTGTATAAATTTTGATTTTACAAAGAAATCGGGGTTGCATCCGAGAGAAAAAATTACAATCATGTAATATTTTTTGAATACTTTAATGAAGAGAAGAAGTACAGGTCTATTGGAATCGCAAGCTTCATATGTTGTCACTTTCTTCAATCTATTAATTTCTCTTTTGTGAATGTATTTCCTGTTACACCATCATATCACTTTGCCTCATATTTAACTGAACTATGTGAGTTAGAATTCATTTTATATGCTCTAATTCACACATTTAAATATTGTCATTGTTCTTTCTTCCAAACTAATGTAGAATTCATCCCAATTAGATGCTCTCTTTTTTTCCAGAAGAAACAAAGCCTCTTGCTATTCACATTATGAATCAAAGAAACTACACATATTCTTGTCCATAAAAGACAATGATCAGGATAATCATTTTTTAAATGTGAAACAGACTTGTCTCCCAAATGGACATTATTCCTCATGTTACATAGATTTTTATCTCATAATAACCCTCTTTGTCATCTTCTATCCACACCAACATTTAGCATTCCATATCACAATAAATAAACCAAAAACTATTTATCTATGCAATTTAGCTAATATTGTACCATATTATACAATGATTTTAAGTAATGTATCAAAATAATATTGTCCAAAACAACCTTCCTTGCTTAGTATATATTTATGTCAATTTCATCCTACACCTATTGTTTTTGAAAAAAGTAGATATGAGCCCTTCCTTCCTCCATAATGAGACCGCTTTTTGATAGCCTGTCTCTCTGCATGTTATTGATTCTTCTCAGATGTTTATAACATATATATTCAAAATTCTTGTGTAAATGCGCAATCCTTTGTTTCCAAGCTATCAAATTTGAAACCTATAATCTGCAACTGCCATTTATCCAATTCATAATAGCTAATGAGTCACCAAAAATGATTTTCCTGTTGGAACCCATATTCTGTGATATTGTCAACAATCCCCATAATGCAAGGGTTTCTTACCTTGTGTTGCTCCCCATTCCGGATCCAAATGACATCTCCATGTGATTTTCCTGATCCATGAACAAATATCATTCTGCCGCACATATTTCCAATTGACTAGCTCCGTCGAAATAACCCACATGAAAATGATAATTTATAATTGGGAGGTCAACTATTTTTTTCCTTGTAACAAGCATCTTCCAGTTTATGCGTTTCATGTAATGTAGTATAAATTACACAGACCCATGCAAACTTTAGATTTTATCATCAAACAAGATAGAGTTCCTTAGCCACCAAAGACCCCAAATGAAATGAACACAATATCCTATCAAATGTCTAAAATTTGAATACCAATATTTAATATTTTCATCAAAAGTGCTTCCTTCCCAAGTATCTGCTTGACAGTGGCAAATCGCTATCTCATCCCAGATCTGTAAAGTGAATACACACTAATTGAATAGATGATCACATGTTTCTTCTTCTCTAAAATATAGTTGACATACATTAATTCCAATTCCCCCAAGTTTTCTAAATCTGTCACAGTCATAATGCTATAAATTAGTGCTAACCACATGAAAATATTCAATTTTTATGGGACCTTCCATTTCCATAAAATATGATTCCACCAATCTGGATAAGATTTCTGATGTTTAGAATCAATTTCCCCATATGCCATATTTGTGGTAACCATGATATTCCCACAACCATAATCCCAATAAATATAATCCATTTCTTCATTTAAGGAAATACCTGCATGTTTCAATCCTACAATATAGAGATGCCAATCTGCTGTCGCCTCCCCATCAAGATGTAAATCAAATGCTAATAAACAATAATTATCCACCTGTTAATTATTCTTCTTTACCTATTTAACAAAATAAATGCCCATCCTTTGAATACAACTGAGGGTATGTTCTATAAGAATACCTAGATGTTTTGTGCCCAAAATCCGATCTCTACCAACCACAATCTGGAAACCATTTCCAGTTTTCCACTAATCCCATCCACATCACAGAGCTCTGATATTTTACCTTCTCCACTTATCGAATCCAACTAACCACCGTATTTGGATAAATATATTTTTCCCTCGTGAGCTTTCCTCATATTCCTTCATCAATAAGAATTCTCCAAAGACATTTTAAGTGTAGAGACAAATATACCCAATGTAAATTGTGGATACCCCAACCACCCCCATTCTTTGGAGTTGATATGTTTTCCCATGAAACTAAGTGACATCCTTTGAAGTGACGAGAGCCCTTCCAAAGAAATTTAAAGAAAACTTTCCTGATCAATTTTAAGATGGAACCAGTTAGATGCTCTGTGTTATTAATGTATTGTTTTCTTTAATCTTCTATAATTCCTAAAATTGATATTTGTCTTGACAAATGATACCTACTTTGCATCTGTGAAATATTTATCCTAACACCGAGATCTTAAATAATTTTGAGAAATGTGTGTGTTGACTCCATACTGAATGGATTTATTTTTGTTATTTAAACACTTTGTTAAAATGTATGTTGTAACTAAATATCTGGCCATTGTTTTAAAAAGGTGAACCGTTATTGTTGTGGGGAAAATGCACCTATAGTTCAGGGGAGAAACTACCAACTTACGGTGATAAATATAGACTTACAAGCATTCTGCAAGTATGACAAATAAATGAAGAGATTAGGGTTTAGAGATGTAGGCACCTTATTCGGAAGGTTGATCCTAGCTTTGCCTCCCTCGCTCTTCAATACTTATCTAGTGTCGCAATGCCCAAACCTGCAAAACAACTTGATACCTTTCTCAAATACATTTGACTACATATATAAAACTGATATTCATAATAGAAGAAGACATCAGATTATAAACAAACTGTAATCAAATCAGAGACATACGGGAATAGGTCATATTTGGAAAGGGAAGAACGTCTAATATTTATTTATGAATGAAAGCAAGTACATACAGTTATACCTTCCTTCAAGCTTGGCACTTCACGAAACCTAGATTCAAGGTCTCCTACTTCTGTTCTCCAAGGATTCCATCCTCTAATCAACTGTGCTAGGGTTTACCAAAACTAAAGCACAAGAGAGGGGGATGAGGGTCTCCATTCCTACACCATAACAATGTTATAGGCTTCGTCCCCTCACATGGCCTTTCTACTCTCATTACATAGTCAGTGAAGGATAGGAAAAGAAGTTATAACCGAGTAGGAGGTTCCCCAACCAACTTAACTGCCCAAAATTTTGAGATTTTCACCAAAACAGGGGTGTACGCTACTCTACAATAGACAAAGTAGCGTATATATGGAGTTGAGTGCTACTATTTCAATAGTGGAGTCACGCTCAGAAGGTTTTGAGCGCTACTATTGATGAAGCAAAGTAGGGTACACACACTACTATCATGCCTGTGTACCAACGCTCATGTTGAAAAATGGCCAAAAACAGGCTTTTTCTGCTAATTTTCAGGAGATGGTTTGGTCTGGAAAAATGTTCCTAAGGGTCATATACATCAAATGGGTCAAGAATGAGGTAATTTCAACCATTTTTAGTGTCCCAAATGACTCCTCCATCCACAAATGTCCTATTGTGTGACTGAACTTAATCTCAAGAAATGTCGTCATGCGACCAAGGGAAGCAAGTGTCGTCACGGACGGAGAGGTGTCATTTCAAGCTATAACAGATGCCCCCTAATGTATGAGGTCAGAGGGAGTGTGGGAAATGATGGCCTAAATACATTATAAATAACAAAGAGTTGAATCATGGAGGAACGAAGAAACCAAGAATCATAGGCTCAAATGAAGTACCTGAAAGCAAAGGCAATGTCAGACAAACTCATCCTTGGGGTAACTGTCCATGTTCAAATGGTGGAACATGACCTCCAAGAGGATACAATAATGATCCAAAAACTGATGCATATATCATGGCCACTAAAATACAAGCGTGGATCCATGAGGAACATAAGTGTAAACATAGCCACATAAATACAAGGTGGATCTATGTCAAAACTGGAGAACATAGCCATAGAGAACAAGCTGGATCTATGTCTCATCAAGACCCTAAAAGAGTGTGGCTCAGTCTTGCGCAACTTGGGCAATAACATAAATGAGGTGATGCTATCGAGGATCCCAAGGTCTTCATCCAAAAACAACCCAAGGTACAAACCTATCCATGCGAATAAATGAGCTGATATCGAACATGGGAGGTATCGTTTGATTACCGGTCATTGATGTATACCATTAACAAACGTGAGGGTGTCCACCAATAATGAAAATGGAACCCAAGGCAACTAGTACATTCAAGCAAGTGCGAATAAGTGGTCTTGCCATCGAACACTTGAAGAATCCATCGGATAGGAGACATTGATGTATTCCCATCTATCCAATAGCGAGGGAAACTGCCACTAATGACTGCAATCCCCAAGGTACTAACCGAAACTTTAAACTTCATTCCCAGAGAACAATGAGCTAGATTTGATGGGAAGAAGTCTGTTGGAAGGGAGGCCTTAATGCATACTCCATCATCCAACACGAGGGACACTCAAACAGGTATGAGCTGATTTGGAGTAGGATTGAACACATGATGAAACATATTGACACCAAGGAATGGCCGACACATGAGATCAAGGCAATTGCAGAATGGCCGACACAGGTTATATCCTTGAACAGTGAGCACGACACAAGATTGACATAGGCATCTTTGAACACAAAGGGACCACGACACAAGTATACAATGTAGGAGACTTTAACAGATTCTCCATATGATTGGAAGACCAACCAAACAGAGGAGTAAGAATTCTGAGATCAGGTTTATCCTAAGGCCAACACTAGAACCCAACTTGTTTGATAGACTCAAAACAAGTGCTTTGTTCAAGGAGATAGTTGACTTGCTTCCATCATATTGAAAGATATTTTAACATTCTTCCCTTCCCTTTCCTTTTTCATTTTTTAATGAGCTTGACAAAGAACTAAAGCATGCTCGATGGTATTTTCATATTTAAGGAATCTGAAAAACCTAGAAGAAAACTCTGTACACCTATCCGTGGATTTTATATCGAGCCCGGATTGGTCTGTGCTCGGCGGTATTTTCTTTCTTATAGAGTTGAAAAACTTAAATAGTACTCTATACACCTATCCGTGGATTTTATATCGAGCCCGGATTGGTATGTGCTCAGCGGTGTTTCTTGTTTACAGAGTTGAAAAACTTAAATAGTCCTCTATACACCTATCTGTGGATTTTATATCGAGCCCGAGTAGGTGAATGCTCGCTTGGTGTTTTCACATTTCGAGAGTCTGAAAACCCTAAAGACGACTCCAAAGGTCCTTTTTCGTAAAGTTAGTCTCCTTCCCCGAAAAAGTGTAAAATGATGGAAGAAGAACTCTTCTAGCGCATACAAGAGTATACCTAGAGTATACATTTTCTGTAAATTATCCACCAAGGCCCGGAAAAAGGGGTAATTCTATACCTAGTGGATGTTGGTTCAATTATTTTAACGAGCCTGAAAAGACAACTATGCTCAGTAAACTTTTCCTATTTAAGGAGTTTGAAAAGGGCTTAAAAGAACTCCATAGGGATCTTTTCCGTAAAGGTTTAACGAGTCCGGAAAAGTAAACTCATGACCTCCCTATTGTTTTTAATGAGCTCAAAGGAGATACAGAAAAATGCTCATAACTTCCTTACTGTTTTTAACGAGCTCGAAGGGAAGGTGAAAGAAATGCTCGTAGCCTCCTTACTTTTTTTAATGAGCTCGAAGGAAAGGTGGAAGACTGCTCGTAATGGGAGGAGACGAGTGTCAGGGACATGCGAAACTAGCTCCAAGCGCATGGAACAAAGCTATGCCTAATGCAAGGAACATGAGAAAGATAAGTACACTCAGGGTGTGTCTCCTCCAGGTAAAAGGTGTCAAATTGTGAGGGCAAAATGATACAGGGCTTAGCGGAAATGAGATCAGAGATGGATGCTTATATAACAAGCTAAAAGCGTGGAAGCCGGCTTTAGGCTCATTAGCGCAAGCAGGATCATAACAGATGCATATGCAATTTGAACAAAAAGATGGGAGCCTTATCAGGGATGGCCAGAAATATATGAGGAAGAAAGATATGAGGCTTCTTCTCAAAGTCATGGTAAATCTAAAAAGGCTCCCTAGCCTATGAGAAAAACTCAGCATGGGCAACAGAATGGCATAAGGGTGCTGACTAGTGTGACCCATGTTAGGTAGGCTCTACTGTTGAACTGGTGCACGATGCATAAAGAGATGGATAACACACCAATATCCAACAGGTTCGACCCTATGGCGAATTCGGATGGAAAAAGGTTCAAATGCAACATAACAACGGGGAAGCCTAAACCAATATGCAAGGTTCCGAATATACCTGACATGGTCGCACAAGGTGTCAAAAAGGACCAGTAAGCAAGTATACATCCATCTAAGAATCCTGTCTCCAAGAAACATCAATACCAAGATCATATCTAAAACATATGTAAAGAAAGACCCAATACAAGTCACTGTGGTAGAAATACTTTCAACTTCACTATCATCAACAATAGGCATAAACAAGGCAGAGTTTTCAAATGAAGACTCTATGGTACCCAAGCCCGAGGACTTACAATCAACAAGATCAACTTCAGGATGAAGATCAAAGTTGAAGGACATGATGGAATCTGTAGAAACAAATTCATCATCACGGGAGTTGAAAATTCTAGAAGCATAATCAAACTTAGCAGGAACACCGATTTGTGGATCTAAAGGAGAGTCTTAAGACTCAATAGTAGGAAGATCAAACTTTAAGGTCAAACCGGGGTTGGACATAACTGCGACTAGATCAACATCCAAATGAATGGCAGACTGTACTATGGACTCTAGGAAAACTTCATCGGAAGGAAGTATATCATCCCAGATAGAACACATATCTAAACATTCAGATGGAGGTGTCACTTGGTCAAAAGCTGGGACCGAGTCCCGAGAAAGTAAGCATGAACTCAGAGACTTCTTCTCAGTAGCAATTGAACTCAAGGAACAATATGCCACATAAGTCCCATGTGACATAGTAGTGCCTAATGACGAGGGATCTGACTAGTCTATAGTTGGGTAATAAGGAGGATCAACGAATGCAAGCTGGTTGATAGTGACGATGCTTTCGTTATGAGGGAAATGCATCACACGAAAGAGCGTAGACACCACAGCATGCATAGCATAAATGTAATCACACCTGAGGATCATATCAAAATCCACAGGATCCTTTAAAACCATAAAATCAACTAAGACTGTTTTTCCACCCAAAGTAACAGGTGCCTGACGTAGGAATCCTATCGGTTCACTGGGTCTTCTATCAAAGGTCAATGGCCAATTAATAGCTGGAATAACATTAGGGAAATCCAAATCTCTCCAAGCATAAGCGGATAAGATACTAACAGAAGCACCTTCATCAACAATACGTCGATCAACCGTATGGTTCCCGATATCAACCTTTATCTGGAAAGGTGTCGAAGAAGGAAGACAAGGCTCGGCTAGACTATTCCAATCAAAGGAAACAATCCTAGGGCTTGGTAGGGGTTTACATGGCACAGATGAAGTTCCCCCTTTTTTAGGAATATCCAAACTGGCAGTGCAGAAGACTTCAGCAGTAGGTGCATCAATCTCCGAAGGACTGATGGGATCGGTCGAAGATTGCATCGATTCAATCACTTCACTCTCCGAAGGAAAAGTGGGGTCGACCAAAGATTGCATTGTTTCAACCACTTTATCAACCAAAGGTTGATCTGACTGCAGGGAATCTATAGACAACTCAGGAATAGAGGTTCCTTCAGACATGGACCACACTCTTCGTGCCTCTGGAATGGAAGGGCCTCGGTGAGTAAGGTGATCTCCCTTACAAAGTTTACAAGGGAACTTTGGTTTCCGGCCTATAGGTTTAGACTTCTTTACAACGTCAGTACTCTCAACATGACTAGCATTGGCTGACAGCTTGCCCCCAGCATGACTCACAAAGGCTAGTTGCTCAGAAGCATCAGACTTTTGAACTAAGGACCACACTTTTTGCACTTCCGGAAGTACAGGGCACAAGTAAGTAAGGTGATCTCCCTCGCAAAACTTACAAGGGAACCTAAGCTTCTGTTTGTTTGGTTTGTCGATAATGTCAACTCCCTCAGCATGACTTACAGTGGCTGATATGGTGTCTCCAGTATGACTCACAGGAACTGGTGACTTGGCATTAATATGACTAGCAGTGATCAATGACGTGTCCTCAACATCACTGACAGTGGTTGAAGACAAACTTTCAGTATGATTTTCAATGACTAAAAGTTTTCTCCCAGCATGACCTCCAGAGGCTGGGTAGGTGCCCCCTACATGACTTGTAGAGGAAGGGTGCTTTCCCCCAGCATGACTTGCAGAGGCTGGGTTGCTGCCCCCTTGTTTTGGCATCTTCTTCCTATTCTTCCTCTGTCTATTCCTTTTAGACTGCTGGCTACTAGTATTGCTACTTTCGCCACATGAGGTAGAATGAGGAGGAGAAGATGTTACTGAAAAAGGAGGCACAGGGTTTTGATGCTCTTGATTTGAGGTGCTCACAAAAGAAGCATCAGGAGCATGAAAGGCATTCAGAGTGGAAAACAACCAAACCAGCAGCCCTATGGTGAATCCAGGAAGATTCAAAGTAGCCATTAAGGGAGTACCAATGTTTCCAATGAATGGAATAACACAAGGATCCCCCGGAATAGGGGCACCTTGATTGGCACTCGCCAGAATGCTAGACATAGTTTCCTGCTCAAATGAACAAGACGTTCTCTAAGGAAAACTAAAACCAGTAGCACAAAGAGCACACCACTAAAAAAAGGTCCTAAGTAAATCAAACCAGGAAAATAGATGCCATCCGGAGAAGAGTCTAGGATGATGAGGGCCCAAAACAGATCAATGAAGGATGAAGAACAGTTACCCAGGGTCCACAATACAATGACTAAGGGTGCAAGTGCTGGAATCACCCAACCACCCTCCCAAAGACCTACAAGGGATTTCCTCCCACATCTATCCTAGGTATAGCAGATATACCCTCCACTGTCACCTGTGTATGAACCTATGGTTAGATACTAAGGATACCACCACACCGAAAAATCCTGGGGGAACAGTCGCTGGTCGAATCAGAAGGTGTGGGCAGGGTAACTGAGCCTGAAACTCAAGATAGTCCCCAAATGCGATCCAATCCTGGTATATGCTCGAAATAGAAATTAGGAGGAGTATTCCCAATAATCTGATCTCACAAGACCTACTCCATAGATCCCAGGCAAGCTTTGAATGAAGTGGGTTTACCTGTGATAGTCGAACTACGATTTTTGCGTAATGTGTGATCTTGAGTGGTTTAAGGTATTTTAAACCCAAGATCCTAACCAAGACTAGTTGGTGTAGTGTAAACTAGAAAAGAAAATGTTACTAGTACATTTTATTAGGGTTCATTTTAAAGGTTACTTGCTTACTCAAAAAGGTAGTGGGTGTGTGAGAGTGGTTATAATAGAGATAGAGTACTGAAAATGAAATATTTACCACCAAACAAATCTTTTTCTTTTCAATGCAAGTCTTAAAATTCTGATCTAGAATGCATGTGCAAATGCAATTTTAAATCTTTCGAATGCAAAAAAGGTAAAAATAAATTCTAAATGTACAAAATTAAACTCAAAACCTAAGAATGCAGCTACTCAAACGAATAGGTATGCAAAAGAAAACTTGTTCTTTTTGATGCAAAGCACTCTAAAATCTTTTAAGCCACTTGCAAGGTACTCTATTTAGAAGATAAATCAAAATTATTTATGCTTTCCAAAGGTAAGAAACAAAACTAAAACTAACCTACTATCAAATCAAAGCAAAGAAACTTTCAGGTTCTCTTTATGAAACAGTAAAAGCTACCAAATATGACTTTCAAATTCTTATTGATGTAAGCATGCCAAACATTGGGAAAAGAGTACGAACACTAATTTTAGACCCAAACGAAGCAAATGACCTATGAAGAAGTATGGTTTGGTAAAGTTAGGTCTGCACATGAACAATGCAAACAAGGTCTTGAACAACAACCAAAACACTTGAGCTTTCACTACAAAAGAAAACTTAAAAGCATAAGGGAGGATAAAAAACCAATCTAAAAGAGAAATTTCACTCAAATAGATATAAACAGAGTCAAGAAGACTTGAGAGGTTTCAAATCTAGTGGAAATGGGGCAAGCAGATTCAGTCAGACTCAAATTAGGATACAAAACACCAAACGGGTCCACAACCCCCCAACTTGGGTCAACAAGCCCCAAAACTTTCCAAACAAGCCCAAATTGATCAAAAGAGGTTCAAATCATGAATATAGGATCAGTACAAAGATGGGAGACCACTTAAAGGGGTTTAACACAGACCTAGGGTCATCAGGGACCACAAAAATGCAGTCAGAACCCCTAGATTTGGGTCCACAACCCAAAAAAATTAGAAATTTAAACCCATATTTTGAGCGCTGCTGTGTATGAAGGAGACTAGCACCCAGGGCGCTACTGTACTGCACAACAGTAGCGTATAGGTGGAAAAAATTGAAAAAATGGGGTTAAAACCCCCCACACCTAGGTCCACAAGGGTTTGTAAGGGCCGGGAAGGGTCTGTAAAATCCCAGCAGGGTCAAACAGAGCCTACTAACTGATCCTAATCAAGAAAATGAACAAAGACCATCAAAAAAGACTGAATAAATGACCTTGGATACCCCTAAGCAGTTAGGATTTCCCTAGTGGAGTCGCCATTCTGTTGTGGGGAAAATGCACCTATAGTTTAGGGGAGAAACTACCAACTTATGGTGATAAAGATAGACTTATAAGCATTCTGCAAGTACGACAAATAAATGAAGAGATTAGGGTTTTGATATGTAGGCACCTTATTCAGAAGGTTGATCCTAGATTTGCCTCCCTCGCTCTTCAATACTTATCCAGTGTCGCAATTCCCGGACCTGCAAAACAACTTGATACCTTTCTCAAATACATTTGACTACATATATAAAACTGATATTCATAATAGAAGAAGATATCAGATTATAAACAAACTGTAATCAAATTAGAGACATATGCGAATAGGTCATATTTGGAAAGGGAAGAACGTCTGATCTTTATTGATGAATGAAAGCAAGTACATATAGTTATACCTTCCTTCAAGCTTGGCACTTCACAAAACCTAGATTCAAGGTCTCCTACTTCTATTCTCCAAGGATTCCAGCCTCTAATCAACTGTGCTAGGGTTTACCAAAACTAAAGCACAAGAGAGGGGGATGAGGGTCTCCATTCCTCCAGCATAACAATGTTATAGGCTTCGTCCCCTCACATGGCCTTTCTACCCTCCTTATATAGTCAGTGAAGGATAGGAAAATAAGTTATAACTAAGTAGGAGTTTCCCCAACCAACTTAACTTCCCAAAATTTTGATATTTTGACCAAAACAGGGGTTGTACGCTACTCTGCAATAAACAAAGTAGCGTATATATGGAGTTGAGCACTACTATTTCAACAGTGGAGTCACACTCAGAAGGTTTTGGGTGCTACTATTGATGAAGCAAAGTAGGGTACACACGCTACTATCATGCCTGTGTACCAGTGCTCATGTTGAAAAATGGCCAAAAACAATCTTTTCTACTCATTTCAGGAGATCGTTTGGTCTAAAAAAATGTTCCTAAGGGTCATATACATCAAATGGGTCAAGAATGAGGTAATTTCAACCATTTTTAGTGTCCCAAATGACTCCTCCATCCACAAATGTCCTATTGTGTGACTGAACTTGATCTCAAGAAATGTCGTCATGCGACTAAGGGAAGCAAGTGTCGTCACGGATGGAGAGGTGTCATTTCAAGCTATAACAGTTATGAGTGACCATTACATAACATATAAAAAATGTTTTTTCTGACTTCCGACTTCCAACAAGAAGGGTCGGACGACCCTTCATTTATGACAGAAAGTAGAACAATGAACATCTGACCCTTCCTATATTGTAGGATTAGTAGGAATAGTAAACACCAGAAGGATTGTGAACCCCTTCTTATATCCTCGGAATACCAAGAATATAATGAAGAGAAAGCATCGGTCACCCCTTCGTATAGTAGAGAATTGTGAAAACTTATATCCATCAATTCACCAATATCCAGAATGGTGAAGACAAGAATGATCAAGCAACCCTTCTTACAGTCTAGAACTATTATGAAAAGAATACTGGGTAGAAGAAGGGTCATCTACCCCTTCATGTATGAGTGACTTGTAAATATATTCAACCTAAGAAGGTTAGGCCGTCAATTCATGTATATCCAGAATGGTGAACACTGGAAGAATATTGAGCACAAGAAGGGTCGGCCGAACCTTCATTTATGAGAGAAATTTAAACATATTTAATCTACAAAGGCTAGGTGGACAATTCCTGACTTCTTGCTTTCGTAGAAAATAGTAGGGATCGTACATTGGCTAAGTTATAACATATCAAAAATATTTCTCCCCACTTCCAAATTCTGACAAGAAGGATCACTCACCCCTTCGTTTAGTACAGAATTGTGAACACCTATATCCAACAATTCACCTATATCCAGAATGGTGAACACAAGAAGGATCGGCCGACCCTTCTTGTAGTCTAGAACGTTTATGAAAAGAATACTGGGAAGAAGGAGGGTCGGTCGCCCTTTCATTTATAAGAGAATTGTAAAAATATTCAACCTACGAAGTCTAGGCCATCAATTCATGTTTATCCAGAATGGTGAACACTAGAAGAATAATAAGCACAAGAAGGGTCAGCCGACCCTTCATTTAGGACAGAAATGTAAAAATATTTAATCTACGAAGGCTGGGACGACAATTACCAACTTCCGATTTCCGCTATAAATAGTAGGGATCAGTACATCTGCTAAGTTATAACATATAAAAAATGTTTGTCCCAACTTCCGTTTTTCGACAAGAAGGATCGGCCTCCCCTTCATTTAGTGGAGAATTATGAACACCTATATCCAACAATTCACCTATATCTAGAATGGTGAACACAAGAAGGATCAACCAACCCTTCCTGCAATTTAGAACTATTAAGAAAAAAATACTGGGAAGAAGAAGGGACGACCACCGCTTCATTTATGAGGGAATTAAAAAAATATTCAACCTACGAAGGCTAGGCCATCAATTCATGTATATCCAGAATGGTGAACATTGGAAGAATATTGAGCACAAGAAGGGTCGGCCGACCATTTATTTACGAGATAACTTTAAACATATTTAATCTATGAAGGCTAGGCAGACAATTCCTAACTTTTGACTTCTGCAATAAATAGTAGGGATCAGAACATTGGCTAAGTTAGAACATATAAAAAATATTTATCCCAAATTTCAACTTTCAACAAGAAGGATCGACCACCCCTTCATTTATTAGAGAATTGTAAACACCTATATCCAACAATTCCTCTATATCCAAAATGTTGAACACAAGAAGGATCAACTGACCCTTCTTGCAGTCTAGAACTTTTATGAAAAGAATATTGGGCAGAAGAAGGTTCGGTCGCCCTTTCATTTATAAGAGAATTGTAAAAATATTCAATCTACGAAGGCTAGGCCTTCAATTCATGTTTACCCAGAATGGTGAACACTAGAAGAATACTAAGCACAAGAAGGGTTGGTTGACCCTTCATTTAGGAGAGTAATTTAAAAATATTTAATCTATGAAGGCTGGAAAGACAATTTAGCTATGTCCTGAATGGTGAACAGAAGAATGAACAGTCGACCATTCCTTGATTGTAGGATTAGTAGAAATAGTAAACACTAGACAGTTTGGGCACTGCTTCTTATATCATCCAAATATCAAGACTATCATGGAGAGAAAGGATCGTCCACCCCTTCGTTTTGTAGAGAATTGTAAAACTATCAAACCTACGAATAGCCATCCATAAATTTACCTATATCTAGAATGGTGAACACAAGAAGGAATGGCTGAACCTTCTTGTACTCTATAACTATTATGAAAATAATACTTAGCACATGAAGGTTCGGTTTCCAATTGATTTATAAGAGAAATGTAAAAATATTCAACCTTCAAAGACTAGGCCAACAATTCATGTATATACAGAGTGGTGAACACTGGAAGAATACTGAGTACAAGAAGGGTTAGCCGACCCTTCATTTATCATATAAATGTAAAACTATTTATGCTACAAAGGATAGGCCAAGAATTCATTTATATCTAGTATGGTGAACACAAGAATGGATGGTCAACCCTTCCTGTATTGTGGGATTAGTATGAAAAGTAAACATAAGAAGGATAAGGTGCCCCTTCTTCTATCCTCCGAATATCAAGGATATCATGGAGCGATAGGAATGGGAATCTAGCAATTCATCGATATCCAGAATGGTGATAACAAGAAGAAACGACTGACCCTTCTTGTAATATAAACTATTATGAAAATAATACTTAGCACAAGAAGGATTGGTCGCCCCTTCATTTATAAGAGAAATTTAAAACAAAACAAAGATCGGGTGCCCCTTCCTATATCCTCCAAATATGAAGAATATCATTGAGTGAAAGGATCGGTTGCCCCTTTATTTACTAGAGAATTGTAAAACTATTGAATCTATGAATGGTCGTCCAACAATTCAGCTATATCCTTAATGGTGAACCCAAGAAGGATCAAACAACCCTTTATGTATTATAGAGCTATTAGTAAAATAAATTCAAAGAAGGACCAGATGCCCCTTTGTATATTATCAAAATATCAAGAATGTCATGGATATATTCTACACAGATAGCTTTGACATAAGTATCTTTCAAAAAGGAACGGACACTCCTTCTTGCATCGATCCATTTTCTACAAACCACAATAAAGATCAATTTAAATGGTAAGGAGTAGCACTTTATTGAAATGTGACTTCCCATAATATTATCGATCTATTTATTTCTAGCACAAATACCAAATTAAAATGACAATTAATAAGAAATAATGATCGCTCCTTATATGATCAATTCTATCTCAAATGACAATATAAAATGTGCATTCGATCTCTCATGGATAATGCTAATAGATTTGTTCTTAATCAATCAATTGATTTTGTTTTTTATTCAAACACTTTGTTAAACTCTATGTTGTAACTAAAGATCTAGCCATTGTTTTAAAAAGGTGAACCGTTATGAGTGACCATTAGATAACATATAAACAAAAAAATTCCCAACTTCCAACTTCCAGCAAGAAGGCTCATGCGACCCTTCCTGTATTGTAGGATTAGTAGGAATAGTAAACACCAGAAGGATTGGGATCCCCTTCTTGTATCCTCGGAATACCAAGAATATAATGAAGAGAAAGCATCGGTCGCCCCTTCGTTTAGTAGATAATTGTGAACACCTATATCTAGAATGGTAAACACAAGAAGGATCAACCAACACTTCTTGAAGTCTAGAACTATTATGAAAAGAATATTGGGCAAAACATGGTTGGTTTCCCTTTCATGTATGAGGGAATTCTAAAAATATTCAACCTATGAAGGCTAGGAGGTCAATTCATGTATATCCATAATGGTGAACACTCAAAGAATATTGATCACAAGAAGGGTCAGCCGACCCTTCATTTATGAGAGAAAATTAAACATATTTAATCTACAAAGACTAGGCGGACAATTCCCGACTTCTGACTTCTACCGTAAATAGTAGGGATCGGGACATTGGATAAGTTATAACATATAAAAAAATATTTCTCCCCACTTCCAAATTCTGACAAGAGGGATCAGGCTCCCCTTCGTTTAGTAGAGAATTAGGAACACCTATATCCAGAATGGTGAACACAAGAAGGATCGACCGACCCTTCTTGCAGTCTAGAACTTTTATGAAAATAATACTGGGCAGAAGAAGGGTCAGTCGCCCTTTCATTCATAAGAGAATTGTAAAAATATTCAACCTACGAAGCTTAGGTCGTCAATTCATTTTTATCCAGAATGGTGAACACTGGAAGAATACTGAGCATAAGAAGGGTCAGTCGGCCATTCATTTAGAAGAGAACTAGCTCTGTAGAACTTCCTATGACAAGTGGAGTTAGATATTGGTTGAGATAGCAGCAGCAATGACGATGATGATGAGGATGCATCGATGACGATGATCCCGAGAAGAAGACTTGTCTAGTAGATCTGTGTCGAGAAATACCGTCCTAGTTCAGAGGGAGTGTTGATGTATATGTAACTTTGGAATGTATTTCATCTATGTATTTCATATATATTTATTGTACCCTTATTAGAGATGTGTTATTCCTCTATAAGGAAGTGTCGTCATGTGGATTGACAAGTGTCGCAAGTGTGTGTGCTTACCGATGGGTTATTAGATGACCATGTGTGGGGTCGGCCCTGAAATATATATTATATTGTGGATGTATCTAGATAGAGAAGTCGGCCCCATAGTGTAACTGGGCAAACAGGTTAAGTATAAATAGAGATTGGGAGATCTCTATTTGGATCATTCGGAAAGTCATACTTCTCTCACTCAGAAAGTGGCGCACTAGTGAGGAGGAGGATCATCTACTACTAGGAGACTATATCAGTGTATTTTGGTTGTACTTTGGTTGAGCCATTTCTCTCTCTATCTCTAAGGAAGTTGTGGGGTTTTTCACCTTAGGGTTTTCCCCACGGAAACTCTGTGTCTCTTGTCCCTCATGCGTTTGATTTCTGTGATGCTTGTCATGCTTGTTGTGATTGTTATGCATTGATATACTGTATATGTTATTCTCTCAGTGAATATCCTAGAGTATTGTGAATTAATGCTCAAATTTAACATGGTATCATAGCTAACCTGAGAAGAAGACATTTTGCAGTGACGAAAACTTGAGTTTCTTGTTTATTGGGTTTCTCTCCATAGATTTTGGAAAAGTAGTATAGTAGATTGACTCTACTCATCAAGGAGAATCTATCTGTCCAATCAGAATTCAATTCTGAGCATTTTCAGATTTGGCCCTAAAACTTAGGGTTTCCACAAAAATAGGAATTTCTGAAATCTGAAGACATAGCTGGAAGCTCCTTGCAAAAATCGAATTTTAGAGCTTTGGATCGAGATTTTTGGCTAAGTAGATCTCCAGGATACTCAAACCCTAATTTAGGGCTCTTCCAAGTGAACTCGGGAGGACAAAAAGACAAATCTAAAGGGTAAATCTTTGCTGATCTCAAATTCTAAATACACCAGGCTGATCAGCTCATCAATGCGCATATTTCTATCCTTTTAGAAAGTTGAAATTCACATTTTGAATTTTTAGGGTTTTTTCGACAAACCTTAATCCAGGACCAGATCCAGTTTTCAGCATTTCAAGTGGTAAGACCTAAATATTTTCTATTTTCATTTGAAGTACTCTTCAAGATGTCTCACCACACCAAGCTTGAGGATAAGCTTGAAGGGGCTGATAACTTCCGAGCTTGGAAATATAGGATTGGGTTAATTCTGGAAGAGAATGAGTTGGACTCATATATAAAAGAAGACATCCCTATCCCAGAGGATGAAGAGGCTAAGTTATTGCATAAGAAGAACTTCGTCAAGGAAAATAGAATCATTACTGATTCTCTCAAATACCATCTCATACCCCATGTGTCTTCTCTAAAGACACCCAAGGAGATGTTTGACTCTTTGACCAAGCTATTTCAAGGGAAGAACATAAATCAGAAGATGACCCTGCGGAATCAATTGAAAGGAGTAAAGTTTCAGAATGGAGAAACCATTCAATTTTATTTTTCTAGCGTCTCCCATATTAAGGAACAACTAGAAGCAGTAGATGAAATGGTGGAGAATGGTGAAGTTGTCATGACCACTCTGAATGGCCTACCTAGGTCATGGGACTCCTTTATTCAAGGAATCTGTGCAAGAAAGAAGTTGTTATCCTTCAACAGACTACGGGAATAATGCTCACAAGAAGAAGCAAGGCTTGTGGCACGAGAAGAAAAGATGGGGAATGAAGATCAAGCTCTTGCAGCTCACACCAAAAGAAGCAAGCCCAAGAAGGAGCACTCTCACTACAAGAGATCCTATAAAAAGAATAAGAAGGATCTAAGATGCTTCACATGCAATGAGAAGGGTCACTTTGCTTCAGATTGTCCCAAGAACAAAAGGGATAATAACAACAACTCTAGCAAGAAGAAGAAGGGCAGCAAAAGAAAGTTCCATGCTCATGCTGCCGAGGGTGATGAACCTCCAAAGAAGAAGGCTAGGGAAGAAAGTGATGATAGTGATGATGACTCATCAAGTGAAGAAGAGTATGTTCTAATCTCTGCTCTCACAGGTACTATCTCCCATGGTTGTACTGATTGGTTGATTGACAGTGGGGATTCCAAACACATAACTAGGTTTAAGGAATCTTTTGTGAATCTATCTGAACATGAATCACCCCATAAGGTGAAACTTGGGGATGATTATCAATACCCAATCAAAGGGAGTGGTGAAGCCTCCTACAACCTAGATTCTGGAAAATCTTTGAAGATGAAAGATGTCCTTTATGTACCTGGGCTCAAGAAGAACTTACTCTCCATCTCTGCATTGGATGCAAAAGGTATGAGGGTTGCATTTGTGGATGGCCAAGTCCTAATGTGGCCAAAGGGTAAAACAATCGATCATGCAGTAGTGATTGGAGAGCAAGAGGGAGGTTTGTACAAATTGAAGGGTCAACCTGAACATGCCATGATACATGAATCCATGGAGCCAAGTGAACTTTGGCATAGAAGACTTGCTCATATGCATTATAGGGCACTTCCAATTGCAAGCAAGGCTATAGAGGGTCTTCCTGAAATCAAGATCAAACATGAAGGTGTTTGCAAAGGATGTGCAAAAGGTAAGAACATTAAGAAGGCTTTCCCAAGCAGTGAAAGCAAGGCAAAAGATATCCTGGAAATCATCCACTCAGATGTATGTGGTCCTATGTCATCCAGTTCTCCGAGTGGGTATGTTTACTATGTCTCATTTATTGATGACTTCTCTAGGAAAACTTGGGTATACTTCTTGAAGAATAAAAATGAGGTGCTTGATAAGTTCAAGGAATTCAAAACCTTGATGGAGAATCAAAGTGACAAGAAGATCAAAACATTCAGATCCGACAATGGTGGAGAATTTAGCTCAGGTGACTTCAAGAAGCTTTGCAGTGATTCAGGGATTAAGAGGGAGTTGAATGCTCCTTATAATCCTCAACATAATGGAGTTGCAGAAAGGAAGAACAGAACAATCATGGAAGCAGCAAGGGCAATGCTGCGTGACCAGGATCTACCTATGCATCTATGGGCAAAAGCAGCTAGAACAGCTGTATATGTGCAGAACAGAGCACCCCACAAGATATTGGACAACAAGACACCACAAGAGGTCTTTTCTGGTAAGAAACTTGAATTCAGTCATCTCAAAATATTTGGTTGTCTAGTATACACTCATGTCCCAAAGGAAAAGAGGACTAAACTAGATCCTTCAGGAAAAAAAGGTATCTTTGTGGGTTACAGTGAAAGCTCAAAGGCTTACAGAATATACTTTCTAGGGTTCAAGAAGATTGATGTCAGTAGGGATGTAACATTTGATGAAAACTCAGCATTCATCAAATCAAGGAAGGCACCTATCGAAGTTTATGAAGAACCCAAGGAAACTAGATTTCAAGACACTACCATGACTAAAGCAGTTCCAGAAGTTGTTCATGAGTTTGAAGATCCGCAAGAACCTGTAGATCCACCCCGCGAGGATAAATCTCACAAGAGAAAACCTGCATGGGCTAGAGAGCTCATTTAAGATGCAGAAAGATTTGGCATTCCAGAAGAAGAACATAGAGAAAAGAAGAGAACCAAATCACATACCAGCTATGTGGCTTTACTCTGTGATATTATGAACAAAGAGCCTTCCAATTATGAAGAAGCAGCGGAAAAGAAAGAATGGAAGGATGCCATGGTTGAGGAATACCAATAAATAATGAAGAATGATGTTTGGGATGTTGTCCCAAGACCTAAAGAGAAGTCTGTTGTGACTTCCAAATGGATCTACAAAATCAAGCATGCTGCAGAAGCCACTAGCCAGGGTGAAGTTCGAGTACTTCAGGGAGAGGCTTGGCATTCTTCAGATTGAGGACACTTCGAGGAAGAAGTGATGGACACATTTGTTGAAGCCATTCCAAGCATGTTGGAAGGAGGATCCTTCACATGGCTGTGGATGTAAGCGCTGGATGATGAGCATCAGGATGATGTTCTGGTTTCTACTAGATATGATCAGTTGGATCATTTACATGTATATGTATGTACACATCATGTTGGATGCTGGATATGATCAGTTGGATCATTTATATGTATATGTATGTACACATCATGTTGGATGCTGGATATGATCAGTTGGATCATTTATATATATATGTATGTACGTATCATGTTGGATGATGGATATGATCAATAGGATCATTTGTATGTATTTTGTATATGCATCATGTTGGATGCTTGGACCATGTATCTGTATATGTATCAGGTGGATACATTGTATGATTAGGTGGATTATGTATGGTGATATGTATCATGTATCAGGTGGATACATTGTATGATCAGGTGGATCATGTATGATGATATGTATCAGGTAGATACTTGGTATGCATCAGGTAGATGCATTGTATGATCAAGATGATCATGGATGACGAGCTTCAGGATGTTGCTCCAGATGACATGCAGCAAGATGTTGAAGTGATGATGATCAGGATGATCATGTGTACATTAGGTTGATGTATGGTGAGTATCAGGTTGATACTCTATGGTCGTGGATCAGGTTGTGCAGACGAGCATATAATTTAGCCTTGGGAGATTTGCAGATAGTCTTTCGAGGTTTTTCCTATGGAATATAATTTGGCCCTGAGATATCTGGCAAATGCTCTTTCGAGTTTTTTCTCTGGGAGGACATATAATTTGGCCCTGGGAGATCTGCAGATAGTCTTTAGAGGTTTTTCCTAAGGCATATAATCTGGCCCTGGGATATCTGGTAGATGCTCTTTCGAGTTTTTGTCCTATGACATATAATCTATCCCTGAGAGATCTGTGTGCCCATAATAAGTCTTGGGATGCTCTTGCGGGTTTTGCCATGACCACGTATAATCTGTCCCTGGGAGATCCTATAGGTAGAGTTGTGTGCTCATAACAGCCTGGAATGCTCTTGCAAGGTTTTGTGGTGACCACATATAATCTGTTCCTGGGAGATCCTATAGGTAGAGCTGTGTGCTCGTAACAACCTTAGATGCTCTTGCGAGGTTTTGTGCTAAGGTCACATATAATATGGCCCTGGGAGATCCTATAGGTAGAGCCATGTGCTCGTAATAGCCTGGGATGCTCTTTCGAGGTTTTTGTGACGCACGTAATAAGTCCTGAGTATTCCACAGTATGGCCAGTGATGACGAAGACCTACAAGTGGTGGGCCTACATCCAGTATGAAAAAGGACTGGCTCTGTAGAACTTCCTATGACGAGTAGAGTTAGAGATTGGTTGAGATAGCAGCAGCAATGATGATGATGATGACGATGATCCTGAGAAGAAGACTTGTCTAGCAGATCTGTGTCGAGAAATATTTTCCTAGTTAAGAGGGAGTGTTGATGTATATGTAACTTCGGAATGTATTTCATCTATGTATTTCATATATATATTTATTGTACCCTTATTAGAGATGTGTTATTCCTCTATAAGGAAGTGTCGTCATGTGGATTGACAAGTGTCGCAAGTGTGTGTACTTGCCGGTGGGTTATTAGACCACCATGTGTGGGGTTGGCCCTGAAATATATATTATATTGTGGATGTATCTAGATAGAGAAGTCGGCCCCATAGTGTAACTGGGAAAACATGTTAAGTATAAATAGAGATCGGGAGATCTCTATTTGGATCATTCGGAAAGTCATACTTCTCTCACTCAGAAAGTGGCGCACTAGTGAGGAGGAGGATCATCTGCTACTAGGAGACTATCTCAGTGTATTTTGGTTGTACTTTGGTTGAGCCATTGCTCTCTCTATCTCTGAGGAAGTTTTGGGGTTTTTCACCTTAGGGTTTTCCCCACAAAAAATCTGTGTCTCTTGTCTCTCATGCTTTTGATTCTTGTGATGCTTATTGTGATTGTTATGCATTGATATATTGTATATGTTATTCTCTCAGTGAAGATCCTAGAGTATTGTGAATTAATGCTCAAATTTAACAAGGAGGTCGTGGCAAGGATGGTTTTATCTCTTGTCTCAACTTTTAAAACATTGAGAGATGCTATTTTATTGCCTTTCGATAAGGAGACCACATTGGGATTCCTTCCTAGAAATGAAGATGAAATTAATTTGCCTTCAGTAATTTTTTATATATTGGATGGGCAGCATACTATTTCTGCACATAAGAAAATCATTGAAACTGATAAATATCAATCGTTCCATTCAAGGGATCCTCATCAAACAACTCATCTTCTACATAAAGATGTTTCTCAAAGCCTTATTAGCAAATTATGCAAACAAGAAAAATGATCAAACAAGGAATTTGTAGACACTCCATTCATTTCTCAAGTTGTAAAAGCAAGGGAGAAATGGATATCCTACGGTAGGCCATTCCACCTAGGAAAAAGAAATGCTTCCAGTGATGATTGGCAGGTATAGAATTTTTCTTCATATCAATAAAAGTCTTTATATTGGTTCCCGTGTTATGAAATTAGCAAATTAAATATTATCTTTAATTTTATATGTTTGCATTCTTTCCAAGGTGAATGTATGGATATATTTGTTTTTCAAACAAATGACAACCTTATAGACAAGCTAACTCTTGTTTTGACATCGGATGGACTGTGGAGAAAATGGATGTCTGTATTTGAGCTTTACAAAAGTGGTTCCTTTCCATGCTCACCCAAGAGCATCACTCAGGTTGATTTTGTTCAATATAAAATAAAGAATCATGGATCTAATTTGTTAGAACACTGCATGATATTGATGAAGATGAATTGACCACTGTGGCATACAATATAATCAATGGATCAGTTTGGATGAGCACATCAGTCGACAAATTTTTTTGCGCAGAGACTTTATATCAATATTGCAAGCGAACCAAGGATGAGACGTCAACCAGGCATTTGATCTTTGAATATTTCAAAGTTCATGATGTTCATACTTTTCGATCACATATTATCACTGACAATAATGTCATTGAAATCTATAAAATTGCACCAAATCATCTCCAGCAACCATGCATTATTTTATGCTCCAAAAAGGAATCAAAATCTCTTGGTAAAAAGAGAAAGAAAGAATCTGAAGAGGATAATGGTACCAAATTACCAAATGATGCTGAGAAAATATTGAACATATATATCAATAAAGAGGGGATGGGTATGTCCATTGAATCCATCAAAGATAGTTCATAGTTTTCTTGTCAATGTTGTTATCCTGCATCTTTGGTCAACACAGTAAGATCCATTGCATTTTTTGGTGCATAAATCAGTTGTGAATTTGTTATTGTTGATATGTGTAATTGTGATAGTGCCTGGATAGAACAAGATATGCTTACATTGTTGTACTACCTAGAATCAAATGAATCAGCATGTACTTGTATTTTTTTAGCTAATATGGAAAACTCTTGTATGAGTTCTAAAGTTTTCACACATTTCAGCAACAAATAAAGAAAAGGTAACGTGGAATCCTACCAAGGGATTTATAGATATTTCTACAAGGACTTATTTATAGGATTCTCTAGTAGACAATGTTGGAGAATTGGAAGGGATGATGATAATTTGTCTACTTTTCAAATGGATATGGATTGGAAGGATTACGGCCTACCAATGATTGATTTACCTTTTCCCAAGGTTACCAATGATAGTTCGAGAAGCCATGTTTTTGCAAAAGAAAGGACAAAAGAATTATGGGATCACATAATTTCCATACTGGTCTCTTCTTGAGGTACAGTTCTTTCATTATACACAGGCGGTAGAGTTCTTCGTTCGTTGATCAGGTCACCAGATAGAATAATTATTTCTATTGCGGAGACAGAACAACAAGAATTTTTTATGAACAATTTCTATCATGAATTGGGAATAAACCAAGGTATTTGTATTAACAGTTTCAGATGTCTTATTTCATTGTATTTTACTTTTCTCGGTTGGTTATGTTCAATGGCATCTTCAAATTCCTATTCTACTATACCTTCAAATAAAGAGCACACTCAGGTATCGTCCAATAAAACTATAGTATCTGATGATGACATTGAATGTGATGGAGAATCCACAAAGAAATACCAAACTGGTGAGCAAGATGGACAAGAAGGTAAAAAAAATAATTTCAAATATCCTAGTTAAATTAACTAAATTATGAACGGGGATAGTGACCTTGAATACTTGCAAAAGTTATATAAAATTTATACCTACAAATTTCCAAGTCAATATGATTGTATTGCTATTCAACATGTGGATCATCCACAACTAGAGCTAGGATCGACGATGTCCGTGGATATTAGCTAACAAACCACATTGGATAATAATGAACCAAGCGAGGGATTAGATAATAATGAACCAGGCGAGGGCTTGGTTTCAAAATGTGGTATCTCCAGCAATGTTACTCACCACTCAAATGTTGGCCGGTCATTGACAGGTAAAAGACAAATATTATTTTCTACTTAAATTGATAAAACAAATTTATTCCGAAATATATAATGACAAGCAATATTTTTGTGTAGCTCCCCATACAAAAATGTTATTGATATTAGAAATGGAAGGTTTTCTATTTCGAAAGAAAGTCACAGAAAATGACTCCAAAAGAGAAAAAAAGGGAAATCAGAAAAATATTGTTGGAGGCAAAAAAGTAAAAAAGGGGGAAGAAAGTACTATTGGTGAATTTGAATTTAAGCAAAAAGAAACTTCATATGATTCATGGACATATGTGATACAATTTTTTGAATTATTTCTTTCCAAATTAAATGTTGGTATTTGGTCATCTAAATGTGGGGTCAATGAGGGGAAGTCATTGTTTACAAAAATTTTGAGGGGAGGTAATGCAAAAAAAACATATGGGGAACAAATTTTATTTTAATGGTTTCGAGAGAGATGTACCAATGATAAAGAAGGAAATACACAAAAAAATATGGAGAGTGTGTGAGAGGAGTTCCCAATGAAATATTCACAAAGTAATACATCAATGATTGTTTTGGAGGGTGATGATGTGAAACCACATGCATGTGAAAACTGCATTTTGAGTAAGCCCTTTATTGCATCGTCTGCTAGGACAGATAGTGAATTGGTACATCGACTCTGGAAGCGTTTTAGTAAAATGCATGAATCAACTGATATCATAACCTTCAATGAATTCTTATAGCTGAGTGATAGCCATCAAATGTGGCCTATCATTTCCTCTTTCAAGAGCGGGAAACACTAGATGTAACCTATGGATATTTTAAATCATTTAATGTGTTTTCTATTTTTTTTGGTGACATTTCTATTTTTGTATGAATCAAACATGTTATTAGTTCAGTGTGATTCTTTTATTAAATAATTTGAATCTGTGAAATTTTGGGTGATTTTCGTATTAATCTTTGGAAATCAAAATCTTGATTTACAGTTGCATGTTTGTGATCATTAACTTCATGAACGAAGTGGTTTTGTTGTGGTAATATATATAGTCATGGTTTTTGTATGCAATCTGGATATCACCGCAAAAGAAACTATTGGTCCTGGGAGTAGAGGGATTTCTCTTTGGAGTTCGGATGTTATCCAACATTGGATATTTTTCCAGGAAACCTCATTTTGTCCATAATTTCTATCGTTATTATGCACGGATGTTCAGCCCTGATAATATCAACGTTGCCTGAGAACATTTTGACGTTGCTGTGTGGTTTTCCTCACTCGACAACATGGAAATTAAAAAATTCCTTAGTATATTTGAATGGCTGAAGAATGAATAATTTGTATTTATTTGGGGTCGAGAGCAATGTAAACATAGTACTATTTAAAATTACTCAATGTCTACATATTATGACGTTGGTGAAGTACTGAACATATACAAAAAGTTGTTCTAGGATAACATACATATCCAATATGGAGATATATATATAAAAACACACATATTGTTTATAGATGAAGGGAAATATCATTCATCTGATAATAGCAAGGAAAACTACTTGAAAATGGAAACTAGTTGGACATTTGACGGTTCACAAGAGAGATGAATAACTATAAAAACAATGTTGTGTTCTTTGTTGAATTATCTCAGGCCTCATTAAAAAATGGGGCATTGGTTAAAGACATTCAACTTCAAATAAACGTCATATTATACAGACAACAATTCATTTAGTGATTTGTATATTTTGACAACTTCTACATTTAATTAATGTAACTTTTTTTTCTATATTTATCTTAGATAATTCTCATATTATTTATGGACATGATATCATGTATCTGGTGATGTGTTTCAAAAATTGCAGAACATGCAAGCAATACACTTAGAAACATTTAAACATAATATTTTATTGACTGGGTTGTGTGTGTTTTGTTTTTGTTTGCAGATATTAGAATATTTGTTACTAGTAAACCATTGATTATTTTTTATTTCAATGGAGTTTTGTTACACACAGTTCATAAAAAAAAGAAATTCAGATTGGCACGAACACCGGATATCGAATCAACCACAAAGTATTATTTTATACATCTAGGATTTAGAGAATTTTTTGAAAAATGATTTAGTATATTTGAAGTTGGGGTATGGACATATGCACAACAAAAAAATGTTGATGAGTTTTTACAACATTATTACAAAGAACAAGATTGCAAAGGGAACAATTTAGAGTAATTTTAACACAAGAATATTTTTCTTGCATAGCCAGAGAGGGTTATCAAGGTGATGGAAATCCTTATCTATTGCTCAAGCCTTTAAACAAAGTTTGGGACATTTTGATCCATGGTTGGGATGCTACAAATACAGTGATTGTAGAGGACTTGAAAGAAAAACATGTTTGTAACGAGGAAGGGAACTGTATTATAACAAAAACATATACTTGCCAAGATGTCAATGACACATTCTTGTTAGATCAATTATGGCATTGCTTGCTACACCTGAATGGAGTGAGTTATGTGAGGTCAATTGTGAATAAAATGAAACTATTTTGTCAAATAATACACTTAATTGTTTGTTTGTACTAGTATGTTCAATTTCACTGTGATGATAATACTTGTAAAGTGTCAAGTTTGGTTTTCGAAAGTGCAAAATCAGAGCTTGAAAGTTCCAAAACTGGTTTTCAAAATTGCAAATTTAAGTATTGAAAGTCTCAAAAGCAGCCTTCCAAAGGGGAAAAATCAGATTCTAAAAGTGCCATTATCATATTTATCGTATCGAAAAAGAGAAAAAACCAATTTCAAAAGTGGCGATATCAAAAGCAAAAGCATACTTTTGGAACCTAGATATGGCAATTTTGGAACTGGATTTTGCACTTTAGAAACCTTGATTTTGGGGTTTAGAAAGTTTGTTTTTTTACCCGTCTTCAAAGTGACTTGGACTAGAATATGTCCAAGTGTAATGAAATAGGCATTTTATGGTAAGTTGTTGACCACGGTCAAACATATCTTAGAGGAAGAGGGATAAGAATCCCTCATCCTCGTAATCCATGAGTGTTTGATGAAAACTAGGTGGATATTTGAAGAGATAAAGGATACATCCTCTGCTCTCACAGTAGAAAGAATATAAAAATATAAATCGTTCCTTAGTCTTATTATAAAGCCTAGATCTAGAAAATATCGTGCTCCTAGAATATGGTGAATTGTCTCAATGAAAATCTAATGGGAGAAAACTCTAATCTAGGTGAGAGGGACCCTTATTTTTCAAGGTAATTGGAATCTGGTGTACCTTGGGAGATGAATGAGCCCATCACTACAATATATAAATGATTTTAAGTACTACTGAAGTTTTCGATAAACTAGCGACTTTCTAATATTAAACCATGTGGATCAAAGGTAGTACTTTTAAATCTTATTATGAATACCTTTATTTATCTCACCCTTGGAGAGATAAAGAGAATCCGCTAAAGATAAATTGGGGGTGGTTTGTTAATATCCAAGTCGAGGAGGCGATGTAAGGAAGAGACTCCTCATATACAAATTGGTCCCACATTTTTCTTGCTCCATAAATTATTTGAGAGTAATATATGGATATTGAAGATTAGTTCTTTGATATATTAGAAGAGAAATATATGAATATCTTAGAAGAGCACTTCTTGAGTGGTTGATCTTAGACCCATTAACTTGATGATGGAATCCATGATGGATTATCATGGAATATAGGGGCTCTAAAACACGATTCAACATGAGTATAACAAGCAAGGAAGCCATTCTAACAGGGGCAAGTTTGATTAAGGGGTCCAAGATTTTCCGGGTAAGTCTAATATCCATCTAGTTATTTTGCTAGGATGGAAATGCCACTTGGTTTATTGCTCTACTTAGTTGGTATTGGAACCTCCTTTAGTAGAAGCATCTCTCTCTTTTTATTGGGAATGTTTCTTTCAATACCTACCTAGTGTAGCAGTTGCCAATTTTGGTGTTGTAGATAAGGTTGTTTTTCTCCCCAATTGAATTGTTGTTGTGGTTGTTCACAAGTTTGTTTGTGGCATTCATTCCAGGGTTACAGATGTAGATCAATAGTGACACAAGTGGAAGGGAAGTTACTTTATGTATATGAATAGATGGGGAAGAGGTTGTCGATATGGAAGTGGTATAAAGGTGGCTCCTTAAACTTCTGTTCAACAATAAGTGTGGGAATCCCACAACATTTACTTGGACCATGTCTCGAGTAAGGTCCAAGACAGGATCTCCTGCATGGAAATACAATTGAAGATGGAGAAGGAGAGGATTACTGCAGACCATATTGCTAAGGAGATGAATATTTGGGCCAAAGACTCTGTAACATACATCATGTATATAAAACTATTAAATATTAATAATAATAAATAATAATAATGATAACAATAATTAATTAATTAATGGGTTTTATAAAAGAAGTGCCTTATCGAAAAGACATGGGCATTAATAAAGGGAGGTATATATATTAAACTCTCAAGTTGTAATATCTCATATATGATATTCATATATTTTACTCATTATTTATTATGGCTTATTTGATATTCCAAATATTTTGGTAATCTTTGTGAGTGAAATTTTGTTTGGCTCATTTGGTATCTGAGCCCATTTTCTGATTTGTCCTTTGGCCATTATTTAGACTTTGTCTAATTTGAATTTTGGCCATCAGTTCAAAGTAATTAATTATTCTGTGCAAATAAGAAGAAGTGTGGAAAGAAAAAATAAAGTTAGAAATAAAAGGAAGAAATGAAACATTTGAAAGGAAAAAGACAAAAAAAAGGTAAAACCAACACGTTGTTTTATAAAACGACACATGGTTTTTTCAAAGTGTAATATATATATATATATATATAATCATGAACTAAAAGAGGATATAAAGTAACCCTTCAATAAAATAAAAAGAGAGAGAATCAAAAGTTATGTATATTATTGGGTTTATTGAACTATATTCTTTTTCAAATTTTATTATTATTTGGTTTACAAAGTTCGGTGTATTCCATATCAGTATACTATTATTATTACTTTTAATAATAGTAATACTAATTATTGGACAAATAAAAAATAGATATTGACAAAAACTTTAAAAAATCAAGAATATGGATTTTGATGTTGAAAAAGAGGAAAAGCTTCCTAGCGCCTCAAAAAGGAATGTTTCAATTCTATTTAGAATTAAAGGGACAGTTGTAGGGAAGGATATCACCATTTCTATTACCTCAACTGAAAGTAATAATTATATTAGTGTTGAATTCACTAACCATTTAGTGATTCCCGAGCCAAATATAGGTGAAGGGATAGAATTTTGGGACATGAAACAATTTGAAATAAGTGGCTTACAATTGAATGTTGGAGATTATATGGTCATATCGCAATTCATTGTTAGTTCCTTATGGAGCTTTGACAGTGACATAATTTTTGGGTTACCTTCGATAAAAACATTGGGGACTGTCATCTTAAATGTCGAAAATAAGTTTATGACATTTTCCTATAAGAAGAAGAAAATCACAATGTAGGACGTTACAATGAAGTTGATTTAGAAGCTCCAACATTTGAAGACTTCAAGGATATATCAAAGGTGAGTTCATAGGACAATCAAAAGTCAGAACAAAAGAAGCATAAATAAATTGAAAAGGTTGTCGCTAGTAAGGATGAAGAAATTACCCATTTGAAGAATCATAGTCAAGACTTGATCGCACAACTCAAGAAATTGAAATAAGAAAAAAATCATAAGACAAAGTAAAATATAAATTCCACAAAAAGGAAGTAGATCTCCAAAAAGAATTCAATAAGAATCTATCAAAAAAAGATGAAGAAAATTCTCACTTAAAAAATCTGAATCAAGAGTTGATTGAACAAATAAAAAAATTCAAAGATGAGAAGCTAGAAAAACACTCAAATTTATTATCAACCAGTAAATCACATGAAGCACAAACAATTGAAGTTTCTACAAGGGTTCCATAAATGGCTTGAGTTTCTTATCGTCACCAAAATCACAAAATTCGTCACGACCAACATCAAAGTCAAGAGGAAAATAAATAGTGTTCTTATTATAAACAAACCAACTACAACATTGAAAAATAACAAAGACAATATCGGAAACTTTTATGGAGGCCTAAATTGAGAAGTTCTATACGAGCACCCAATCATCAAACAGTTCTAATGAAGGTAGATTTGGGGTGTAGCACTTCCCAGAAAATGTAACACATTAGTTCAGGAATCTAAGAGTATACCACATGGTCTCATCAAGTATTGCAGTTCCAAGTTCATAACATCATGAAAAGTTGTTACGAGCAAGAGGACAAAGTCTTACAATAAAATATGCTTTGAGGACAAAGCATGTTTAAGGGGAAGAAAATGTAACATACATAATATATATATAAATATTAAATAATAGTAATAATAAATAATGATAACCATAATTAATTAATTAAAAAGTTTTATAAAAGAAGTGTCTTCTCAAAAAGCCATGACCATTAATAAAGGGTGGTATATATATTGAACTCTCAAGTTGTAATATGTCATATCTCATATTCGAAATTCTCAGGATTAAGAGCAATCAATTCATTCTCTAATTGAAAAGCCCTAAGCTCATCCTGCTTGCCAAAAAGTGTTTCAAGTTGCTCCCATATAGCTTTTCGATTCTTCAATATGCTGAGATGGAAGTGTAGATCTTTGGAAATAGAGAGGCAAAGAAGACCATAAGCTTCATCAAGCTTGTTGTAGTGTTTTGTTCTTTCTGACAATGTGCTTGGCTCCAATTTGAGGCCAAGAGTGACTCTATAGTATCCTTTTGAACGTAACATGATCTCCATATCTTCTTTCCAATCAAAATAATTGAAACGGGTGAGGATAGGCTTCGAAGAAGAGTATTCCATTGCTAGGATCAAGTGCACTTTGATGTAGAAAGACTTGCCAAAAGCAAGGTAGCAAATGCAATTGGAGGAGACAATAACCTACAAATCACAATCAATACAAGAACAATGAGGTCGAACAATCCACCCTTTTAGAGTTGCATCACACTTGGGATTGGAGATCAAGCACTGTTGAATGGGTCCAATGTGTCAGATCTAGGATTTATGTGGAAACTCAAGCTTCTGGAGTGGTATTGGAAGTATGTTCAAGCTTTGCATGCACAGGAGCGAATGCTCTTGAGATCTTTCATGCCAAACTTTTTGCAATTTTGAGCAAATTCACTCAAATCATCATGTAGAACACTTGTAGAAAAGGGATCTTGTACTTGCAATGGCTCTGATACCATGTAAAATTAGTCACAATATATCTAATGAACAAGTAAATCAATCACAATAGATGAACATAGAAAATATGGTGTAAAACTGTGTAAAACATGCACAGTGCTCAATATCCCAATAAGGGTGAATAATTACAATATAATAATCTGACAATGTGAGTGAGAAATTTGAATTGACTAAGTAGGCCATTCGAATCACTGAATGGAGTAGCTTGACTCCAACTACAAGTCCTCATCATCAATCAGTGGTGGTCATCAATGCACAAGAACCAGTCATCCAGGTGTCAATCTGAGTCTAATTGAGTGTAACATGTGTAACTGAAGTGTGTAGCACTGATATAGGGAAGGATACTCAGTGGAGGGAACATGGGAGGCTTAATTGAAGTCAGAACAAGTTGTCTAGTCAATCTGTAGGTCCAACGGAGTGAAATAGTCAGTCGGGAGTGAAACTAGCCTCAAATCAGGGAGAATCGGAGCTAACTGAGTGTAAACTGAGGTGGTAGGCGAAGCAGTGCGCCCTTCTCTAGCAGTAGGTGAGAAGAGGGAACCTTCATGACTAGAAGGGCTAAAGAACTGATGTAAGAAGATCCCGGGTGCTAGAATAAGGTTGATAAGGTGCTGGAGGCATCAACCTGGTGACTGGGATGCATGCAAAGTGCATGAAAACCCTAGAATTTGCATGCAAAACCTAATTGCATGTAAGGTCCTGAAAATGATGATGTGGATATCCGAATAGGCTCATAAGTATGTTTGAAGGACAGCATTGGATTATTGGGGGAGATTTTAACTTGATCAGATCTTTGGCCGAGAAGAAAGGGGGAAGGTGAATCCTCACTCTGGAAAATACTTTATTCGATGATTTCATTGAGAATAGTAAATTGATTGATGTGGCTATGGGGAGAAATGGATTCACTTGGAATAACAAACGTGGAGGGGAGCACCTGGTGGCAGCTATATTGGATAGATTTATAATGTCAGAAAGTATTATGTTCTTAGGAGGAACTTTATCTTCCATTCCTCTTGCATCTTCAGGCTTAGATCATTGGCCTATCTCCCTTATATGAAGTAATATTGGTACTAATATGAATAGGCCTTTCAGATTTGAGAGTTTATGGCTGACCCATAAAGACTTTCATAATAATGTGGAGCGGTGGAGGAGTACCGATTCTCCTCAGGGGACTAAGATGTATTGCTTCCAGCAAAAATTGAAACTGTTAAAACAAAGGATTAAAAGATGGAGCAAAGATGTCTTTGGAAACATTTTTGCTGACATTGCTAAGCTGGAAGCTAAGATGGAACTTGTTCAGGAAAGTCTCATGAGGACTGGCTTGATGGATGAGTTGGTTGGGGAGGAAAATAACTTATCAGAACAATTATATCAAAGACATAAACTTGAGGAACTGCTGTGGAAACAGAAATCTAGAAACCAATGGCTAATGGATGGGGACAAGAACACTAAGTTCTTTCATAGAGCAACCATACAACATAGACATTTGAATTAGATTTGTAAGCTCTGCACCAATGAGGGAGTAGTTGTGGATTCGCGTGAGGATATTGAGAAGGAACTCCTATCTCACCTTAAGGATGTGACGACAGAGCCCCTGATTGATTGATTTGCTATCTGTGGGGAGATAAAGAACATAATTCCTCGCATCATTACTACTGAGCAGAATGAGATGCTCACTCATCCTATTAAGTTCCAGGAGGTTGAGGATGCGATAAATCAAATGGAGGATGGTAAATTTCTTGGGCCTTATGGTTTTACGGCTAATGTTTTCCACCATTTCTGGGATTTGATCAAATTTGAAGTGTGGCAGGTGGTGGAGGAATTGAGACAAACAAAAGGGGTTCTCCCTAATTGAAATTCCACCTTTCTCACCCTGATCCTGAAAACTCTAGGAACTGAAAGAGCTGAGATGTTTAGACCCATTTCGTTATGCAATATCATTTATAAACTCATTACTAAAGTCCTAGACAACAGACTTAAATCCCTCCTTCCTTCCTTGATTTCCTTAGAACAGATGGGATTTGTTGAAGGAAGATAGATCTTGGATGGTATCACCCTTTCTCAGGAAGTCTTACATTCCCTTAAGTGTACCAAAAAGGTCGGGATGCTTCTGAAATTAGATCTCTCGAAAGCTTATGATAAACTTAACTGGAATTATATGAAAGAAATAATGGAATCCTTTGGATTTAGTGAGTCTTGGATCAAATGGGTAGCTAATCTGACTTCCTCTGCATTCTTTTCTATTCTTATTAATGGGCACCCTTCAGCAGTTTTCAAACCAACTTGGGGCATCTGACAAGGGGATCCTCTATCCCCTTTCTCTTTGTTATTATGAGTGAGGGTCTTGGTAGGCTTATGACACATATGGTTGAGCAGGAGAAAATCAAAGGTCTTACTTTTCCTCCTTATGACAAGGCTATCACTCATCAGCAGTTTGTTGACGATAGTCTATTGATGGGCCACCCCTCTGTTCAGGAAGCTAGAAAAATAAAAAAGGCTTTAAACCTCTTCTTAAAAGTGTCAAGGCTCACCCTGAATATGTATAAATCGTTGATTTGTTTCTTCAATACTCCCCCTGCTACTCAAAGTAACATAGTAAGGATTCCGGGTTTCAATAAGAGCTCCCTTCCAACCAAATATTTAGGTGCTCCGCTCTCAGATAAAATTCTCAAGAAGGTGTCATGGGAGGACTTGCTAAGTAAGATGCGTGAGAAACTCTCTAACTGGACCTTCCGGGCTCTTAACTTTCCAAGCAGAGTGGTGCTGATTAAAAGTGTCCTACAATCTCTGCCTTTATATCTTTTTTATGTTTTATCAGCACCAAAGTCGGTCCTTAGGGAGATCAGAGATATCCAAATATCCTTTCTTTGGGGAGGCAATACTGAGCATCGGAAATGGCCCCTGGTAGACTGGGAGACTCTATGCAAACCTAAATAGGAAGGGGGACTTGGTCTTCGTGACCCGAATAAAATGAATTTAGTGTGTGGAGCCAAGATTTGGTGGAGGTGGTTCAATCATACTAACGAGCAGTGGGTTGGCTTTTGGGGAAAGAAGTATGCCTTAGATATGGAAAGGAAAAATTGGGTCAGAATGGACGGGCCGGAACAGGGATCTTAGATTTGGAATATGGCAAGAAATGGCCGGATTTTGATAAGAAAACACTGTTTTTGGGAAGTCAGGCAAGGAACATCAACCAATTTATGGTACGATGCTTGGCAATAAGAGCCATCTCTGTCCACCTTGATAAATAACATTCCTGTTGATTCCCCTGCTATAAACCACAATTGGAAGATGATCGCTCATTATTAGATGGAGGACCCTAATGATAAAGGGTTTCAGTTGTGGAAACCTTTAATTTGGTGGATGGAAAATTACAATGAGGAGATTGGAAAACAAGTTCATGACATCCTGCAACAGCGTATGATTAAATCTCAGTCGGGATTGGACCTCCTGCGCTGGGGACACCGGCCAAAGGGTATGTTCGCATTGAAGGAGGCATATTATCTTCAAGGTGGGCATGATAATCCAATCAATGATAGAATGTGGAAACACCTATTAGATAATAAGATGTGGCCTAAAATTACCCTCTACCTCTAGCTGGTGCTAAAAAGGAAAATTTTGACTTGGGACAATATTTTGAAACGGGGCTTTGAGGGACCATCATACTGCACCCTCTGTGGGAATCATGGGGAAACGATTGACTATCTTCTTGATGAGTGTGGATTCACTTTGGAACTATGGGATAAGGGAGCTCTGCTCTTTAGAATGTTGGATACAATTCATGCAAATCCTGTTGGAATGATAAAGGGCTGGAAGAAAGAACCCTTTTAGGGGAGAATTATTAATAGACTCTGGGATCTATTCCCTGGGTTTCTTGGTTGGGAAGTTTGGAAAGAGTGTAACAGGTGCATTTTTACAGGAAAATTTCAACAATGCAATAACATATGGAATCTAATTCAACATGGAATTGTGGAGACTTTGCAATTAACTGTTTGGAATGAGAAAGATCTTAACTTACCTGCAAATTAAGGCAGTATCCTATCTCTTTGGGGAATTCGGACGTTACCTAATCATATCGGCAGCATTCAGGCTCGGGGTCCATCCATGGTAGGTTTGGGGACCTGGTCTCCCCCTCTACCTGGGTGGCTTAAACTTAATTTTGACGGAGCTTCGAAGGGTAATCCTGGTTTTGCTAAATACGAGGGTGTCATTTGGGATGACCATGGAAAGGTTCAATATAGCTACTATGGACACCTTGGTGTCAAAACAAATAATGTGGCAGAGTGTGAGGCAATGCTACAGGGTTTAAGCCTGGTGGTTAGATGTGGCATCAAATGTTTAAAGGTGGAGGGGGACTCCAAGATGCTGATTCAGATCGCCATCAGACTGCTGAATGGGAGTCGGGCGGCTAAACTTGCTCCAGCATGGAGGCTGGCGTGGAGGCTGACGTGCTTGGAAACTATCATTACAACGATGACATCGATCCCCTTTCACCATGTGAGATGTAGTGCCAACTGTTTAGCTAATGTGCTCGCCAACCAGGGTGCTAGCTGTGTACCTGATGGATGGGATGGCAAGAAGCTCAACATGAGGATAGGTACGTGTAGGAATGAATGCATGCAAATTGACAAGAGTGACATTTGTGGGAGGAATGATGTCGCTAGCGGGCATCTGGAGTAATTGTGATGGGATGGAGGATATAAGGTGGGGTAGTCGTATGTGTAGAAGGACCTAGAGGACTCAAGGGAATCATGGTGGAAATCTAATGGCCTGTCCTTACATGAGCTATTCACCTGTAAAAACCATGATGAGTAGTGAACGAAAGTGTGGGATGGAGACTAGTTTTAGATCTCCCATGTTTAGAATTGAGGATATGGAGCAGCGTTACGAAATCATGACATCGCCAAAGGACATGGGGAAGTATGACAGAGCTTATATCATTATGAGGAATTTAATGGTGGTTAGTGGTGCCTGGCCTTTAAATCCTCCGTACAGGGTTGGCATTCCTCAGCTCTGTCACCATTCTGCGAGAGTCTACGTCGAGTTGCATCCCTTGTTGTTTTATTGTGTGTCTGAGTGTGTTATTTCTATTGTTAAGAGTATGCCACCAAGGGGTCATCTTGCTCGGAGGGGTCATGATGGCCAGGGCGAACCAAGTAAATGAAACCTAGAGGGTTTAGCTCAGAACGAGCCGAGCTGTGACCATCGTCAAGCAGCCATGACTGCTGTCTTTTGTTTTTGCCTATTCTCGGAGCCTTTACAGAATGAGCTTGAGGAATTGGAAAGGAATTTATGGAGAATGGTGGGTTAGAAGGAGCTTTCTCCTGAAGTGGTTGTAATGGCGGACTGGGTGCGGGACCCTGGTAACACCAGGGGTCATATGGCTCTTTATAATCTTGCGGTGGTTACACTCTGGGTCACTAAAACGATTATTGTTTAGACCTTGCACACGAGGATGGACATTCTGGATGGTTCGGAGCATATGAAGAAATTGGAAGATCTGTGCAAGGAGCATGCTGAGGAATCCAAATGAATTCATATGAAGTTGGACACTATTGCTAGTGATATGGGTATTGACTACTTAGCTAAGTCGAGCAAGGAGGTGAATCATAAGGTTGAGGACCTTCGTGGAAAGGCTGCTGCAGAGGATCCTCGGCTGGTTATTCACATTGAGGATGAAGCTGGACCGACCAGTTGAGATGTTCTAGTTTCGGCGGAGGGGGTCATCTTTGTCTTGTGTTGTGTTCATTCAAATACTCTTTGTTTTGGGAAATATGAGGTCTTCTAGTATGATGCGGAGACTTTGCTCGAGTATGCTGCGACTTGTTTCTTGCTCTGTTTTGATGATTCAGAACCTTCTTTGGAATACCTGCTCTAGGCATACCTATATGGGAACTTGTTATGTTTGTTCTATCAACTGTGGTCACTACTTTTGTACTGTTGTCATTATAACGGGGAAGCCTTACTCTTTAGGCCCTATTTTATCTAGTTGGGGTAGTAGATTTTGGACTTCTGTTGGTTACGGGTCAAGTTTATCTAGAAATGTTATGGGTTATCAGACTGATAATTTTATTTCTTGGTTCTGGAATGATGACAAACAACAATTTTGTAATCTCACTGGTGGCTATTTCAGCACTCTGATGGATGGAAAAAGAATGATTGTAATTTTGATCCACCTTTAATAGAATGATGCTCCTTTTTGCTTAAACAAGAAAAGATATATTGTTTTTGGCATTTCATTATCATGTTTAAAGATATAATATTTTTGGCATCTCCAATCTTATTAAACCCTGGTTTATTTTAATTATTCTATTGATAAAAAATTCATTTTTTTCCCAACTACTTTAGCTTAATTTTTTTGGGTCTTTTATTGACAAAGATTTCAAAAATTTTCCCAACCGCGGGAATAAGGATGTACGAATGAATTGACACCGCACCACAATTTTTTTCCCAACCAACACACCATAATTGTTTTCCCAACGACCGTGACTTCATTTTCTCAACCTAGCGATAACGTTGTACGAATGAATTGATAGCACATGAATGAATTTCAAAAAGGTCATTCAATAAGGTGAAAGATAAGCATCGAGCTGCCCAGCATTAAATGCAGCAGCTTGATGCTTAGGGTCCATTGGATCTGGAGATTCTCCAAATCCATCGGACCCTAAGCATTGAGCCGCCGCATTTAATGTTGGGCAGCTCGATGCTTAGCTTTCGCCATTCAACAATTTCCTTCGGATTGGCATCGTGGCATCTCCAACGGGGATTTTTCATGGGCGTGTGATGATTGGTACTCAAATCACCTCGGTTTTCTGGCGACCGGTGATGGAAACGGTTCCGGTGAAGCACAGTTCCACTCTTTCTGATTTTTTTTTGGAATTTCAACGATCTATGTTAAAATGGGCCAAAACCCTAGGGACATAGTTCCTCAATAAATGAAGTGAAACTATGATTCCGTGGGTTTTTACAACCAAATCTAGAGAACAAATTGCTATAAAACGAGGCGATTTGAACCGCCCTCTATATAACGAGATGTGTGTGGATAGCCAAGAATACACAACTCATCATGGGCTTTGAAAGACTTTGTAGTCGGAGAGAGGTAGAAATGGATCTTGTCATATTATTGTTGCTTCTATGCTGCTGCATGGCTGCTGCCTCTTTGCCTTTTCATTACTCGACCCATACTCATCATCATGGGGAAGACGCTTTTTATGACCACTACATGGGCACCGGTCATTCTGATTCTGAAGGCATGCTGGTGGAAGGTGAATTCCTGATGTCATCAGTGGACGCCCATGATAAAAGAGACCTTGATGCTCTCTTATGCTTCAAAACTGCCATTACAGAGGATCCAAATGGCCTGCTGTCCAACTGGATGGCGGAAAAATCAGAGAACATATGCTCTAATTGGTATGGCATTCGCTGCAGACCGTACACCAGAAGAGTGGTCACTATTGACCTATTAGCTGGACAATTGCAAGGGGCCCTTACACCATCTCTTGGCAACCTCACATTACTACGCACCTTGCAGCTTTCTTCTACTGGGCTCGGCGGTTCTATTCCAGTCGAGCTGGGTGTGCTACAGAAACTAAAGTACCTGGACTTCGGCAACAATATGCTCGGCGGTTCTATTCCAGTGGAGTTGGGCCTACTGCAGAAACTAGAGAGCCTGGACCTCAGTGGCAATATGCTCGGCGGTCGTATTCCAATGGAGTTGAGCATGCTGCAGAAACTAGAGTGCCTGGATCTGTACGGCAACAAATGGTCAGGCAGAATACCATGTGAATGGGGTAATTTGACATGGCTTACACACCTATTCATTTCCAGTCTAGTTTATCCGGGTCTATTCCGTCTCAATTGGGTAATTTGACACGGCTTACACAATTATTGGTTTCTAGTCCTAGTATTTCCGGTTCTATTCTTTCTAAAATATTTAAGCTTCCCCTCTTCTCTTTGTTCCTCAGTATTAACGTAACAGGGAAAATACCTAACTCCATTGCCAATCTGACCAAACTGACCAGCTTAGCTATTTACGACAGTGGATTCTATGATACATGTGAAGGCATTACCAATTTGACCAAGTTGATCAGCTTAGATCTCTCGGGAAACAATATCACTATTATACATGAAGACATTGCTAATTTGGCTAACTTGACTTACTTAGATCTCCATGGAAGCAAACTCGCTAGTAACATATCGAAGGCCACCATTTTTAATTCTATTAATTTGACTTTCTTAGATCTTTCTCAATAAAATCTCGTGGGTCACATACCTAGCACAATTATTGATTTGGTTTCACTTTACGCATTAAATCTATCACGTAACAACTTTGAGGGACCTATTCCTACCATGTGCATTTATAATTTGTCTTTTCTATAGTTTTTCTTAGTTCATTCTAACAATCTTTCTGGGAATCTACCCTCATCTTTGGCCAATTGTGTCAAGCTTGAAATATTGGATTTAAGTCACAATGGATTTATAGGTGAGCTTCCTTCAAGCTTTGCAAATTTGGCGCATTTGAATGTTTTAAACCTGGGTTATAATAGTTTTTCTGGTAGTATTCCTTGATGGATCACAAATTTCACCAACTTATTCTTCTTGGATTTATCCAACAATAGATTCAGTGGAAAAATACCATATGATCTTGAAAGACTTCAAGGATTTGCAATAAATGTATCTTTATATGGCGATCTTAAGTATTATTGCAAAATGGAAGAGTACATAAAAAGGTATTGAGTATAATCTGCAATATATCTTTAATGTAAAAATTATATTTGATTTGCCAGGGAATAATCTTATAGGGGAAATCCCTCTAACCATAGGAAGTATGAGTAGCTTACGGTTGCTAAATTTGTCTAGGAACCAATTGGAAGGAAAAATACCTGCATGTTTTAGTAACATATCTACTTTGGAGCAGTTGGACTTGGCCAAAAATCAATTGAGTGGAAAAATTCCTCAAGAGCTCTCTAAATTATCTATGTTGGATTATCTAGATGTTTCATCTAACAACCTATGTGGGCCAATCCCATCAGGGACATAATTTTCCACTTTCAATAAGTCTTCATTTCAGTGTAATAAGTGTTTATGTGGGTTTCCTTACCACCATGCAATGGGAAAGATAAGGCAAAGAAAACACCTATTGGAGACAATGGTAGTCAGAGTAATATTAAAACAAGATGGATGCATTTGCTAGATGAAAAAGTGCCTTTGGTAGCATTGGGGATGGGACTAGGGATTGGATTTGGAGGAGTTGTTGCTATGTTCATTGTTTGGGATAAAGCAAGGTGTTGGGTACTGGCTTTGCCTCTCAACAGCACAAGAAGACCCTTTTATGGCCTCTACCGATTCCCAACATAGCTCAATAACACTTATCCATATGCTTGACTATATTAATGTATGTAATGTCCCTTAATGGTATATTGTTTGAATACCATTTTTACATGTGCCATGTTGGATTTGTATTTGTAACGCCACTTAAAGTTGTAGTGTTTGATTGTGGGTAAATTACCTTTTTTGAAGAATGGAAAAGAAAATTCAAATAATCTCTTGATTTCTTGTTAATTATTAATTTACTGTGCAAATGTCTTTCTAATGAAATTGGCATAAAAAAAACCGATGTATTGAATGCCATCGATCTAGTTTAATAGTCTCGTTCTAAGATGTTCTTTGTAAAATTTGCACATTTTGACACATTGTCTTGGTTTTGTTTGGAATTATACTTGAGAGCAGGATATGCAGCGTGCCATGTCTTTGATGTTCAGCTTCGCTGTGGCTCTTGGTTTTCATTATTAGACTATCAGACGCCTAATTTTTACGAGTTATCGCCATTGATGTTGCTGCTAACAAAGGTCTTCCAAAAACCAGTTCGGATATCATTTTGTTGGGAAATTGGAAAATTGTTCATCTCTCACAAACATTGTTAGTTGAGGCTAATAGGATTTATGGATCAATAGCATCAGAGATTTTCCATGTGAAGATCGTAGCCTATATCTATCTATCATTGAATCAATTTATCGGTAGCATAAGTGACATGTTCTGAGAGTGCATGAATTTGACAAAATTGTTATGGGATCGGAACAATTTGTCTGGTGGAACTCATGGCTATCTTTCAGGTGTGCCTTTGGTCACCGTAGACATGGTGCACAATAGTTTATTTGGAAAATTGCCACATGATTTTTTCAGGGTTCATAGACTTTGCTTGGAATATCACTTAGCAATAACTTCCTTGTGGGTGGATTGTCTTCGGCCATGTCCACTTCCAGCATTCTCCAAAGGTTGCATCTCAATAACAATTATTGACAAGCATGTACTCCTAAAGAGAATAGAAGAATGGAGAATTTAAAAAATTTATCCACGCTTAGAGGCCAAATTCCTCCTAATTTCATGACTATGTCAATCTTATGGCTGTTGATTTGGGAAGCGATGATTTCTTTAAAACATTTCCAAGAAAGATCGGGAAGCTAGCAATGTTATTTCTCATAACAATTTAACATTGTTCTTTCTCATAACAACATTTATGGTTCCATACCAGGTGAAATTTGTGATGTGTAAGGAGATATTACCATTACCTAATTCTAATTTTGTATAGCACCATGGACTATTAGGATATTTCATGGAACATTTTGACTAGTAGCATTCCTTAACAGATTGGGAATTGCAGCATGGTAGTTGAGCTAAATTTAAAAAGAAATCTGACTTTGTTGGGACCCATTTTACTTGATTTTGAGAGACTCCAATGTTCTCAAGGTCTGATTTTGTCTCATAACTAGTTTTCTGGAAGTATTCTTGTAGGTTTAAGAAGGATTTCAGCTATTGGAAATCTAGAAAGGCTCAGTCATTTAGATTTGAGCAACAAAAATCTAAGTGAGATTCTCCTTCCATCATCTTTTCCAAATCCGGGCAATCCTTTATTGTTTTTGGATTTGACCAATAACACATTTAGAGGGATTTGAGCATAACCATTACATGACATGATTCACTTCTCATGAGAGACACTCGGAGTGTTAACCTTCTAGCTATGCATCGGTTCAAATTCCAAGTTTGGAGTCGTTCTTCATCATGCATGCGTGAGATGACCAAGAGTGCCATAGTTGTAAAGAATGGATATATACAAAAATATTTCATATTTATAAGTAAAGAACCACTCCTTCAGAATTAGTATTCATTCTTAACTTCAAAAAAACATGTTAAACAAACCCCAAGTTTATGTGAATAACAACTAATCAGATAAAAAGTCTTTAATAATCAATTTTACTTTATTAGGTCATAGGCCAGTCGTCTGGAAACAAGTCGGATCCCTACTTTTTGTTGGAAATGACAGATGCCGAAATTATATTATGCATCCATTGACCTTCCAGAAACAAACAATTTAAAAGTTCATTAATATCCATAATCTTAGAAGCAATCCTTTGAGTTGTGCCCTCTGAATCTCTCCAATACAAATCTATTGAATATGTTGATGTCTCTCCAGAACTGGCAGTTTCAATGATGTGGAACCAAAGAAAAAAATATAAATGTACTGTAATGATATAAATGGATATCACAACATCAAAAACGATGTATTTCTGACAGAATTTGCATTACCATTAACATTTACTGTAAAGATTATATTTGTAAAGGAACACAAATATATATTATTGAAAGGAAATAAGAAAAAGTGAAGCTAAATTAACATTATTGTATTCTAATAACAAATTGGGGCCATATTTCTTTGTCACCACAGGCTTCCACTCAGAATTATCATTATCATTATAGCCCGTGAACAAATTTTGTGCAAGGGTCTCACACTCCTTCAGAACGTCGCAAGTCTCTGAAGATGGTTCCACAACAAATGACAACCCTGGTTTTCCAGTGGGGTTTTAAAATTCCTACTTATCCCATTAAAGCGTATCATCATATTACTGGATCACATTCGTAATGCAATGTCTTTATGCAAAAGTGTCATTTTATGAATTCCACATTGAGATGGTACAAATGTTGTTCTCAGGGAATCTCCAGATATCTCACGGGGTTCCAGAAAATCATTATATTTAGATGCTTTTCGTTTTCTGCGATCTTCGCTTGTGGAAGCAGCTGACGACTCTGATAAAATTGCAGCTCGGCAGTTTGACTCAACCTCAATCGACAATTCCTTTCCCAACTGGAAAAAATCATATAGCAACAACTCAGATGTTGGGTAAACATACGACCACATTTTTTCAACTGAGATACTTTTATATAAACTTTATAAAAACTAGGTTTAACAAATTAATACTTTTCTATACATTTTATAACAAATCAATACTTTTATATAAATTTTTTAAAATACTAGGTTTATCACATTAAAATTTCTATGTTATAAATCTTTAATTCGAGACTTTTTCAATAAATATGTAAGAATATAATGTTTGTTTACTTAGATGTTTTATTAATATTTTCCTCATTTATTTTGGAATGAGTTTTTGATATATAAATTAGAACAATGCAAAATTTCGTTGTTTATTTAAACTTTCCTTGCCATTGAATTTATAATAACGAGAGAGTGCATACTTATTAACTATAATATAGTTGCATAACATTTTAGGACATTCAGGTTTATCCGGACATCATCGAAGCTAAAATTTATAAATTAGATAAAAACAAGAGTGAGATCACAAAAACGATATTTTGCAAATTTTTAAGTAAAGAATATCGAATTGATTGAGATTCAAATGTGGATAAACATAATTTCATTATCTTTTTTTTCCACAAAAAAATTTAACTTACTATTAATACTGCGAAATAGTAAATGTGTCCAAGTGTCATATGAGTACATAGGAGATAAAACATGTCGAGACTATAGCAGTGGTTCCGACACATGGGCAGCAAATACATGCCCAAAATGAGGTGTCAACCAAGAGCCCAAATACAAAGAGCCCAAACTAAACAATTCCTCAAGCCACATAAGTATCCAAAGATGCAATAGGGGGAAATCCTGAAGCCCATCAGCAAATATGCCACTGCAGATTACATGAAAATTTTCAAAATTACATAAATGTCTAATAACGTACCCAGCCATAATAACAATGGCCCATCAATAGCCATAGACAGAAATAGGAAATAGTTTCAGATCGTGCAGACCCGACATCATATATGACAAGTTCAAAAGATCACAAAAATGCTGAAGCATAAGAGTTAAATAGATAAGTATAAATACAGCCGCAAAATGGAATAAAACTGGAAGCCCAACGAGGAGTTGGGGGCAGCAACATTTTTAAAGACCTGCAAGTAATAATATCAATCGTAAAAACATATGTTAATACCGCAAATACCAAAATAATAACCATATGAGCTATGAACAATAGAAGACAATATCATCATGACTAGTGTAACTCATAAGAACCATGGGAAATGAGAAGGTCCTCCCACCATTCCTACCAAAAAATGTGCCCCTCCAGAGAGGTCAAGGCCCGCTTGGAGAGCATATCAGCCTCAGTATTCAACTCTCTGAAGATATGAGAAAAATGAGTGTGTTTACATTCGAGAATTAACTTCCGAGCCGCATCCATCCAATGTGAAAGAAGCATAACATTGAGAGGTGAGATGCCATTCACCCATGAAATGATAGACTTAGAATCACCCATTACCACGAGAGAAGATATCTATCGGGAGCGAGCAAAATATAGCCAGAGCCAAAGGGCGCATAACTCACCGCGAGTATTGGATCCTGTTCCAAGATTGAGCCACATATGGAAGTAACAAGTAGTGGAAATGTGTAATATTGCCCCAGCCCCACACACACCAGGCCCCCCCACAGAGGCCCCATCAAAGAAACCGCATGGGTACATCAAGACTAGAGGAGCCAAACGCCTATCCATGCACAATACATTACTACCGACCTCATGACCATTAATCGAGGTATATTCTTTGTAAGCAACCAAAGTTCGACAACAGATCCAATCTCGGTGAGGCACAGAATCCTCAAAGATCCGAGCATTCCGAGCCTTCAAGACCTCCCAAATCATGAAACAAGGGAGTTCAACACACATAATTTCATTATCTATGAGTTTGGTTTCCCAAGTCCAAAATAAATTGTGAAGGTAACTACACAATGTTGAAACAATCAATGTTATTTAGATTTTATAAAAAAATTGACTATTTAATTAGTTTTATTTAAATTTCATAAAAGTTTCACTAACTATTGTTTGTTAATTTTTTCGGTGTTTCTACTATGTTTATGTCAATATTTTTGGTGTTTCTAAAAACCTTTATTTTCAAAAATTCATCTAATTTAATTTATAAAAAAAGGGAAAAAGTAATCTTTATAATTACTCTAATCCTAAAATTAGGTATTTTTATTTTGAAATAACTTAATTTCAAAAATAAAACCTAATAACTTATAAATTAGAGTTTATTATTTTTTTTATTACTTGATCGTTTGCACAGGTCAATGAAACCGTAAATTTTTACAATTAAATAATGATTAATTTCAAGGTTAGTTATATTTATAAGTGTTTATATCTTAGAATTTGGGGTGGACTACTATTTATGATTTCTTTAGATTGAAGGAGGATGAAATAAGTGTATTGTCTAGATTGATTTTATGGTACTCATTCAAAATTCCAAATAAACAATTATTAAAAAAGAAATATAAAAATAACTTGTAGTTGATGCATGAATAACTGGTAGTTCATACATGGATAACAGATAAACAACTCATTTAATTAAAAATGCTAACAGATAGCAGGTAGTTGAGGCATGGAGAAGAATAGATAACACTTAAGTTGTGAAATGTCGACATTCGCATACCAAGTTCAATGCCAAATTCAATCTCTATCTAAAAGACTTAATTTTCAAATAAAAATTTCAAAATTCTACTCTAGTTTAAATTAAAAAAATAAATATTTTTTGAACTACTATATGAAATAAAAATTTCCAATGGTTTAAATTAAATAAATAAATATTTTTTGAGCTACTATATGAGAAAGGTCTATTAATACATAGCTTTTTGAGCGGCAAAGCAAGCCTTTTTACTTTTCGTATTGATTTAAAGCTAATACATGTTAATAAATAAATAAACAAACATATGACACAATATTGGTGTTAATAAAAAAAAGAACATGTAACAAAATATTACCAATGCCAAATTACTTTTCTGGATACATTATACTTTGGTTTTTTTGACCTATCTAAGAACATCAATATACCTGTACACTACTCCAATTAGAGGCCACTGCAGTGGCACTTGTTTATGGAATGCAACTCTTTGTGTTTATGTATGCATTTGTTTGTTTAGCTTCTAACATGGAATTTAGAACACTTCAATGTAAATCAAAAGTTCGGTTCAAACACCATTGTCACGCAACGTGCATGCAACTCTTCGTGCTTATGTATGCTTTTGTTTGTTTAGCTTCTAGCATGGAATTTAGATCACTTCAATGTGAATCAAAAGTTCGGTTCAATCACTATTGTACTTAGTTGGATTATCAAGTGACCGGGCAATGTTGAACATGTTCCATGTTCATTATTAGTGTTTTTGAAGTCCATCAAGTCTTGATAAGGGTTTTTTTTTTTTTTTTTTTCTTCGCATGTCCATGCCCTTCGGGGTTTGTAATAAAATGTGCTAGCATGGTATTTTATGTAAAGGACTTGGCTTCCTAGGACTTGTCAATCAAGTTGGGTATTCCAAGGAGTTTTTTTACTTATTAATTATGTCTTGCATTTTTGCATAACATGTTTTTTGAGTTTTTCTCGTGCTTCTCCAAAGTTGGAATGCCTCGTGAGGTGGATAGGCCTTATGGGGTTATTAAATTGCACGTGTCAATGTATATGAACATGCTAGGCATTAATTTTGAGTCGTATCGACATGTGCTAGGGCCCCCTAGTTTTTTTTTTTTAATTCCGAGGAAAAAATAATTTACCGTAAATCTAAGCCATTTTTTAATGGTTTAATTAAAAAATTTGCAAATGATGTAAAAGTGTGGTGTAGGGGTCTTTTTTCCATGGGCGTGCTCATTTTATAGCTCAGAGCACCCACCATACCCAAAACCCACTTTCCTAAGTGGTTAGATGATTTATTTTTCACTTATGGAAAAAAAAAACCAAAAAATGTGCAAAAAAAATGCAAAAAAGTGAAAAATTGAGAAAGATTAAATTCCAAAATTGGTGGGATCTGAGCTCAGTTTTGGATCAGCCATGATAGTGGGCATGTAAGAGAGTATTTTGGAAACATTTTGGGAAGCTATGTTAGTGGGAACAGTTCCCCACTCGAGGGGGGCGCATTTCCCAAGAGAGTGGGGAGCATTAAATGAGGAATTTCTAGTTGTGTTTAAGGCTGATTTGATGTTTTTTTTGGCAGCCTAAATCAATGGGAGGCATCCCCATCTTAGCCTCATGACATGGCACACTCTCTCCCTCAACCAGTGTGCCCTCCTCTCCCTCATTCTCTATAAAAGCAAGGCTTCCCAGCATCACCAGTTCTAATTGCAACTTCCTTAGTAGAACCAAATCTAGCATCAATAAATTAAGAAATTTATTCATCGACTCAATATATTAGCCATATCCAGTTTAAGCCCCACCTGTATATGTAGAAGCACTTGTATATGTCATTTCTGGAATGCTCCATGGCCACTAATGGACACCAAATTATAGAAGATAAGAACTAGCATACTAATGCACATACCCAAGTAGTTAAACAAATAGTATAACAAATATAGAGAATGTCCATCCATTGACATAACAGATGATTGAATTGGGATAACCGTTTTCCTTGCATTTAGCATAGTTGTCATAGGGTAATACATAGCTCCATTATAAAAACTTGCAATTGACAGGAATTAAAAAAAATGCAAATTTTGGTAGCGGAATTGTTGACGTCTCCAATATAATGGTTTCGATCAAAGAAAATTGATGAATTTATAAAGATTCATATATATATTAAGGCAAATTCGAAGGTCCATATCATGAAGAAATTTGAAATAGATAAGAAACCTTCATTCTTAGCTTGCATAATAGCCTATAATTGTTGAATACATTACTTGAAATATTTAGGTCTAAGATTTAATATTAGAGCAAGAGATTCATTAAATTTTTGGAAAAAAAACAATTCACAATATATATGGAAATAATAAATCTTAGAAAAGAATGTCCAAGGCTATGTAAAAATTTAACGTTTCTCAACATAATGACTCACAATAAAACAAGTCGAGTGAACACTCATGTTATTTACTCAATACTCATTTGATTGATTATATGCACTTTTATACATATAATTATGTTACCCTCTTTAAATAGAATTAAATTGTAATCAATGATTCTTTTAATATATTAAATATATATAAAATTTTAATGGAGAAACCATCTTTTCTATCTGAGTTTGTTAGCAATAAGTAAATGATCCTTTTGTTAGCAATAAGTAAATGATCCTTTTTAATTCGAGCAACTTTTAAAAACTCTTTTAATAAAAATGTATACATATTTTGAATACCAATATTCTATGATGCTTATATATGCTTCATGCATTGGTAAATATCTCCTTCCAAGGTCTTTTTTATATACATAATCGAATTGGCTTAAATCTCCTCATCTTCTAAAATGAGGAGTACAATTGATTATGCATATTCATCTCAACAATGGAAGCTATTATTTAATCCAGATAAACGCTCACGTTTTGCAAAATATGCATGGGATATATCTTGCATATTTATATTGGAGTGAAAGTTTATATAATATATATAAAATAATGTCAAGGTTTTGATTGGAACCCTCAAGTTTTGCATCTGATTTGCATATTCCTTTGTGAGTAAATATCCTCAATGAGGTCCTTGCATAACATAACTTTTCGGTTAATCTTTAGAGTGATTCATTTAAATGAACAAATAAAATCCTTGTAATATATATAAAACCAATTCATATAACTAATAATTATAATTGCAAATACAAATAACAAAATTAGAAATTAAATTGGTTCTCAAATTTCGAAATTTATTGAAACATTTCTTTGTTTATAACTGAAATAAATATAAATCTTAAAAAAGAGAATGTACTAAATCTTCATTTATAGACACTAGTGTCAAAATCTCTAACTGCTCATGAAATCTAAATTATTTACAATAATAATAAACTAAACAAACCAACTCTTTTATCTACCAATTTAACTTCGACAAGTATCCGCTACCATGCAACCTTGTTATATATAATTGAATCATTATACATATCTATATTTCAACCCAACAAAGATTACTTTCTTTTATACTTCCATATGTATATTTCAACCCGAAAAAGATTACTTTCTTTCATAATTCCAAGGAAATTTATAAGTAGAATAAATTAATTTCAAGCGAATCTCAACATATTGTCATCACCTTTTGCACATAAAGTTTTAATAAGTTGGTTTTTCTTTGAAATTTATTTTTAGTTTGTTTTAATTCATTGATTCACTATTTTTGTTATCACTTTTTTTCACATAGAGTTTTCAAAAAATTAGCTTTCTTTTGAAATATATTTGTAGTTATTTTGATTCATTGATGTAGCATATTTCTCATATGGTTTACAAAATCTATATTTAATTAAATATGAAATCACAAATTGGAAAATGAAAAATCAAAATTATATGTACAACTTAATAGTTCAATATATTATGAATTGGAAAATGAAAAACTCACATTATTATATGTACATAAATACATTACAACTTAGAAAATGGAAAACCCACAGTATTATTATATGTATCTAAATATAATACAATTTAGAGATCATGTATTCTACAATAATTGTGGTAACAATTAGAAGAAAAAAAAAATACCCATTACTAATCAAAGTACTCAGATAACATATGCATTGTAAGACATCATTAAGTTGTGCTCTTACATTGACATTTGCATAAATCATTTACATAAACAAAAAGTAATATATAAAGAGAGTGATCATGATATGGATATGTTAGGATGGTGAGAATTTGCATCTAATCTTCTATAAACTCTAAACCAACATAAATTCATTTTAACATAAGATTTATTTAGCCTACAAAATGATCAAATCCATTGGGATGCAAACCTTCTTCAAATTTTAGTCCCTCAAAACTGATTTGATCCCTCTCAGTGCATGATAGAGATGGAGTTAACATGGATATACTCTAGATGGATCTACTCTCATTTTAGAAGGTTCTTCAATCCTACTTAATATTTGTTCTTTATCATTATAGGGATATTCAATAAGAAACAAAAAATCAATAAATATGATAATATATTTTTAAAGTGAGTCTCAATCTTCACTCCACCTATATATATTTGTATACTAATATTTAATAAAATTTGAATGAAATCATTTGGATTTGTCTACATTCTTTAGAAAAGGTAATTTACCCACAATCAAACACCACATCATTAGGTGACATTAGAAATATAAAACAACAAGACATATGAGAACATGGTATTTATAGAATATACCATTAAGTGACATTACATACATTAAAATAGTCAAGCATATGGATAAGTGTTATTGAGCTATGTAGAGAATCGATAGAGGCCATAAAATGGTATTCGTGTTCTCTTGGGAAGAAAACTCACTACCCAACACCTTTCTCTGTCCCAAACAATGAACATAGCAACAACTCCTCCAAATCCAATCCCTAGTACCATCCCCAATGCTATCAAAGACACTTTTTCATCAACCCAATGCATCCATCATCTTGTAATATTGCTCTGACTGCCATTATCTCCATCATTGTCTCCAATAGGTCTTTTCTTTGGCTTATATTTTCCATTGAATGATGGTAGAGGAAACCCACATAAGCACTTGTTAGGCATAAATGAAGACATATTAAAAGTTGAAAATTGTGTCCCTTTTGGAATTGGCCCACAAAGGTTATTATATGAAACATCTAGATAAGCCAACATTGATAATTTAGAGAGATTTTGGGGACTTACTCCACTCAAATTATTTTTGGCCAACTCCAACTGTTCCAAAGTAGATATGTTACTAAAACATCCAAGTATTTTTCCTCCCAAATGGTTCCCTGATAAATTTAGCAACCACAAGTTACTCATACTTCCTATGGTTAGAGGGATTTCTCCTATAAGATTATTATTTCATAAATCAAATATAGTGTTCGCAAACAAGATAGATCATAGATTATAATGAATACATTTTATGCATTATTGCATTTCAGAATCATACAAATCAAACTTTAAATTATTTGTTGAAAAACCTTGGAGTCTTTCATGATTATAGGGTATGCTTCCACTAAATCTATTCTTGGATAAATCCAACAACAAAAAATTCAGTGAAATTTGTGATCCATTGAGGAATACTACCATGAAGACTATTATAACCCATGCTTAAAATGTTTAAATTACCCAAATTTGCAAGGCTTGAAGGAAGCTCACCTATAAATCCATTGTACCTTAAATCCAATATTTCAAGGTCAGCACAGTTGGCAAAAGATGAGGATATAGTCCTAGATAAATGGTTAAAATAAGCTATGAAAATCGATAAAGAAGAATTATAGATACACATGGTAGGAATAGGTCCTTCAAAGTTGTTTATGGATATATCTAATGTGACAAGTAAAACAAAACCAATAATCTTATTGGTAACACTCCCAGAAAAACTATTATCATATATGTCTAGAAGTTCAAGCTTTTTTAAATTGGTAATAGTGTTAGGTATACTACTGATTATATTTTGAGAAGTATCTAAATACGTCAACTTGGTCAAATTGGTAATGCCTTCATATATATTAGAGACTCCACTATTAGAAATAGTTAAGTCAGTCAACATGGTTAAATTGACAATGGATTTAGGCATGCTCCATGTTAGGTTAATGCTGAGAGACAAATAGGAGAGGGGAAGCCTAAATATTCTAGGAGGAATATGACCAAAAATACTAAGACTAGAAATGGATAGGTGTGTAAGCCATGTCAAATTACCCAATTGGGAAGGAATAGAACCGGATATACTAGGACTAGAAATAAATAGTATTGTAATCCATGTCAAATTACCCAATTGACATGGTATTTTGCCTAAAAATTTGTTGTTGTCTAGTGCCAGGTGCTTTTGTTTCTACAACATGCCCAACTCCATTGGAATAGGACCTCCGAGCATATTGTAGCTGAGGTACAAGAACTTTAGTTTTGACAGCATGCCCAACTCGACTGGAATAGAACTGCTCATAGAATTCGAGGTCATGTCAATTTCTTACAATGCTTTAAGATGGCCAAGCTCCGATGGAATTCTTCAAGTTAAAACATTACCAGAAAGAACCAAATCATAAAGTAATGTAAGTTTTCCATGCGATGGTGTAAGGGTACCTTGCAATTCTCCACCTAATAGGTCAATGATGACCTCTCTTATGGTGTGTAGTCTGCAGATAATGTGATACCACGAGCATATATTCTTTTTTTTTTGTCGTTCAATTGAAAAATAGGTCATATGGATCCTTTATGATGGCATTTTTTAACAATAAGAGAACATTGAGATGTCTTTTATCACAGGTGTCCATTGATGACAATATGAATTCACCTTCAACCACCATGTGTTTAGAATGAGAATGACCACCCTGAAGCGAGGAGTTGGATATCTAGTCCTTCATGTTAAACATATTACAGCAATATCATGTTGTTCCAATGTTTCATGGATTCCAGTTGATGTGATGGTGTTCTAGTGCCATCAAGTTCTAATTTCGGTGAGTTTTTCTAGTTAGTTTCCAATAGTGTGTAGTGTAGTTGTTGGAGGGCACACCTGTAGGTGTGGATTTTTGTTGTAGGACATACTTTGGGATGCATAATGTGTATATCAGGTGGAGGGTGTTCTATATGGATCAAATCTAAATATTGAAGTCAAGATACACTAGAAAGACAAAGTTTTGTAAGGAAAAAATATTCCATTGGAGCAGAAGTTGCCTACCTTTCTTTCTATTATTCTCTGGATCTATTTGTCTAATACTTGTATCATATTCTTGTGTATTTGTAGTTGAAATAAGAATCCATGGACATCCTGGAAGTGACCCTCTATTCTTAATAAAGTCTCAGTTTGCATTCCTATCAGTTTGTTGTTAATATTATATTGTTATAACCCTCATGTGTCAATGAAAAACAATTTCTAGTTCTGCGCTATAAATATTTCTTAAGGGATTCTAGAAATTAGTTTGTTAATCATTTTAGTTAGCTTGGATGAGTTAGGGTTGAAATACAATGTTATTAAGGAAATTTGTGTCAGTTGGATTTTTTTTGGTAAGCCGTGGGTAAGTAGGGTGTTGTGTCCAAACCATGTAGTTTGAGCACCTAATCTTGAATCTATTTGGGGTTTCATTCTGTTATGAATCTATAATCCAAATAGGAGTTTTCAGACCTAAAATATAGAGCCTTACTATCTTTTAGTTTCTTCTAGTACTGCACCAGAAGTGGAAGGATGTCCACATAATTCCCGGAAAAATTTCCTCTGGTTGTTTGGATTTTCCAAATGGTTTGTCCAAGTGTGATGCATCCTTAAAAGTGAAAATTGTTGAAGAAAATCAATTGAGTCATGTTTGTAAATATTTATGTTGTATGGATCTAGTTGTCTAGAGTCTGTAAATCACCCATGCATCCTTGTTTGGAAGAATTAGTAAAGGTCTAGTGGTGTTTGAGACATAAATTTAAACTTCTAGTCCAAAACCAATCAATTTCGAGTTACTGTGCCTAAATCATGTTTGGGGACATTACAGTGGTACCAGAGAAGTGGTTCTCTATACCTATGAGAGGTAAAACTTAATATGAGTTTCAAAAATTCACAAAATACATCTTCCAAAGGTAAAAAATCTAGATATACATTAAAATAATTAGAAGAGATTGATTCTATTATTGGTGTATTGTTTGAAGAATCCAATATGGAAACTGGATCCACCAAAGAAAAGGAGGATGCATTTCCTATTGGTCTCGTGGAATCTTTAAAGGAGCTAACAAGAGAGACAAATGATGTTGAAGAATGCAACTTCGGAACATATTCTTATTTGTATCATTTGTATTATTTGTATTTTACTTTATTCATGAATTATTAATGTTGTAATTGGTCATGTAAAAGTCATTGAAAGAGTCAATTTAAACCTTAACAGTTATGTCATCCTAGAAGAATACATAAAATAATATTTTATTGTAAAGTGGACAAGTCATCCCTGTTAGAGAGGTCAAGTCGGCCCTGTTAGTGAAAAAAGTCAAGTCATTGATTAATATAAATAGGATACTCACCCTCTTCATTTGGTCACCTTACTCACTCATCAAGTTCGCATGAGTAGAAATATAGAGTCAAGGAGAGTAGTTTCTTTTGGAGACTTCTTGTTTTGGGTTATTGTATGAGGATTGTCATTGTACATTCTGACGAATCTATATTGAAGAAATTTGTTGGGTTTTCTTCCACACGAGGGTTTCCCAAGATAAATTATTGTGTACTATTGTCTATGTTGTGCTTTTTTATCTTTCATTGATCCTTTATGTTACTACATTTAAAATTCTAACATGGTATTAGAGCTAGCCTGAAGGAAAACATTGTGCACCTGCTGCTGCCGGAAGTGCAAACTAGGGTTTCTCTTTCTAGAAATTTTTCTCCACAGTTTGGTAGAAAAAGAGGGTCAAGGAAAATCTCCCTAGGAGGGTGCATATTTCCATGGAAGCAGAACTCATATCAGATAAATTTCATTTTTGGGCCCACCATTGCAGCTCAAAAAACTAAGGCATCAATTTTTTGGAAGTTATGTCCACATATTTGGAAAAAAAGTACCTTTCCTCAACTTGCCTTGTGGAGGCGCATATTTTCCTCCACTAAGTTTTTCAATATCCCAAAGTTGATAAATTAGGGTTTCTCTGACAAGCCCTAGGCCATCCTGAAGCTAGATCTCAAAATTCAGTACTTGGTTGGAGCATCTCATTTGCTAAGTTTTACTATTTCTATTTCCATTTGAGGTTCTCATTTATCAAGTTTTATTAAGATGAAAAACCATACCAAGCTTGAGGATAAGATTATGTTCCTGGAAGTATAGGGTGATGCTCATTCTAGAAGAAAATGAGTTGGACAATTTTATCAAAGAAGAAGTTGCGGAGGCAGAGGGATATGAGGATAAATCCAAGAATAAGATGAACCTGATAAATTCCAAGATGATCATTGTTGATTCCATCAAGGATCACTTGATCTCACACATCTCATCTCTACGAAATCTAAAAGAGTTGTTTGATGCACTGAAGATATTATTTGAAGGAACAAACATCAATATAAATATGACCTTGAGAACTCAACTCAAGGCTGTGAAGATGAAAAATAATGAAAGCATTCAATCTTACTTCACAAGGCTCTCACATATCAGAGATCAACTAGAATGCATTTGAGACTATGTTGAGAATTTTGAACTAGTGATGACCACCTTGAATGGACTTCCAAGATCATGGGATCCATTTATTCAAGGAATATGTTCCAGAAATAAGCTCAATAGATTTAGTGCACTTTGGGAAACGTGCATCCATGAAGAAGGAAGGATTGAAGCTAGAGAAGGTTATTTAGGTGATGAATATAATCAAGCTTTGGTAGCTCATACCAAGAGAATCAAGAAATAATATCATCATCACAAGTCTAAAAGATCCCACAAGGTTCAAAGACCTCCAAGAGAATATTCAAGTATCAGATACTACAATTGTTATGAGATGGGACACATTGCTAGAAATCTTCCTAAGAAGAAAGGCAACAAGAAAGGAAGCAAGAAAAGACATCATGCTAATACTGTATAAGATGATGAACCAATAAAGAAAAAATTAAGCGAAGATTCTTCAAGTGATGAATAATATGTTCTGATCTCAGCACTCACATGTACATTTTCACTTCGAAACAATGATTGGCTTGTTGATAGCAGTGCTTCTAAGCACATGACAGGTTTCAAGGATGCTCTCAACAAATTGATAGAAAAGGAATCACCTCACAAGGTGAAACTTGGATACAATTACCAATATCCCATAAAAGGGGTAGGAGAAGCCTCTTACAATATTGAATCAGGAAATCCTATCAAGATGAAAGATGTTCTATATGTACTAGGACTAAAGAAGAATCTACTTTCCATCTCATCCTTAGATGAGAAAGGATTCCAATTAGCATTTGTTGATGGCCAAGTACTTACATGGCCTAAAGGTAGAACCTTTGATGATGCAGTAGTGATTGGAGTGCAAAAGGGAGGATTATACAAACTCAAGGGATAGCCAGAACAAACATTGGTTCATGAATCTATGGAACCAAGTGAATTGTGGCAGAAAAGCTGTGTTCACATCAACTACATGGCATAACCAATCGTGAGCAAGATGGTGAATGGTGTACCCAATATCCAAACTAAGCATGGAGGCATATGTAAAGGATGTGCGAAAGGGAAGAATGCGAAGAAACCATTTCCAAAGCAGTGATAGCAAATCCAAGGATATTTTGGAGCTTATACATTCAAACGTTTGTGGGCCTATGTCTTCCAACTCACTAAGAGGGTATGTTTACTATGTTTATTTTATTGATGATTATTCTCATAATATGTGGATCTACTTCTTGAAATCTAAAGATGGAATATTTAGAAAATTCAAAGAATTTAAAGCCCTTGTAGAAAATCATATTAAAAAGAAAATAAAGACCTTAAGATCAAATAATGGAGGTGAATTTACCTCGGGGAATTTCAAAACATTATTTAAAAAATTAGGGATTAAAAGGGCGATGATCACTCCCTACAATCCAAAATAGAACGATATTGTAGAAAGAAAGAATAGAACGATAATGGAAGCAGTGAAGACCATGATCCATGATATGGGCCTTCCAATGCACTTATGGGAGTAAGCAACAAGAAAAACAGTATATGTTCAAAACAAAACTCCACATCGTGTACTTCAGAACAAGACACCTGAAGATATGTTTACAGGAGAGAAGACAAAAGTTAGCCATCTCATAATATTTGGTTGTCCTATATACATACATGTTCCAAAAGAGAAAATAAACTAGTTGGATTCTTCTGGAAAGAAGGGCATCTTCGTTAGGTATAGTGACTCATAAAAGGCCTACATGAGCTTTATAACAAGCTTAAAGAATATCGAGACCAACATAGATGTTACCTTTAATGAAGATACAACCTTCATCAGATCGAGGTAGATTCACTCCGATGAAGCATGTGAAGAAGAACCTAAAACTTCTAGAGTTACATATACAGTGATAGAAAAGTTGATTCCAGAAGAACTTGAAGACCATGATGTGATTGACCCATATATACCTGTAGATCCAACTAGAGAGGTGAACACTCAAAAGGTAAGACCAGCCTAGGCACGAGATATTATTCAAGATGCAGAAAAGTTTGGTGCTCCAGAAGGGACTTCCAGAGAAAGAAAGAGACCTCTACCATACTCTAGTTGTGTGGCATTATTGTGTGACATCATTGATGCAGATCCTTCTAGTTATGAAGAGGTAGCTGAAAATAAAGTATGGAAGGACGTTATGATCAAGGAGTATCAATCAATCATGAAGAATGATGTTTGGGATGTGGTTCCAAGACCAGAAGGGAAGTCGGTAGTGTCTTCCAAATGGATCTATAAGGTAAATCATGCGGTAGAAGGAAGTGTCGAGAAGTATAATGCAATATTTGTGGCTTGAGGATTCTCCAAGAAATAATGCATAGATTATGAGGATAATTTTTTCCCATGCCCAGATACACTTCGATTAGATATATCCTTGCTATTGCCAAAGTGAGGAAGTGGAAGGTACATCATATGGATGTGAATACTTCCTTCCTGAATGGCGTAGTAGAGGAGGAAGTGTATGTGGAGAAACCACTAGGATTTGAGACACCTAATAGGTAGACTCATGTGTGTAGATTGAAGAAGGCCTTGTATAGTTTGAAATAGGAACCCAAGACATGGTACAAAAAGATTGATAGGTTTTTGAAAAGCATGGGATTTACTAAGATTAAAGCAGATTCCAAACTTTAGCACAAGGTTGAAGAGGGAAATCCAATGATACTAGTATTATATGTAGATGGCCTGTTTTTGAGAAGTGATGAGAAGATCATAGTAGAAACGAAGAGGAATATTGCCGCATAATTTGAGATGAAAGATCTAGTATGATGCATTATTTATTGGGTCTTAAGGTGTGGAAAAATCTAGAGGAAATTTTCGTAAGTCAAGGAAAATATGCGGTAGATATCCTGAAGATATTTGGGATGATGGATTGTAAGGCTATGCCCAAACCTATGGCATTGAATCTAAAGTTGTTGTGTGATACTTCTTCGGAACTGGTGGATGCCACAATATATAGGTAGATGATTGGTTCGTTGATGTACTTAACGAACACAGGGCCATATTTATGCTTTGCATTGAACACTTTGATTCATTATATGGTAGCCGAGACGAGTTTACCTAGTTGCGGAAAATCATGTGCTAAGGTACCTAAGGGGTAGGGTTGATGATGGCCTCATATATGCATCATATCAGAGGATTAACCCGCAAGGCTTTGTTGATGCAGATTGGGCCGATAGTGTCATAGATAGAAAGAGGACATCAAGGTGTTGCTTTAGTTTTCGATATGGAATGATCTCATGGTTTAGTAGGAAGCGTATTAGTGTGGAACTTAGTACAACTGAAGTAGAGTATATGGCGGCTTGTTCGGCAAGCTGCAAGGTAGTATGTCTTCAGAAGTTGCTTGCAAGTTTGTTTGATATCGAGTTAGAGGAAACTTTTGTATTTTGTGACAACCAAAGCTATGTGAAGTTGTCTGAGAACCCGGTTTTTCATAAAAATTCAAATAAAATCGAGATCAGGTACATCACTATATCTGGGATATGGTGCAGAAGGGAGCAGTGAGGCTCTAGTATATAGTAACAGAGGATTAAATAGCCGATGTGTTGACCAAGCCTCTTTCAAGAGTGAATTTTGAGTACTTCAGGGAAAATATTGGGGTGGTCCAAATCAACAGGGAGTGATGAGTAACATAGAATGCAAAAGGTAGGATGTAGTCACAAGTTATGTGACGTAATTGAGTCTCCTAGGCTACGAGATGATCTGGACATGTAGTGAGGTGACGCAGGTGGTTGCGGTGTGCAACGTAATATACGCTCCTGGGATGGACCCACTGGATGGCTTGCTTGGTTCATGAAAGAAGGATGATAAATACATCCAGTATGAAAAAGGAATGGATTTGTAGAGATGCATCCAGTATGAAAAAGGACTGGCACTATGAATTTATCTACATCATGTACGAAAAAGGACTGGATCTATAGAGATGCATCCAATATGAAAAAGGATTGGCACTACGGAGTTAGATACATCTAGTATGAAAAAGAACTGGCTCTATAGAGATGCATCTAGTATGAAAAAGGGCTGGCACTGCGGAGTTAGATACAGCTAGTATGAAAAAGGACTAGCTCTGTAGAGATGTATCCAATATGAAAAAGGACTGGCACTTAAAACTTAGCTACATCCAATAAGAAAAAGGAATGGATCTGTAGAGATGCATCCAGTATGAAAAAGGACTGGAACTACGGAGTTAAATGCATCCAGTATGAAAAAGGACTGGCACTGCAGAGTTGACTACATCTAGTATGAAATAAGACTGGCACTGTAGAATTTTGCATCTAGCATGAAAAAGGGCTATAAATGCAAGGATAGCTACATCCAGCATGGAAAGGGTTGGCCCTATAGAAAGTTGCATCTAGCATGAAAGAGAGATGGCACTGCAAAGTCGATTACATCGAGCATGAAAAAGGGATGGCTCTGTAGAAAGTTGCATCCAGCATGAAAAATAGAGTCATTGAGAGTAGCTGCTTTTGGATACTTCTTGTTTTGGGTTATTGCATGAGGATTGCTATTGTACTTTCTGATGAATCTATATTGAAGAATTTTGTTGGGTTTTCTTCCCCACGAGGGTTTCCCAGGATAAATTATTGTGTACTATTGTCTATGTTGTGTGTGTTAATCTTTCAATAATCCTTTATGTTACTGCATTTAAAATTCTAAAAAAAGGGATTGGGAGCCTCATGGACATGTTAACCAAGCAAGGATTGGGAAGAAAAAATGGTGAATGGAGTAGCAATGGTTCTCAAGACGGGGACAAAAACACCATGAGAGTGCATGGAGTACTAATTGTCTCCAGAACTGGGCCACACAACTGCACTCATGGGTTCAGAGAATCCTTTCGATCCACAATGCCCAAGTTCCTAGAACCATAAGCCACAGGAGTTTCAGTTCCTAATTAACTCGAGGAGATATGAGAGTCCTATTTTGAGGAATATAAGGCTATGAGTGCAGAATTCAAGGAAAAAATGAATTTATATGAGTTCTGCAACTTTAAGAAGCGAAACAAACCAAGAGGATACAATTGAATTGATTGAACACAAGTTCAGAATTTTGTGCTACAACACAACCATGGAAGGGTCCCTATGCAAGTTTTGATGGGCGTTCTAAATGCACTGCAAGAGCATAGGGTCAAAAATTTGACACTTATTTTCATCTAAATTCCATGGCAGAAGATGATGCCATCAAAATGGCCACTTTACGTTTGGAAGGAGAAGCTAACGACTGGTGGTTTCATGGATTGTAAACATTGGGTCATGACCAAGCCACCACATATGAAGAGTTTACTATAAGGTTCATAGAAAGGTTTGATAGAAGATATTTGGAGATGTCTTTTAAGGAGCTTTCCCAATTTAAGAAAACAAGATAACTTGAGGCATATATTTCAGAATTTTAAAAGAGTTGTTGTCATGGTTTCAGACATATCATAGGATCGCCTAGTGCTTCTATTTACAGAAGGATTAGCAAAGCCATTAAAGGGACTGGTTAAGTCTTACCAACCTACAACCTTGCAGGATGCCATGATTCAGAATAGATACCTACAAGATGTTGTACCAAAAACCATATTTCCACCAACAAAAAAAATTCCGTTTGAATTCATGGACAAAAAACCTTTCCAAAAACGTTCAACGAGAAATTTCAAGAAGGATAGAAATGTCAAAGACCAAGATGAGTTAAGGAGAAAGGAACCATGTTTCACCCTCCAAGAACCATAGGTTTCAGTCCATACATGTGCTAAAGGGAAAGCACACTACATTGAAGTATTCTCTAAAAGTGAAGCAGAAGACGACACTGAAGAGGAGAAGACTAATCCAGAGGGTGGTTATGAAACAACCAAAGAAGAGTACCCACAACTAGAGCATGGAAGGATTATTGTGTTGACAAGAGTACCTCGATTTCATACTCTCATATTCAAGAGAGTAGTCCAAGTCCAAAGAGCTACAATACTAGTGGATGGGGTTTCCACCCACAATTTTATCGATGCTGCACTGGTGGAAAGGAGAAATCTGCTCACAAAGACCTTTGATGGTTTCACTGTCATGATTCTTGATAATAATTCCATGGATTGTACTAAATGGATCCCTAAATGCAGCTAATCATAAGAGATTATATAGTGACAAATAGTTTCTATGTTCTGAATGTGGCTGACACAAACATAGTATTGGGGGTTTAATTTTTATTCTCTATTGGGGAGCATACCATGAACTATAAGGTATCAAAGATGAGACTAAAAAATTATGATGGAAAACAGGTAAGATTCAGAGGCATGGACACTTACCCAAATAAAATGGTGTCATCTCACAACATGAGGTTCATACTGAGGCATGTGGACATAGAGTGGGTTTTTGAATTCCTAATCAACTCTCAAGATTGAACAATAGACATATCACAACATATTGAAGACATAAAGAGGTAGTTACCAAACCATGAGAAGGTTTTTGGAGATCTTCCCCCTAGTAGGCCACCTGATACAAGTTCAACTTGCATTCATAGAATGTTGGATGTAGCAGTGCATGGAAGAAGTCAACTAGCACAAGAGGAGATTCAAAATTTGTTGCATCTAATAGAAAAAAAATTCAGATGAATTGGTAGTGGTGGTATACCAATCTGGTTATGGGATCTTGGCACTCTTTGGAATGAAAAATTGTTCTAGATGATGGATATGTCTAGTAGGATGCAACATAAACAATGGGATCCTGGAATTGCAGGATGTACTAGTTTAGTAGTTGCAAAAGGAGTGCAGGACAACATTTATTTAAAAGATTATATGCATGGGAAGTAGCAGTACATGTTCTTAAATGGGAAGCCTTATGATGGATGTAAATATTGTTTTTATTTTATTTTTAGCTTGTAGTTTTGGGATTCTTCAAAAGGCTCTTTATATGGATCAGAGGTGGATGTTCTAGACACCTTTCAAATATCGGGTTCATTTGGGACCTTGGGATCATTTTTGGATCGAATCTTCAGTTGGGTTGAGCATAAATTTTCATTAGGAACAAAGTTATTTCTAGTGGGAAAGGTTATAATCAAAGTAGGCACAGCAGTAGCATGGTTTTTCTTCATTGAGTTCAATTTGGAATTTGGAATTCCAATGTCTATCACGTGCTAGTATTAGTAGAGCTTTCCCCACTGGACAATGGAGGACAATTGATCTTAGTGCTAGAAAGGCTTTTGTAGATAAGAGAGAGTAATCTAGGAAATGGGACCATCAAAGAATACCTTGTTATATGGAAATATATACCCAGTGAATATGCAACATGGGAAGGTGAGCATGTGTTGCAGCACCTAGGATTGCAATTGCTTGTGGACAAGTAATATTGGGTAGGGAGGACTATAATGTCCCTTCCCTAATGGAACCATGATCATACCACTAATCCATTCAATTCCCATGGGTTAGAGTAGGAATTGTTTAATCTATAAATTAATTGGCCTACAATAACTACGCATAATTAAATCAAATCATGAACAAGTGAAGTAGGTCCATAATTTTGAATATTTATTTGTTAATTATTTTTTTAATGAGTTGGAAATGTCTCGGTGGCACAAGAGGGTGCATAGGAGGATGGGTGGACCCTTGTGATTTGTCTTCCTCAAAGGAAAAGGAGGAAAGCAACTGAAAAAGAAGGAAAACAACTGAAAAGTAGGAGAACAGTGAAAAGCAGGAAGGCAGAAGTTTCCATCATTTTGTTGAAGAAGGAATAGAAACATCCAAGAAGCACAAAGGAAACTCATTAAGATATGCAAGGTCCAAATTTAGCTAGTGAGGGCACAATTGTGGAGACAAGTGTGTCCATATGCAAGGTAACTTTCCAAAAAATCAACCAACTCATCAATGGATAAAATTCCAAGGAAGAAGGCTCTAGAGGAAGGAAAAAAACTATCAGAATATTATAAAATGAGTATGAGAGACTTCTTGAAGAATATTTTTCCATTTTTTCATTTGTATTGAGAAGAACTTCACTTTTCTTGACTTGGGAGATGTGCCCTTTCTGTCCATTGTATCTATTTGAGAGATCAACCAGTGAGTGAGGATTTGGACATCCATTCATTCTATTTGAGCATATTACAGTAGTACCATCGTGTTCCAGTGTGTCATGGATTTTAGTTAATGTGATGGTGTTCAAGTTCCATCAAGTTCCAGCTTCAGTGAGTTTTCCTAGTTAGTTTCTAGTGGTGTGTAGTGTGGTTGTTGGAGGGTGCACCTGTAGGTGTGGATTTATATTGTTAACCATATTTTGGGATGCATAATAACTATATCATGTGGATGGATCACCATATGGATCAAATATTAATATTGAAGTGAATATTAACTAGAAATACAAAGCTTTTAGTAAGGAAAAAATATTCCATTGGAGCAGAAGTTGCCTATCTTTCTTTCTATAATTCTGTAGATCTATTTGTCTATTACTTGTATCAGATTCTCGTGTATTTGCAGCTACAAGAAGAAGGCATCAGTATCCTAGAAGTTACCCTGTATTTTTAATAAAGTCTCAATTTGCATTCCTATCAATTAATTGTTAATATTATACTATTATAACCGTCATGTGCCAATGACAAGCAATTTCTAGTTCTGCACTGTAAATCTTCCTTAAGTGATTCTAGAAATCAATCTGTTAATAATTTTAGTCAGTTTGGATGACTTAGTGTAGAAATATAGTTTTATTGAGGAAATTCGGGTCATTTGGATTGTGTTTGGGAAGTCTTGGGGAAGCAAGGAATTGTGTCCAAACCTTGTAGTTTGAGCACCTAGTCTTGAATCTATTTGGGGTTTCATTATGTTATGAGTCTATAAGATGAATAGGTTTTTTCAGACCTAAAATATAGACCCTTAATTATTTTTAAGATTTTACTACACCAAACGCAGAAGGATATGCACATAAATCTTGTGGAAATTGCCTCCAGTCATTTGGATTACCCAAATGGTTTGCCTAGGTGTGATGCATCCTGAAAAGTGCAAGCTGCCAAAGAAAATCAATTGAGTCATGTATGTAAAGCTTTATGTTGTGTGTATATAGTTGTATAGAGTCTCTAGTCACTCATGCATCCCTTTTTTGAAGAAATAGTAAATTTCTAATGGTGTTTGGGACATAAATTTAAACTTCTAGTCCAAAACCAATCAATTTCGAGTTAGTGTGCCTAAATCTTGTTTGGGTACTTTACAAGATTTGGAGGAAAATACAAGAACACTGATTTTTTATTTATTACAGTGGGATCTCACAGGCTATCTTGGGAGTCAATTCGATAAGAACAACTCATAGGTTTTGGAGGACGATAGAAGAACACTTGGATTTTCTCTTTATTACAGTGGACTATCACAACCTTTGGAATCAAGTCAATACAAACAACTCACATGTTTTGGAGGACGATTGAAGGACACTATGATTTTCTCTTTATTATAGTGGGTTCTCACAGGCTTGGTTTGGAGTCGAGTCAATATGAGTAGGTCATGGTATTTTGAGGCCGATAGAAGAACACTCTGATTTTCTCTTTATTATAGTGGGCTCTCACGGGATTTAGAGGAAAGGAGTTTTCTAATGAAGTGAAAATTTCACCCTGAGATTGTTTTTACTGGTGTTCATCCATTAGACCACTCCTAGTAGCTCGGTGCCGAGAAAAACACATTGAAGAAAAATTGGTGTACAGGTTCATACCAATAGGAAACACAATGTAACCAATAGTTTTCCAATTCCCAAGGTGACCAGCCATCCGAAGGTAATGCATGCCATGGAATCCATCCACCTTCCCATGCCGAAGTTTGAAATTTGAACTCAATAAATGAGCGGGAAAAGTTTGAAATTTGAAATTAGTGAGTGCTTCTGAAAGAAATATGGTAGGGAGGCTATCGAATTGATCATAGAAGTTTCCTCCTATGAACAACATGGAAAGGAGGCCATCTCCTATGAAGAACACAGAAAAGAGGCCAAAACTGACTATTTGAACAGGAAAATATGCCATAATTGTACTTGTTTGAGCAGGCCCTTCAGGACTCTATCGAAACCTATCGGAAAGAACAAGGAGTCACTTCTATTATACTTCATAAGGATGACTGCATAGCCTCTATGTGTAAATGTAGGGCTTGTAACCGACTCAAAATCCACCTTCCCAAGCACACTAGCATTTTTGACCCCAAAATTTGACGGCATAGATGTCTGATTTTCGACATCTTGTCATCGACCATCCGACAAACAACATATTTTTTTAATGTCGGTGGTAATTTGGCTATAACCAAAATTTAAATGCCCTGTCAGATATCCAACACCTTCGCTCGTCAGATATCCAACCACCACTCTTTTACCATACCCACCGGATATACGACACCTCCGCTCGTCGGATATCCAACCACCATTCTTTCACCATACCCACCGGATATGCGACAACCACTCCATACCATCTATGTTGGATAGCCGACCATAGGATGTCGAATATCCGACAACCACTCCATGCCATCTGTGTTGGAAATACGATGGCCTCCAATGCAGTATTTGACGCCTTAAGCCATCGATGGTATGTAAAAGGCGTCAGACTTATGGTAAGTCACCGTCAGATATTCGACAACCACTCCATGCCATCTTGGTCGAAAATCTGACAGCCTCCAGTTTAGTATCCGATGCCTTAAGCCATCGGTGGTATGGAATGTTGATGTATATGTAACTTCGGAATGTATTTCACATATATATGTATATTGTATTCCTATAGAGATGTTATTATTCCTTTATACGGAAGTGGTTGTATTCCTATAGAGATGTTATTATTCCTCTATACGGAAGTGTCGTCATTTATATTGTAAGTGTCTTAACTTATACTTGATGGGTTATTAGACCACCTTGTTGGGGTCGGCCCTGTATAAGTCATGTGGGTCAAAGGATTATTAGAACACCCTATTGGGGGTCGGCCATGTGGGTCAAAGGGTTATTATACCACCCTAGTGGGGGTCGGCCCAGTCAGGATTATCTTAAGTGGTTAAGTTAAGGCCGACCTAGTTGAGTAAAGGTCAAGTCAAGTTAGTGTATAAATAGAGAGTGTGTCTCTCTCATTTTACACATTCTATTCTCTCACTCACACTTGGGAGAGTGGCGCACCTGTGGAGGAGGAGGCTCTGCGGATAGGAGAAGACTATCTCTTGTATTCTGGTTATATCATTGCTCTATCTATCTCTGAGGAAGTTATTGGGGTTTTTCACCTTTATGGTTTTCCCCAAGTAAAATCTGTGTCTCTTGTGTGCTTGCATTATTGTGTCCATGATTGATATGCTGTAGATATGCTGTACATGTTGTTCTCTCAGTTAAGATCCTAGATCAGATTGAAGTAAATTCTGAAAATTTAACATGGTTTCATAGCTATCCTGAAAGAAGGCATGATATGGCATGTATGACACATGTTGCACTTACAATGCTAGGGCTTGATATAGCAAAAACCAGTCATCGTAGCACTTTCGCTATAAATACATTTTGGAGAAGTTTTCGGATCTGAAACTTTTACAGGTTGAAGATCCGATCCCCATGTACCTTGTGTCCAAATGATAACCTCTAATTCGTTGTAATTTGTGATTTATGATCTATACAATATAGGGTTTCTGCCTCTTCTAGATCTAAGTCAAAATCAAGTGACCTTGGGAAAAAGGTCATAACTTGGGCTAGGAAGCTCCAAATGCAATTTCGTAAAAAGTGACAGGTAGTACACAGATGGTACTATCTCAAAAAATCATTTCAGAGGTAGAAGTGTAACCAGTGACACATGGAATGCCGTACAAGTTTGCTCTCCTGTATTATCCCATAAACAGGTCACGTTGCGACACTTGGCATAACTCTCTCTCAGAGAATCCAATTGAGGTCAGACCTATTGGGATGGAAAGATACCAGGTCAGGATATCTCATGAAAATGTTTCAGAGGCCGAAGTTGAACCAGTGACACGTGGCACGTGGTACAAGTTCGCTCTCATGTATTATCCCATAAACAGGTCACGTTGCGACACTTGGCATAACTCTCTCTCAGAGAATCCAATTGAGGTCAGACCTGTCGAGATGGAAAGATAACAGGTCGGGCTATCTCAGGAAAAATTTTAAGACCCCGTGGATCGAAAATTTTGGAGTTACACGAGAAACAATCAAGTACATATTTCTATCAAAACAGAATTATTTTTGAGTACCTTCATTCATGGCTTCCGGAATTTAGGGTTTCAGATAAAGTTGGAATTTTTGTAATCGGAGACCACGGCTGAATGATACTCATCAAAATCAAAATTTATAGACCAAGATCAGAATTTTTGGCTGGGCAGAAGGCTGGGCTTGATCAGACCCTAGTTCGGGACTTTGATAAGAAAAGTGGAAAATTAGGGCTTCTGCAAAAAATGGAATTTTGGAAATCTGTGACCACGGCTGGAAGCTCCTTATAAAAATCGAAGCTTAGAGTTTTGAATCAAATATTTTGGTTGGGTGAAGCTCCGGGAAACTCAAACCCTAATTCAGGGTCCTCCCTAGTGAATCCAGAAATCTAAAAGGCAATTTCGAGGGGTGAAACTTTGCAATTTTCAAATTCTGAATATACCAACTTGATCAGCTCATCAAGGCGCATATTTCTATCCTTTCGAAAGTTTGAAATTCAAAGTCTGAATTTTTGGGGTTTCTTTGACAAACCCTAATCTAGCTCCAGGTCCAGTTCTTGCAAATAAAGTGGATTGGGTTAATCCTAGAAGAAGATGGATTGGTCACTTGTATAAGTGAAGAAGTTCCTATCTCAGAGGGAGATGAGTCTAAGGCCTTCCATAAGAAGATTACAAGCAATCTTGACAGGTATGGCTTACATGTATGTTTCATGGTTAAGTTTATCATATGTTTGTGTTCATATCATTACAGTACAATCTTGATTAATTACTAGACTTGTCTTATCACCTTAATAGAAGATATTCATTGATTAAGGTTTTGACACTTATGAATGTACTAATGCATTGTGATGTTGTATGAGGTTTATGTTGTTTGCTAACACAAAAAGTACACCAAGAAAGTCAAATCATGTTCTACTTCAAGAACATATGCTCATGGTGACATGGAGACAAAGATTCATCCATTGTCATGGATCACATAGAAGATCTACTTTCGAGGTATGTATAACTTGGTTCTACAATGGTTAACTTATGAGACATGCAGGTTACTAGCACAAGTCACTGAAGAGAACCAGAAGACATTATGCGGGTATGTTAGACATAACTAGCTAGCATGCTAATCCAGGTATGTTTTTCCTATATCAACCTAGAATCCTACCTTGTGTTAGGATCTTATACTGTTGTGTTGTTGATAATGATTATTCATGAAGTCATAGGTTTGAATAGTCATGGTTGTATGCATATTATGTTTCTTACCATAATTAATGATATGACTAACCAGAAGAATCATGAAGGCATAGGGTTGAGTAATCATGGGTTTTATGCATATTATATCTCTTATCTTGATTGATGATTTAACTAACCAAAAGAGTCCTATGATAAAATAAGAATATGTATGAGTAAAAGAAAGACTTCCCTGAAACCTTGAATACTAATGTTTATTATCTGTGTTTGAAATGATCCTGACTATACATGCTTGAGATTATTGTGATTATACTAATGAATGTTTGATTATGTATGAGACCTCGAGGATAACACAATGATGATACTAACAAGCATGCATAGGGATCAAGAATGAATATAAGTTCAAGAACAGGTAATCCAGGAAGCAAAGATCAAGAGGGAGCACACTCCAGTAGTTTCTACAAGGATGCAGATATTCAAAGAGAGTTGACCACTTCTCTCAATCCACATCATAATGGAGTTGCAGAAAAAGAAGGAAAGACTGAGAGGGAGTCAACCCAAAAATCAAACAAAGATAAGTATATGAATTGTCATTTCTTACATAGTTGTTTGTTTATGTAGGACCCCTCCTTTAGGGTCCCCTTGAACTGAACCTGAAACTTTAACAACTTCATACAAACAAATTAGACATTATAGTTATTGGAAAAATAAAATAAAAGAGTGAATAACTTAACAAAAATAAGCAAAACCTTAACCTGTCAACCCGATCCGGCTAGTCCATTGTCGTCTGCGTCTTCCATAGGATCCCTCCAGCAAAGCTCATTTAACCATTCGCGAAGCAATCATTAGCTTCGCCACCCAACCATAGGATCATGCTTTCAGTCACATGGCCTCCCCCGAGCTTTGGGTCATAAAGTTCACACAAAATTCTCAAGAAACCCAGTTTGGGTTTCCCCCCCACCAAGATTTCCAGCCAAACCCTCAATAGCAGCAAGTCATGAGGTAACTTAATATTACGATAGTCATCCAAGGTCTGGGTCCTTTACCCATCCCCAAAGTCTTCCTTTTAAAGGAAAATCCCCTACGACACATGTCGCTTCATGCATAAATAATTATTTAATTAATTCTTTAATGAAAAACAACTCACCCATCCAAGTGTCAATTTATCTAGGAGATGCACCAACATCCCTAAGTTTGCTCATGTTTGTCCCCTAGATATTTCACTTAACTCCTAGATTTGTGGTGTAGGTGGAGTTGACTAGGTGTCCATGCCTAGGATTCCATTTTGATCCTAAATAAATATTTTTAATATTTTTAAGTAATCAGGAATATCCTTTCATGTGCAATTCCTAAATAACACTTAATATTATTTAAATGCCAAAGTAATCATTTATGTGCAAATGCCTAAAGTACTCAAATGCATTTCTAAGTAAAGTTCTAGGTCCAAAATTATACGTTTCAACGCAGTTAAGTTTAGCAATCAACTTTTACTAGGGACCCGGTGCCGCGCCGTTGGGCCTCCTTGTTCCTTAATTTAATTTCCCTGAAATGGCACCACTCGGTCGGGTCCAGTCATCCGTAGTTTCCATTCCTCGACAAGGCACCACATCGTTGGGTCCTTGCATCCACTCTTTCCGTTCTTGGCAGGGTACCGCAGCGTCGGGTCCTTCTACTGTCATCCTTCTGTTTTGACTTGCAGGAACTTCATGTAGGGATTTCAGGAGCCGTTACCTTCCATCCTCTGTCTACACGCTATTAGGGACTAATGGCATTGAGGAGTGAGTCTGTTCTCACTGCGCACCCCCCAACTCGTACGTGACCAGCTCTGTCGTGGCCCACCTCGTACACCCTCACGCTTTCCTCTTGAGCAAGCGGATCAGTGCTTATCTGCTCAAGCGTGGTATTCCGTCGAAAGTCGACATCGTCGTCGCTCTCCCTGTGTGTGATTTACTCGTACTCTATGACCATTCATATTCCTTTGTGTGTCAGTTGGTGAACTGTTTCACCTGTTGCTACACACATTTCTCACAAATGTAAATTAGTGGCACTGTCCTCAATAATCACAATTTGGTTTATAAATCTGTTGCTTCATTAAGCATCTATAATTTACTCAATCATTACTCATTCGTCTAATCATGTAATCAATTGCACAGCTATTCGTTAAGCATCATTCATATGTACAGTTTTCATATCAAAGTCAATCGTTAAACAACATGAAATCGTCCATTCACAATAACTACCCAAATGCACATATATCAATCAATCGTAATCATAAATATACTCAAAATAAAATCATAGGGTTATTTTATTAATGTTTCAGATAGTCGGGTGACTCAGCAGGTGCCCTCAATGTCTACAGTAGTCTAGGGGCACTACATACATCCCTACTTATTTAGAACTCCGTCCCGAAGTTCAGAATAAAAATGGAAAGCTATGACGCATCTTAGTTGCGTCCTCCCAAGTTGTAGAGCTAGGACTGTAACTGTCCTACTGCACTTTGACTTGATCAATCAGGGCTAATCATTAAGCAAGAACTAATCAATCAATTATACCACTCCACATATATAATTTAATTCCTTAATTAATTTATCAATTATTGTCGTCATTCACATCTTCAGGTTTTCCTCAATCTTTTAAGACATATCAAGGCTCAAGAAACCACTTTATCGGAGTTGTTCGGCTGGGTCACTTGACAGGTTCCCTTAAGGTCCACAGTCATTTTAGGGGCATTACATACACCCCCTCTTATATAGAACTTCGTCCCGAAGTTAATTTTTTTGTTCTTGTACTTTCGACGCTAGGCTTTATCTTGATTTCTATTCTCATCTTCATGTCATTGTATTCTATTTTTCTCCAACAATCATGGCTATAAGCACAAGTGGTTCTAATCACTATTTTCTATATCAATTAGAATGGTTCCAATACACCCTCAGGACTTAATCGTATCCTTATGTAATATAGATCCAATAATTCTTTTATAACTGTCAGTACCAAATTAGATTTTCTATACCTTCTAGTCATCTACAAAGGTTTACAATGTCGAAGTTATCTATAAGCTGCATTGCGTCAATAGTCACCCAAAAGTTTATCAAGCCTAACGAATCCAAGCAAGGATTTAAGTCTAGGGGCACTACATCCTTGTTCCACTTTACTAAACTTATCTTCTTTTTGGACTCTCCGTTGGTCTTAAATCCCAATTAAGCATACATTTTCAATGATGTTTTAGCTACTTATTTTTTTTTAATAAGCAGGACATAATCATTTCAAAATGAAAATTTAGATCTACTTTTCCCTTACTTTTCCCAAAGGCAATTTTTTTCTTTCTTTCTTTCTTTTAAAGCATGGATAAATAATATGCATAATTGGTCCCCAATGCTTAATTTAAATTTGGTAATACCATTACTCATAAAATAAAGATTACCTCTTTTCACCGCTTTCCATTATATTCACCTCCTCTGTTTGAGGCTTCTGATAATCCCTAGCACCTGCATCTACACTTGCATATTCTTGCAAAGGGTTACTCATACCATCACTATTTCAACAAAGTAATTGAGAAGGAAAAATCAAATTTTATATTTACTGCATCTGAATAGTGATATTAAGCTCAATGCATAACTTTCATGCATTACTATATTGCTTATGCATAATTCCTATGCATTAAATGTTTCAATTACATGGTCTTAAGGACATCAATCATATCAATGTGCATTGTCTTGTCATACTTATGCACATATATTAAGTACTTATTCTTGAATAATTTTTTCATCAATTCGAACAATTCTTTCCTATTGCTTTCCTTTCATATAACAAGCACATATTTTGCTTGGATATAAAATTCAACTCATAACTTTAACATTATCAATATGACTACTACGTCATATTTTCCATTCGATCATTACTTACATAATATATTCTATGACACCAACACCATATAATAATTAGTTACTTACCTCTTTGGTCATCTCAACTTCTCCACCTAACATATCCTCAAGATAACACATTAATATCTCAAGTTATCATCTTTACAAGAATTAAATCTTACTATTTATTTGCATTCCATCATTTCTCATGATCATATTTAAGTGAAGATAGCAAAAGAACAAGTATCTTCTATCTTTTCAAAGTCTTTATTTTCTAATAAGTACCAAAATCATATGTCAATCTTTATAATGCTTAAGAAGATACCTAACCTTTAACAACCATACAGGTTCTCAATTACGGATCATCAACTCTCTTTAGTGTTTTAGTAACTAAGAAATATATTCTTAGTTTTCACAAACCATGCCACCATGTATTCGTTTACGCATGTTGAATTTAGAAAATCAATTCACATGTTTTTCTTAATGACATTTAGAAAATTAACTAAGATTCAAAACTATCATCATGGAATCAATTATAACTCATTCAAATTTGTGTATGATAAATTTCATAATGGCACCTCCCTTAATTATTAGGTATTTGACAATTATCTCCCAAGCCTCTTTTCATTTTCTAATTTACACAAATTTATGATCTTGCATGCAATCAAACATATTAAATTTTTACAAATCGATTTTACATCTTTCCTTCTCTTGATCATAGCTGTTTATGTTCATTTGATCAATAAATTATGAAACTTTAATTCATAGCTTTTTCATCATGCATGTCATTAAAGTGAGAAAATATGAAAACAATTTGCATTTAACAACGATTATTCAACAAAAGGGTGAACATACCAGCATGTACGACTCGTGAATTTTTTTATTTTTTATTTTTTTTTAAACATCTTTAATAAATCTTATGACTCCTATATAACTTGAACGAATGTCTAAGAATGATTGACGTACCTCTCCACTTATCTAAAGTTGACTTCATATAATTTCAAGAATATAAGAGTCAACTCTAAAATTATATTTTAAAGGACAATATGACATTTACTATCATTAAATAAAAGACATTACTTTTGAACCATACATATTTTAATTACGGATGGACAATCTCAATAATCTCAAAAGACATATTTCAAATAATAAAGACATTCTCAATAATTATATATTCTATTTCAAGGGTGCATTCATGAGAATTTTAAGGGGCAATATGATGTTTAGTAAATACAAAATCATTGCTTGACTCCATTATAATGAGTCGTTTAAACCCAACCAAATCTTCAGTCAAGAATTAATCATGCTCCAATCTTTTAAATAAAATACTAAAATAATGGGACTACAGGTTCACCATCCAAATTATATATTTTTACATTTCCCAATATCTTAAAAAGAATAGTTAATTAAAAATTACAAAATATTGTCAATCCCTTAAACAAGGAGATATTACTACACTGCCGCTTTTCACTAAATGTAATGATGTTTAAAAGGATTTAATAGTTTCTATTGTTTACCGCAAACAAGGAGTTAGACAGTACTGACTTCACCCTCAATAATATGTTAAGGTCCAAACAGTCTTGACTTTTAATTGACATAAGAGTTGTTCAATACGTGCCACCAAGGGATCCACGGCTTGTTGGCTGAGGAATATTATCGACACATGTTTTTATCCAAAGCTTAAATGTTGACAGCAATTAAACAGTAAATTCACATTCTGTATTAAGAATCTAGAGATGCCATTAAATACTCTAATGGGCACACACAATTTTTTTTTTTTTTTTTTTGCCATGCTCTTATGGAAACACACAAATGTACAATTAAATGGAAAGATTTAAAATGCTTGTAAATGAGACATAATTATGGATTAACATTGTATCAACAATACTCTAGACCATACTAGCAAATAAACTTTAATTCTAAACTCTCAGAGGTTTCACCCTTCAAGCTGTGCTCGATATTCATGGTATCGACAGAGCTTAGAACGAATGGATCTGGTTCTGAAAATAGCACAGAACAATTGCAATCTAGTGGGATAATTAAATCATAAACAGAGTTTGAGGAAGAGGGAGGGATGATCTGTTGGATCCATGACTCGGGTTGGTAAACACCGAAGGTGTAGGGAAAACTCTATAAGAGAAAATTACTGTAACAACTCACTTAGATTCAATCAGGGTAGAAGAACCCATCTAGAGATTCGATCCGACATCAAAACAGACAGAGGTTTGAAAGTAGAGGCAAGTGTGACGAATCCTCAGAGACTGAACATGGTAAGTTTTCTCAGATTACTGTTTTAATTCATTTCCAGGCAAATTAGACAATGGATCTAGAACACTATTTAACAATGGATCATTCGTAGACATCTAGGAGCAGTTTGTAATTCAAAGTATTGACCTGGAAATGCCTAAAAAGAAAACAAAGATTTAATATATAATTTAACCAAAACTTAAAACAAAGGATGGGGTTTAAGTTTAATAAATTATGAATCAAGCCAGAAATGGTAGATCGAAATCGATCTCAAATTAAAATCATTTTTCAAGGCAGATCGGACTCGATCTCAGGCATAACAATGGCAAATCGATTACAGGTATGGAGATAAAAGTAATAATTAACACCTTCGTAAAAAGAAATAAAAAAAGGGCAGAGCAAAACAAATTTAGGATTATATCATAATCCTGGAAATACCGATTGGCTTCTTCGACAGAGTAAGCCGAAGAGAAATTTAAGGTCAAACTAAATGGATCAATATAATAATCGATTCTGGGCATGAGATTTGATTTCAACAAGTCTCAATAACTCTTCTTCCTTCAAATCGGTTTTGGTTGAGGCTTAGAAAACGCTGAATCTGGATTACAATACTTTGGAAAAAAAAAAAAAATTGAAGCGCCCAAAATCTCAGAAGTTGGTACTGGGCACGCCAAATATGGACCATAATACGGTCGAGATTTCTGGAAATGCGCAATCCATGCAAAGATTTAAATACATAGGGTCATAATTTGAATTCATACAATTTGGAAACGCCAAAATACCAGATGCAGAGTGTTACAGGTTTGAAAATACAAGACGCCAAGGTTTGGATTTTGATGGAGGTACAGAGATCGAGGAATAAGGATTTCAGTCGGTCACAGAAATCATAAAACGCAGAGATGGAAAACATAGATCCAAAGCTAATTCATAAACAGAGCTCCAATTGAAATCAAGCAATAATAAGATTCAGAATTAAGACGGTGCATAGCATTAACCCCAGCCATTGAATTTCAGTTGGAAGGCTTATGCAGAGGATCACCCAGATCGCATCAACAAAATATCTTAACACCTTCAAGAAAATTCAAGATTATATAAATGATGGAAATGGCACGATCTCATCGATTCCATAATAGTTCGAAGAGATAGTAAAACGAAAACAGAGTCTAAACTTCGTAATAGTGCATATCTAAAATTCCTCTGCCATCACAGGAAATTCGAGGATATAAAAATGATGAAGACAAAATCTATATAAATGATGGAAACAGGGCACGATCTCGTCAATTCCACAAGAGTTCGAAGAAATTATAAACGAACAAAAAGTTTAAAATTTATGATAGTTCTAATCTAAAATTTCCATGCCATCACAGGAAATTCGAGGATATATAAACAATGACGACATAGTCACAAACTCATCACTTTCACCGAAGTCAAGAAATTGTAAAACAAAAATAGAGTTTTAATATTCATAATAATTCAGATGTGGAATATTGCAATAATAACCAATCTAGATCTTTGTCGATATGGAAAGAAACAAGGATATCAGTCGATCGCAAAGGAGAATACGCAGAGATGAAAAGTAGATTCAATCATTCGTAACCAGGTGACTGTTTATAATCAATAGTGCAGCCATACAAGATAAACCTTTGCTAACAAAATAAATAGAGTTACTAATTATAAAAAGGAAAGCATCTTTTCTGAACAGAACTTAAGATCATATCGCTGAAACATCTGAGTCATAGAGCGTATACTGAACTTCCATGAAACAATTTCCAGAACAAAAACTAAGTATTTAATCCTTCAAGTCATGGCTGAAAGTAAAGTTAAATGAATCTCATAATAATTTCTCTACTCCGAAAATAACAAATGAAATTTATTCTAGAAAAAGAACATGTGCAAGTAGTTGTCCTGGTAGTAGATATCCTTTTCGAAGTCGCAGCTCCAATCCATAGTCCGGCCTCCACGATTTACCAACCAATATCTCGGTAGAATTATGAGTCTAGTGCCCTCAAGGCTCGACCGGCTCTGATACCAAATGTAGGACCCCTCCTTTAGGGTCCCCTTGAACTGAACCTGAAACTTTAACAACTGCATACAAACAAATTAGCCATTATAGTTATTGGAAAAATAAAATAAAAGAGTGAATAACTTAACAAAAATAAGCAAAACCTTAACCTGTCAACCCGATCGAGTTGGTCCATTGTCATCTGCGTCTTCCGTAGGATACCTCCAGTAAATCTCGTTTAACCATTGGCGAAGCAACCGTTAGCTTTGCCACACCACCATAGGCTCATGTTTTCAGTCGCATGGCCTCCCCCGAGCTTTTGGTCGTAAATTTCACACACAATTCTCAAGAAACCTAGCTTGGGTTCCCCCCCACCAAGATTTCCATCCAAACCCTCAATAGCAGCAAGTCATGAGGTAACTTAATATTACGATAGTCATCCAGGGTCTGGGTCCTTTACCCATCCCCAAAGTCTTCCTTTTAAAGGAAAATCCCCTACGACACATGTCTCTTCATGCATAAATAATTATTTAATTAATTCTTTAATGAAAAACAACTCACCCATCCAAGTGTCAATTTATCTAGGAGATGCACCAACATCCCTAAGTTTGCTCATGTTTGTCCCCTAGATATTTCACTTAACTCCTATATTTGTGGTGTAGGTGGAGTTGACTAGGTGTCCATGCCTAGGATTCCATTTTGATCCTAAATAAATATTTTTAATATTTTTAAGTAATCAGGAATATCCTTTCATGTGCAATTCCTAAATAACACTTAATATTATTTAAATGCCAAAGTAATCATTTATGTGCAAATGCCTAAACTACTCAAATGCATTTCTAAGTAAAGTTCTAGGTGCAAAATTATACGTCTCAATGCAGTTAAGTTTAGCAATCAACTTTTACTAGGGACCCGGTGCCGCGCCGTTGGGCCTCCTTGTTCCTTAATTTAATTTTCCTGACATGGCACCACTCCGTCGGGTCCATTCATCCATAGTTTCCATTCCTCGGCAAGGCACCACATCGTTGGGTCCTTGCATCCACTCTTTCCGTTCTTGGCAGGGTACCGCACCGTCGGGCCCTTCTGTCGTCATCCTTCCGTTTTGAATTCCGGGAACTTCATGTAGGGATTTCAGGAGCCGTTACCTTCCATACTCCGTCTACACGCTATTAGGGACTAATGGCATTGAGGAGTGAGTCCGTTCTCACTGCGCGCCCCCAACTCGTACGTGACCAGCTCTGTCGTGGCCCACCTCGTACACGCTCACGCTTTCCTCTTGAGCAAGCGGATCAGTGCTTATCTTCTCAAGCGTGGTATTCCGTCGGAATTCGACATCATCGTCGCTCTCCCTATGTGTGATTTACTCATACTCTACGACCCTTCATATTCCTTTGTGTGTCCATCGGTGAACCGTTTCACCTGTCGCTACACACATTTCTCACAAACGTAAATTAGTGGCACTGTCCTCAATAATCACAATTTGGTTTATAAATCGGTTGCTTCATTAAGCATCTATAATTTACTCAATCATTACTCATTCGTCTAATCATGTAATCAATTGCATAGCTAGTCGTTAAGCATCATTCATATGTACAGTTTTCATATCAAAGTCAATCGTTAAACAACATGAAATCGTCCATTCACAATAACTACCCAAATGCACATATATCAATCAATCATAATCATACATATACTCAAAATAAAATCATAGGGTTATTTTATTAATGTTTCAGACAGTCGGGTGACTCAGCAGGTGCCCTCAATGTCTACAGTAGTCTAGGGGCACTACATACATCCCTACTTATTTAGAACTCCGTCCCGAAGTTCAGAATAAAAATGGAAAGCTATGACGCATCTTAGTTGCGTCCTCCCAAGTTGTAGAGCTAGGACTGTAACTGTCCTACTGCACTTTGACTTGATCAATCAGGTCTAATCATTAAGCAAGAACTGATCAATCAATTATACCACTCCACATATATAATTTAATTCCTTAATTAATTTATCAATTATTGTTGTCATTCACATCTTGAGGTTTTCCTCAATCTTTTAAGACATATCAAGGCTCAAGAAACCACTCTATCGAAGTTGTTCGGCTAGGTCACTCGACAGGATCCCTTAAGGACCACAGTCATTATAGGGGCATTAAAGTTTAAATAATGTTATTCAATAATGTATATACTAATGTTCCTACAATTAGGTTGTGTATTATGCATATTAGAATAGTTGCATTGATGAACAGTATACTACTAATATACATGGTTAAGTGGCCTATTGCACTATACAACATTCCATTGCTACTTATCTAGAATGAAACCTCTTTACTGACATGTTGGGAGTTGTGAACACTCTTAACAATGTTCTGGTAGAGATTGGAAGGCATCTAGAAAGTTACGGGATATGGATAAATGTTGTATTGAAGTATTGGCTAAAGATAATTGCATGACTGTATGACATATTTCTTTATGTGTAAGAATTTTTTTTGAAAACTATGAGATATTTTCTAATCATGCAATTTAACTTGTTGTGTAGGAAAGATTGTATACCATCACCTACAAAAGAAGGACTACAAAGTTATCTATTGAAAATATTGAAGATATTGAAGTTCCCAAGATCTGGGAAGAATGCCATGATCGAGGAGTACCAGTCGATCATGAAGATCTTTGGGATGCAGTCCCAAGACCTGAAGGGGAGTCTGTAGTGACTTCCAAGAGGATCTACAAGATCAAGCATGCTGCAGGTGGTAGCATAGAGACTTTTTCTCCTGTAGCCATATACACTTCCATCAGATCAGTACTTGCTCTGGCTGCAGTGATGAAGTGGAAGGTACATCAGATGGATTTCAAGACAACCTTCTTGAATGGTGTAGTTGAAGAAGAAGTGTATGTGGAGCAGCCACTTGGTTGTGAGACACATGACAGGGAGTCATATATGTGCAGAACTTGGGGATGATGATCTATTTATTCTTGGCATGGAGGTGTGGCAGAGTGTAGATGGAATCTTCCTTGCATAAGGGAAGTATGCAGTAGAGATCCTGAAGAGGTTCGGGATGATGGATTACAAGGCCATGGCCACACCTATGGCATCGAATCTGAAGCTTCTTTGTGATGCTTCATCTGAGCCGGTTGATGTCTTTATGTATCGTCAGATGATTGGGTCCTTGATGAACCTAATGAACACGAGACCAGATATTTTCTTTGCGGTGAACACATTGAGCCAGTTCCTGACAAATTGAGCGAGTTCCCGACGGATCCAAGGAGTGTTCACCTGGTTACTGTAAAGCATGTTCTGAGGTTCCTGAAGGGTACAGTGGATTATGGGCTCAAGTATGAAGCGAATCAAAAGTTTAACCTGTAGGGTTATCTTGATTCAGATTGGGCTGGCAGTGCTGCAGATAGGAAGAGCACATCTGGATGCTGCTTTAGTATGGGATCAGGTGTGATCTCTTGGTTTAGCAGGAAGCAGTCCTGCGCAGCACTGAGTATAGCTGAGGCAGAGTATGTTGCAGCCTGTTCAGCTAGTTGTGAGGCAGTATGGCTACGGAAGCTACTGTCTGAGTTATTTGATCTCCCATTGGATGCTACTGGTATCTTTTGTGATAACCAGAGTTGTGTGAAGCTGTCCAAGAACCCAGTGTTTCATGACAGGTCAAAACACATAGAGATCAAATATCACTATATCAGGGATATGGTGCAGAGAGGAGCTATGAAGCTTCTATACATTGCGACAGATGAGCAGATTGTAGATGTGCTAACGAAACCACTAGTCGGAGTGAAGTTCGAGTACTTTAGAGAGAGGCTTGGTGTTCTTCGGATTGATGACACTTCGAGGAAGAAGTGATGGACACATTTGCAGAGGCCATTCCAAGCATGTTGGAAGGAGGATCCTTCACATGGCTATGGATGTAAGCGCTGGATGATGAGCATCAGGACGATGCTCCAATTACTGCTCTGTATATGCATCGGGATGATGCTGGATATGATCAGTTGGATCATTTTTATGTATGTACGCATCATGTTGGATGTTGGATATGATTGGTTGGATCATTTGTATGTATTTTGTATATGCATCATGTTGGATGCTTGGACCATGTATCTGTATATGTATCAGGTGGATACATTGTATGATCAGGTAGATCATGTATGTTGATATGTATCATGTATGATGATATGTATCAGGTAGATACTTGGTATGCATCAGGTAGATGCATGATATGATCAGGATGATCGTGGATGACGAGCTTCAGGATGTTGCTCCAAATGACTTGCAGCAGGATGTTGCAGTGATGATGATCAGGATAATCATGTATACATCATGATGATGTATGGTGAGTATCAGGTTGATACTCTGTGGCCGTGGAGCAGGTTGTGCATATAAGCATGTAATTTGTGCCCTGGGAGATTTGCAGATAGTATTTTGAGGTTTTGCCTATGGCATGTAATTTGTACCCTGGGATATCTGGAAAATGCTCTTTCGAGGTTTTGCTTGGGAGGACATATAATTTGTGCCCTGGGAGATCTGCAGATAGTCTTTCGAGGTTTTTCCTATGGCATGTAATTTGTGCCCTGGGATATCTAGCAGATGCTCTTTCGAGGTTTTGTCCTATGGCATGTAATTTGTGCCCTGGGAGATCCGATAGGTTGAGCCGTGTGCTCGTAATCAGTCTTGGGATGCTCTTTCGAGGTTTCTCCATGACCACATGTAATTTGTGCCCTAGGAGATCCAAAAGGTTGAGCCTTGTGCTCGTAATCAGTCCTGGGATGCTCTTTCGAGGTTTTGTGGTGACCACATGTAATTTGTGCCCTGGGAGATCCAATAGGTTGAGCCTTGTGCTCGTAATCAATCCTAGGATTCTCTTTCGAGGTTTTGTGGTGGGGTCACATGTAATAAGTACTGGAGATATGGACAGGATGAAAAAGGCCTCAGATGCTCTTTAGGGTTCTTTCTAGTCAAGAGACTCTTTTAAGGTTTTGTGACGCACGTAATAAGTCCTGAGATTTCCACAGTATGGCCAGTGATGATGAAGACCTGCAGGTGGTGGGCCTGCATCCAGTATGAAAATGGAATGGCTTTGTAGAACTTCCTATGACGAGTAGATTCAGAGATTGATTGAGATAGCAGCAGCAGTGACGATGATCCAGAGAAGATGACTTGTGCTAGAAGACCTGTGTCGAGAAATACCTTCCTAGTTAAGAGGGAGTGTTGATGTATATGTAACTTCGGAATGTATTTCACATATATATGTATATTGTACTCCTATAGAGATGTTATTATTCCTCCATACGGAAGTGGTTTTATTCCTATAGAGATGTTATTATTCCTCTATATGGAAGTGTCGTCATTTATATTGTAAGTATCTTAACTTATACTCGATGGGTTACTATACCACCTTGTTGGGGTCGGCCCTGTATAAGTCATGTGGGTCAAAGGGTTATTAGACCACCCTATTGGGGGTCGGCCATTTGGGTCAAAGGGTTATTAGACCACCCTAGTGGGGTTCGACCCAGTCAACATTATGTTAAGTGGTAAAGTTAAGGCCGACCTAGTTGAGTAAAGGTCAAGTCAAGTTAGTGTATAAATAGAGAGTGTGTCTCTCTCATTTTACACATTCTATTCTCTCACTCACACTTGGGAGAGTGGTGCACTTGTGGAGGAGGAGGATCTGCTGCTACGAGAAGACTATCTCTTGTATTCTGGTTATATCATTGCTCTATCTATCACTGAGGAAGTTATTGGGGTTTTTCACCTTTATGGTTTTCCCCAAGTAAAATTTGTGTCTCTTGTGTGCTTGCATTATTGTGTCCATGATTGATATGTTGTAGATATGTTGTACTTGTTGTTCTCTCAGTTAAGATCCCAGATCAGTTTGAAGTAAATTCTGAAAATTTAACATGGAAAAGGTGTTGGACTTATGGTAATTCATCATTGGATATCCGACAACCACTCCATGCCATCTTTGTCGGAAATCCAATGGCCTCCAGTTCAGTATCTGATGCCTTAATCCGTTGGTGGTAAGGAAAAGGCGTCGAACTTATGGTAAGTCGCCGTCGGATATCCGACGGACATGGGATAGAAAAAAGGACACAATCTGACATCGTTAGCCGTCGGTTGTATGGAAAAGTCATCGAATTGCTTGTATGTTTGGTCGGATATCTGACCGAGGGTTTCTATTTTTTAAAAAAACAAAAACTTCCATATTTGTGTAATAAGCATACCCAACATGATGTGCAAGAATCTTGCTGAGGTCTCAAGGTTCATCTCCATCTTTGCTATCCTTTGGGTAAGCTTTCTCTTCAAAGTTTTAGTAGTTGCTTTATAATCAATGATTGATATGCTATATATGATAGCTTATGAAAAATAAAGAAGGGATTTAAAGCTAAGTCATTTACCCAACAATGGTACTTTATGGAAAAAAATATTTGATATGTTTTCTTAGTCTTGTGCATATAACTTTGTCTTCTGAATGGCTTAAAAGGATTTTTTGCAAATTACTCTTATCACTATCATCCAATGAAAATAAAATAATGGTTCTATTTCTAATGCTCTACTTTTGGGCCAAATTCTTTATTAACCAATATATTGGCACTTTAACCAAATGAGTGAAACACAAGGAAATATTACCCAACAATAAAAATGCAGTCAAATGAAGATTAGAAGTGTAAATGACATACACATCTCAATTGTTGGCTAGCTTTATTAAAGCATAAAAATGATTCCTTTCAATTGCTTACAAATTGTACAAATTGAAGGTGTATGGTTGAGTTGAGTGACAAAGTGTTAGGTTCTAATTTTGAAAGAAATTCTTGTAGCTAAATAGTGATACATTAATTTAGTTGTCCAAGTGTGCATACATAGAAAAAACCAAACTAAACATATCTTATATGAAGAAAACACACACATCCCCAAAGACCGTCGATGTTGTCTTCAATATTGGAATTTTGTTTGGAAACAAGGAAGTGGAGATCATAATTTGATATGCAACTTTTTTCAAATTGAAGTGGCCAAATCCCATCATTGTTCAAAATAGTACTATTTTCATACACCATTCACATCAAAATACTCTCTCTCTCTCTCTCTCTCTCTCTCTCTATATATATATATATATATATATATATATATCTTCAACCATTCATTGAGTTTAGGGAGGACCCATCTTTAGGTTTAAGATGTATATACTTAATATTTAATTCATACTCCCTTATTTATATATTGTACTCCAGAGATGATAAATTATCATAGATGATTCTTTAACTTGACAGTAAATGAAATGTCATATGCAATACCTCCTCATACAATGATTTTTTAAGTATTAAGATTGATATGAGTTGACTTATTTGGTGTGCAAGTATCTCTTCATTATTAGACTTGGATACAATCCATCTTGGAAGTAAATGATAAGCAAGTCAAATTCAAGTCTTTTCTTGTTCTGTAAGATTCCAACAAGCATATTCCATCATGCAACAAGTCTACTAAGTGAAGTGTGGTATGCCCTCTTCTGCTAGGATCAATTTCTTATGACATGGAAACGATTCTCCAATGCTTGCATCTCACTCAATCTCTAAAAAAACGTGAATTTGAATAGTAACCTATGTGTGCAAACACAACCTTCATGAACTATCCAACATCTATTTTGATCTCCAACGACTGTTATGGATTTCCAATGAACCCCCATTACAATTAACGTTTGTTTACCAATCTCTAATACATATACACTAAGGAAATATTCACTTGGAATATAAACGACAACAATTAAATAGGAGTTTCCCTTGATGTCAGCATCAACTTATGTCCACCTCGTTGACAGCGTTGACCTTCAGTTTTCTTATAACTCTCTAGACAATTTCGTATCCTTGTGTTAGGGATACAAACAAGCTCTCATCCTCTTTAATCTTCACTCTCCACATTATTCTCCCTAGAAAAAGAGAGGAGATATTTTCTCTATTGCAGGAAAATTGGACATAATGGAGAGGATGCAAATGATCTAGAAGATTTGAGACATATCTCATTCAAATATTCTCAAGGCGATTCCAAGGAAATTAAAGAGAAGGTGAAGGATATTGGTTCCAGTGCATCATTTACTTAGCCTTTGAAGTTGTGGAAACTCGAAATTGGTTCTGAAGAGCAACCAAACATCACAACAAGCTCCAATAAATTGCCAAAATTTAGATGACACTCGAGTGGGTTGTAGAAATCCAGCATCGTAGCCATTCATTGAGCTCCTCTCTGTTTCGAGAATAATTTAATATTCTCTACTGAACATGTCCAACCACGTGAAGGTGGAAGCTCTTATGGCCTCTCCCCCCCTCACATCACTATCAATTCCCCATACCCAATGCATGTACTTGAAAAACAAATACGTGCAAATTCATGCATATTTCATCATAAACAAACATCTACCATTCATTCAATAAAGGCTAACATTCATTAAACCATTGTTTCATTCAGTCAACACATTCATTCAATAAAAGATAACATTCAATAAACCATTCATTCATTCAGTCAACACATTCATTCAATAAAATCTAACATTCAATAAAGGTAACAGCTTACACTAGTAGATTTGAACCCAAAATTCAATGAGCAGATCCGACGACCTCCAACGAAATGGACTGTGTCGTCGGATTTTTCTTTGAAAATTATTTTTTTTTGTTTTTTTTTTATAAATTTTCAAAGATGTTCATCAGATATCTGATGTATTTTTGAATATCCGATGAGGCTGGATGGCTATCCAACAGCTCTGCTAATATCCGACGCCTATTCGGATATCCGACGCTTTAGATGTTAGATAACCGACTTCATTTTGAACCTGAAGAGGATGGATAACCGACGGATTTTTTCCCAACGGTCACTAGATTAGTGTCATCGGATATCTGATGTAGGTTTGACTTTTTGAATTTTACAATTTATAAATATGAAACCATTCCGACATGTTTGCCATACCAGCAGCGGTTTGCGGATGTTTTTTTTGTTCGACGGACTGTTTTTCATTGTTTTTGTTATTCAAGTGAGCAAAGTACTCTGGAGCTTGATTTTCTAAGATCGATAATCTTTATTTAAGCTATTTACGAGAAAATGTCAACTACGAATATTCCTGATCCAGACGAACAAGATCGACACTTGCTTGCTAGATTGTGGGAAGGAGTTGAAAGAAGGGTTGATGGTAAATGTGATTGTCCATGTAATCAATGCAAAGGCTTGAAGAGGAGAAGAATTTTGATCACAACAGCCACAAAACATTGTAGGGAGCATGGGCACACCGAGGAGGGACATGAATACCATCCATTTGTAAGTTTGCATTATATATGTTTTTATTTTGATTGCTTTTGTAAATTTATGTACTATTATAATCTTTCTTATTTTTGACCAACAGTACATTTGGTTGTTGTTCTTTGTAACTTTTATCTATTGATTGTTTCATGTAATTATAAAGGAAAGACATCCTATGGCATATCGTCCGGATCAGCAAGTGCTTCCAGAACAAGTATAGGAAGAACATGGAGCTATGAATATTGATGGAGAACAAGTTAATGATCACATTGAAGAAGATGATCATACTGATAACATAGTTGAAGATGATGTTACAAATACTTTGATCTATGATTCATTTAATGTTGGAATGGATGATGATGATGATCATGAAAATGATGAACATTTTGATGATATTCATGATATACCTCTTCTTGATAAGGAATACGAACCCCTTTATGACGGCTCCAAGACAAATCTTCTCTCTGCTATATTGTTGGTAATGAACTTGAAGGTTATGAATGGTCTTTCAAACATATCAGTCACACAGATGTTAAGGTATGTAATATATTCCATCACAAAATATATATGATTGTCATGTATTTTATTGTTAATTCATATATAAGTCAAATTACTACAGATGAAATTTGCTTCATTAATATTATTTCTATATTATATTAACTAGTTTTTTATTTTAATTTGTTGTACCATGATAGGTGAATATTTGTTACCACCTTCAAATATTTTACCTCGCACATATCAAGATTTATCTTCCATCATGAAAGAAATTGGAATGCAGTATGAAGCAATTCATGCATGCCTCGATGATCATGTTCTTTATTACAACCAGCATGAATTTGCAACAGAATGTCCTGAATGTCATATCAGTAGATATCGCACAGATTAGGTAACTAAAAAGGTGCCTCACAAGGTTCTACGTTATATTCCCATTATTCCCTGTTTGCAACGATTGTTCAGGTGCAAAAACGTAGCACAATTTATGGATTACCATGCACGGAACAGAAGTCAAGACGACATTATTCGGATGCCTACAGATGGGTCTGCATTTAGAGATATGGAAGAAAAATGGCCTCACTTTAAAGACGAACCTCATAATCTTAGGATTTATTTGGCAGTAGATGGTGTCAATCCTTTTGCAGAGATGAGATCTGTTTACTCGGTGTGGCATATTTTTGTTATCAACAACAACATTCCTCCATGGTTGACAATAAAGAGGGAGCACATAATGTTGTCGATGATTATTCTAGGTACAAACACTACAATTTTTTTTATTGTAGTGGTATATTCTCATTTGTTGTTTTTTGTCTCATAATGTTATATATATATTTAAAGTTTTTCTATTGTGAAATATGGTTTATATATCTAAACGGTACGTCTCATAATCAGAATATTTATTTTATATGTTCAAATCAATCAGGTAAGTACCAAGTCAAAGATATGAATGTATATATCGAACCTCTTATTGACGAGCTACTAAAGTTATGGAATGGCATCACTATGTATGACTTATCTAGACCAATACGACAAAGGCAAATCCAATTCCATGCAATTCTTGTATGGACAATACATGATGCCCCAGGGTTAACCCATTTCTGTGGCATGTAATTATAAGTTCCACTTTAGTTGCATTTAATTTTACGAACTACTAGTTAATATAATACGCATGCATGTTTTCCTAAATAATTCAGTCATTTTTTATATAATTATAATAAACATTAATATTGATATTCCATCTTTTTATTTAGGTCTTCAAACAAAGGGTAAATTTGCATGTCCAGTTTGTGGTCCTAAGATCAAATCTCATCATTCAAAAATCTTAGGAAAGGAGGTGTTTGATGAGTATAGGCACTTCCTCTCCAAGAATCACAGGTATCGAACTACCGAAAAACATCTTTTTAATGGCAAGCAAGAGACTGCATTAAAACCAAAGAGAATGACACCTCAGCTATGGAAGTTGCAATATAATAGAAATCATCAAGGTACATATAATCAATCATTGTATATGATCATATTGTATTTTATTATATTGTGTGTTGTTTAGTGTAATTGACATTGATTTAATATTTAATTTCATCATTGTCGTTTATGTGATCATCATGAAGGCATTAATGGGCTTCCACGAGGAATGAAAAGTTATCCTAGACAATTTAGTATGTTTCCCTATTATGAGCACCTACAAATTGCTCATCTATTTGATACAATGCATATTGGAAAGAATGTGACTGAAACATTATGGCGAATATTGGATGGAAGGAGTGACAAAGAAAAAATTGTCAAAATTTGCAAAGACATTCAAGATAACAACCATCCAATGAAAGACATCATTCAATTTCATAGCAACGAAGAGCAAATTAATATAAAATCACTTCCATGGATGTTAACGAACCAACAAAGTAATGTTGTAAAATAAGTCACTCGAAAAATTAAATTTCCCACCGGATTTTGTGCGAACATGAAGAATATCATAACAAAGAAAGGTGATTTCGCGGGGGTGAAAACGCATGATTGGCATGTCTTCATGAAGGTAATAATTAATATGGTATGCATTTAATAAGTATTTTTTTTCTTTTTCTAGTACTCTTTTTCGATATACTGAATCTATTTGGATATTATTGTTACAGTATGTTCTACCTCTCTCTATCCCGGACAACTTTGACAACAATGTCAAGCAAATAATATATAGTCTCGGGAAATACATGAGGTAAGTGGTGATTTTTCCATGTGCTTACTGTTTGTTTAATTCAACATAAAACTTTTCTCTTAATTTGATTTTCATTCTCTTCTTCATGTTACGTAATATAATGACTGTTTTCTTTAATCTCTTGATTGGCCGGTTGTCATGTCACTTGTAGGTGGTTGTCATCTAAAGAATTCCATAAAGAAGACATAAAGCATTGGAGGAGAGAAATTCCTCGTCTCATGTGTAAAATGCAGAAGCATCTACCTTCAGCATTTTTCAATGCACAGGAACACTACCTCATACACCAAGTTGAGGAGATTGAACTGTGTGGACCTACACACTCAAGTTCCATGTGGATGGTTGAGAGGAACTTGAAATTTATGAAGGGTTTGGTCAGACAACGAGCATATGCTGAGGGTTCTATGATGGAGGGATATATGGTATACCAAAACATGTTGTACATTAGTTAATATCTTCCTATATTAGCGTCAAAGCTCAATTTACGTCACATTTGTGATCCAAACTCCAAAAACGATTTCAAAGGGGAGTACCCAAAGGGGAAAGGTAGATCGAGGAAGGTGAAAGGTAATATAACACATTTCACTAGTGATTTTTATGTTTATATATCATACATATATATCCTATTTTTTTATTTAGTATTTTTCATCATTTTGTATTGTAATTATATACTTTTTTAAGTGACTAATATACATTTTCATTGAATTTTAATTTTATTGTCATCAAACAGTTGGTCGAGAGTGGGATGCGATTCATTTATACATTGCAAACAATCTTGACTAGATGAAGGTATGGATCGAAAAATGTGAACAATCTGGTCATGGAATATCATGGGAAGGTGTGGCTTCATTGGTTAAAGTTGCACATCGCAATGGAGACACCAATTTAACACAAAGGGAAATTGATTTAGCAAGAGGTTTAAAAGATAAGTTGGTAAGCATATTAATCAACGACACTATTTATTTATTTCTTTAAATATTGTCATTGTACATCACGCTGCTTATTTTCCTTTTATGGCATTATAATAAACATGCACTACTTTATCATAAATATGGTGTGATCATTATGTAATATTTTCCTGTATAGCTTGTTGTACTAGGTAAAACACCATAAGGATATGTGGTGCAATGGATGTAGTTATCGCATCAAAAAGTTGGATGAAACAAAGAAAACATCTGATTGTGGGATATATGCAGTCTTTGAGGTGACCAATGCTTCTTCTAGAAGTGACAGACATCCATAACTATCTGAAAATCGATACTATGGGTATCTGGAAGACATTCTTCAGTGTGACTTTAACTCCTTCAACGTATTTCTGTTCGTTGTCAAATGGTACAGGTGTAGATTGAATCAACGTTATCCCGATAAAACAATTATTGAACATGATAATGGTTTTACCATGGTAAATACAAGGTTGTTTGAGCCAGGAATGGAGCCCCATGTTCTTCCAACCCAATGTGAACAAGTATTTTACTCTAAGGTTCTAGGTAGAGCGGGTTGGTCATTTGCTGTGAGACACGATCCAACGGGAAGGCCGGTAAAGTATAACGTGGATGAAGGTAATGAAGACGTTCTTGAAGAAGAAGACGCTGCAGAAGATGATCATGATCAACATGAGTTAGATGATCATGGTCTAGAAGAAGATGTCGAAGAACTTATTGAATCAGATGATGTACTATCAGACAATGTCCATGAAGATGATATCGACGATGACATGTTGATCGTAACTGACATCGACAACGAGGATGATATGGCCAATCATTACAATGTTGAATGTAGATCATCAAATGATAGTACAGATGATGACCCAGATGAAGACGATGATGAAGACCATTGAAGTTTACGAGGTATGCAGTAATAATAAATTAATTGTTTCGTAGTGAGTTTCCATTTTCCTATATGATATAATTAGAAACATTGCTTGTTTTAGAGTATGTCAAAAAACACATTTAAAGTTTCTAGTGTATATAGATATTTTTGTCGGGTTATGGGGAATTGAGAGTGATGTGAGGGGGGGAGGGGCCATAAGATCTTCCACCTTCATGTGGCTGGCCCTGTTTAGTAGAGAATACTAAATTATTCTTGAAACAGAGAGAAGCTTAGTAAGGAAATACACAATTATCAAGACTCAAACATCAACATCATCATCGTCGTCGTTGTCGTCATCATGATCATCTTCATCATTATCATCATCATCATCATCGTCATCATCATCGTCTTCATCATCATCATCATCATCATCATATTCATCATCATCTTCATCATCATTATCATCATCATCGTCTTCATCATCATCGTCTTCATCATCTTCATCATCATCGTCATCATCGATCATCTTCATCATCATCATCGTCGTCATCATCGATCGTCATCATCATCATCATCGTCGTTTTCATCATCATCATCATCGATCGTCTTCATCATCATCGATTGTCTTCATCATCATCATCATCTTCATCATCGTCATCATCATCATGATCTTCATCATTCTCATCATCATCATCATCAGCAACATCATGTTTATCGTCGTCGTCACGACCAACATCATCATCATCATCATTGTGATCAGCATCAACGTCATCATCCTCACCATCATCATCATCATCATCTTCCTCGTCATCAACAACAATATCTTCATCATCATCATCGTCATCATTGATCGTCTTCATCGTCATCATCGTCATCATCGATTGTCATCATCATCATCATCGTCATCATCATCATCATCATCATCGATCGTCTTCATCATCATCATCATCATCATCATCGACTGTCTTCATAATCATCGATCGTCTTCATCATCATCGTCATCATCATCATGATCTTCATCATGATCATCATCGTTATATGATATCTGATGCAGCTATTACCTAGAGAAACCAACAGTGTTTGTCGTCGGTGATTTAGCGATCTCGTCGGATTCTTGTGAAGTCAAAATTCTGATATTAGACGTATGCATTGATGGTGTGGGATGATTTCAAGACTCGAATGAATGACACTCACCAATACAGCATCGAAAACCATACCTATAAATTAAATAATGTGATACATGGGGCCAACGTTGAAATTTTTTAAATATGTGTTGGCTTGGATTGAAATTTGGCATGGTTAGACTAGATGCATGCATTTACGGTGTGGGAGGGTTTCTAGACTCAAAAATGACTAACACCAACCATTAATGGAGCATTAAAAACTATGTAATGATACTCAACAAGGAGTAATTTGATCATCATGGTTTCACTTTGAAATAACTTATTCTTTCGTGGACTCGCAAGTACCATTGCTTATGGACCCTCACAAGGAAATCCTCTTAGGTCGTTGATTGTGTTGGGATAAATCATCACTAACTTGTTTGATGGACCTAATGGTCCCATGATAAACACTCATAACATGTAAAATATAGAGGACATACAAAAAATGGTTGATTCTCTCACCCAATTAGTTATCAAAATGGAAACCAAGAATCAATTCTCATTTTCCGACCCTTCCAATAGTATGATGCCTCATTTTTCTGAAGTAACTCTAAACAAGTTTGGTGGGTCAAATCCGTTTGGTTGGTTCGATCGATCAAATGAAGCACTAACTTTCCCTTAATTTAATATTTTATTACCTAATGAAATTCATTATAGGAGTCATCAAAGTTCATTTGTTTTTTCATAAAAGATAAATGATTATTTTTTAAGCAATTCCTTATTAGTGGTTTTAAAGAGGAAATTAAATCCCACTTAGAGGTGAACCACCCTACTACTTGGTTTGAGGACAATAATATTTATTTTCATGCCTGTGTTATATCTTATGCTCAGTCCAAAATCCCCAACTTTATTTCATTTCCTTTCCCCAACTATGGTGCCTCTTCAACAATCTCCTCCACCTTTCAAGGTCCATAAGTTGGCATAGGACAAAATGGAGGAACATCAACTTAAGGTTCTATGCTACAATTGCAATGAAAGATATTCTCTTGAGCATAGATGTAAGGAAGATCAATTATTTGTGGACATATTTGAGGACATTTATGATGATGAACTTGATGGAAGAACTCAAAAGGAATCCCCTCCCATCATTGAGGAAGTTTTTCTTCCTAACCCTGTGAAGAACCCTATATCTCCCTTAATTATTTGACTAGTATTTATTTCTCCTCATTAATGTTCAAATGGGTGATTACTCCCGGAAAACTAACATGTTTTCCATTGAAACAGGTGGGCGTGATATTGTTCTCGGTGTGAATGGATAATAAGATTATGTCATATCACCATGGATTTATTGGAATTACAAATGAGAGAGCATGATCATAGCATCTCATTGCTTCATCGGCGTATCCTCCCATCCAATGTGTGATCATATTGTCATACTTTTGAACAAAATAATATATGAAATTAAAAATATTGTATCGTTGTTTTTAAGCCTCTTATATATAACAATTAAAAAAAAATTATATATAACAAAAAAAACCAATTAAAATTAAAAAAATGAATATATAATAAATAGAATTTAAACATTAATAAAAAAAATTACAACATAAATATATAACAATGGTTTTTTAATTTGTTATTAATTAAATATATATATAACATTATATATAACAATTAAATTTTAATTGTTATATATAATGTTATATATATATTTAATTAAAAACAAATTAAAAAAACCAAAACACAAACATTACATAACATATATATTCAACAAATATAAAAGCCGGCAGCCATATGCACTTCACAAACCTGCAATTTGGACTTGGACTGACCTCGACTGACCTCGATTTGGAGTGACCTACGATTTGGATTTGGAGAGACCTCGACTGACCTCGATTTGGAGTGACCCGCGATTTGGAGCTGCGCCTATGCGATTTCGGTTGGACTGTTCGGACCTGCTATCGATTCGGAGTGACCTTGACTGACCTCGAATTGGAGTGACCTACGATTTGGATTAACCTCGATTTGGAGTGACCTACGATTTGGATTAACCTCGATTTGGAGTGGCCCTCGATTTGGAGCTGCTCCTATGCAATTTGGACCTGCTATCGATTTGGGTTGGACTGTTCGATTGTGGCCAGAGAGGCGGTTTGTGATTGTGGCAGGGGAGAGGGAGTGGCCCAACGACTAAGCAGTGGGAGTGACCCAACGAGAAAGCATTGGGAGAGGTGGTTTGGAGTCCAAGAAAAATAAACTATAAGAGCTGGAAATGCCTCCCACGTCCGTGAGTACCAAGCCCTAAATTGTTTTGATTTGACAAATTTATAAATTTGGTAGCAAATCACTATGGTTTCATTGCTAATTCGATCTTCTAAGAGGGTTTCATTGCTAATTCAATCTACATTGGGGTATTTTTATCTTATTGCATCTAATGTTTTTTTTAGTTTGATGGGTGAATGGGGGGGGGTGGGGGCTAATACTAATGAAACCCGATAAAGAAGAGTTACCAAGCTCTCACTGTGACTGAGTACTTGTATTCACACAGGCTTGAGTTAAGGTTTCCATTATTGCATTAAAGCACCAATCCGAGCTAACATCAAATAATACCAATATCAAGAAGCACATCCTTGCTATCATTTCCAAACTCTGCCGTTAATGCTACCAACCATCGATTCTCTTTAGTATCATCAGCTAGAAAGACAAAAAATTATACCACAAACAAGCACCAAAATACTTTCCTATTCAGTCCATCTTTTGCAGCTAATAAATTAGTCCCTGCAACATGATCCAAGACATTTAATGTAGTCTTGAGATGTTCCTTCACATGAGCACAAAATACCCTTGCAAGGGAAACTGAGTGTTGTTGTGTGAATGCTTTGCAAACTGCAACCATGTGCACAGCTACAGACATCCCTTTTGAAGATAGCGGAATACTTGGAAGAGTCAAGAACCTCATAAGGGATTCAATTCCCTTTTACTCAACAAATATTCTACAAGTTTTAGGATTTTCCATTGCCAGATGCACAAACACCATGGCATGTGAAATGATTAATTTTAGAAAGCGTTCATTACTCATATTTTCAAGAGACAATCCACTAGTTCCAACCTCGTCATTATGCTTATCTTCAAAATCAGTATCCATAGGAACAAGACTATCCAAACTGTCTTTGGCCTCTACTCTTGTTAAAATTTCAGAATTTACTTCAATCTGATCAAGGATCTTATCTGAGAGAACAACATGTACAACAAATCTACAGCATATCAATCATGGACACAATAATGCAAGCACACAAGAGACACAGAGTTTACTTGGGGAAAACCATAAAGGTGAAAAACCCCAATAACTTCCTCAGAGATAGATAGAGCAATGATACAACCAGAATACAAGAGATAGTCTTCTCCTAGCAGCAGAGCCTCCTCCTCCACAAGTGCGCCACTCTCCAAAGTGTGAGTGAGAGAATATAATGTGTAAAATGAGAGAGACACAGTCTCTATTTATACACTAACTTGACTTGACCTTTACTCAACTAGGTCGGACTCAACTTAACCACTTAACATAATGCTGACTGGGCCGACCCCCACTAGGGTGGTCTAATAACCCTTTGACCCACATGACTGACCCCCGATAGGGTGGTCTAATAACCCTTTGACCCACATAACTTATACGGGGCCGACCCCAACAAGGTGGTCTAATAACCCATCAAGTATAAGTTACGACACTTACAATATAAATGACAACACTTTCATATAGAGGAATAATAACATCTCTATAGGAATACAACCACTTCCATATAGAGGAATAATAACATCTCTATAGGAGTACAATATACATATATGTGAAATACATTCCGAAGTTACATATACATCAACACTCCCTCTTAACTAGGAAGGTATTTCTTGACACAGGTCTCTTAGCACAAGTCATCTTCTCTGGATCATCGTCACTAGATAATCGTCATCGAGTCATCATCATCGTCACTGTTGCTGCTATCTCAATCAATCTCTAAATCTACTCTTCATAGGAAGTTCTACATAGCCAGTCCTTTTTCATACTGGATTTAGGCCCACCACCTGTAGGTCTTCATCATCTGTGCGAACGGTCTGATAGAGGTGTCCTCCCAGGACTAATGTTATGTGCAGATGCAATACCGGAAACAATATCCCAGGAACATTTATGTGCCTAAGCATGACCGGTAAGATCTCCCAGGACTGATTACATGCATCTCCTCCACAATACCTTTAAAGAGCATCCCAGGAACATTTATGTGCCGCATCACGACCGGCAAGATCTCTAAAGAGCATCCTAGGACTTATTACGAGCACATAGCTCAACCTCTCGGCTTTACATGTGGATAGACAAAAACTTTAAAGAGCATCCCAGGAACATTTATGTGCCACAGCACGACCGGCAAGATCTCTAAAGAGCATCCCAGGACTAATTACGAGCACACAACTCAACCTCTCGGATCTCCAAGACTGATTACATGTCTCCATAGTAATACCTCATCCCTGGACTGATTACAAGCACATAGCTCAACCTATCGGATATCTGAGGACTGATTACATACTACATAGCAATACTAGAAAGAGTATCCCATGAACATTTATGTGTCGCAGCACAACTGGCAAGATCTCCTAGGACTGATTACATGCTATTTGCACAACCTGCCACATATCATCTCTGACCTCCAAGTATCAACTTGATACTCATGATCCAACGGATCATCATCGCACAAAGCATCATCCTGATGCTCATGATCACACTGATCATCATCACTGTACCATCCTGATACATATCATCTGGAGCAACATCCTGAAGCTCATCATCATGATCATCCTGATCATACAATGCATCCACCTGATGCATACCAAGTATCTACCTGATACATATCAGCATACATGATCCACCTGATCATACAGTGTATCCACCTGATACAAATACAAATACATGATCCACCTGATCATACAGTGTATCCACCTAATACAAATACAAATACATGATCCGCCTGATCATACCTGATACATATCAACATACATGATCTACCTGATCATACAATGTATCCACTTGATACATATATAGATACATGGTCCAAGCATCCAACATGATGCATATATAAAATACATACAAATGATCCAATTGATCATATCCATCATAAAACATGATGCGTACATATACATATACATATAAATGATCCAACTAATCATATCCAACATCCAACATGATGCGTACATATACATATAGAGCAGTATCTGGAGCATCATCCTGATGCTCATCATCCATGATCCTCCTGATCATCATAGCATCGTCTTCTTTAGATCATCTCATCGTCCATGAAGCACAACCCAGATGCACATAATCCAGTACTTACACCACCGACATGGGAGAACACATCTACCACCATTCGGGGAAGGCTCCAACCCTTACTTTTTCACCATGGGAGAACACATCTACCACCATGTGAGAATGGCTCTAGCCCTTACATCTACACCATGGGAGAACACATCTACCACCATGTGAGAATGGCTCAGCAATTACATCACGACCATGGGAGAACACATCAACCATGTCAGAAAAGCTCATGTGCATCTGCATCTTCTGGACTCATCACTTCCCTTTGGAATGAACCTCAATCTGAAGTGCACCAAGCCTATCTTTGAAGTACTCAAACTGCACTCTGTCCAACAGCTTGGTCAATACATCTGCAACCTGCTCATCCGTTGTAACATACTCTTCTTTGGTTGTACTCAGTGCTACGCAGGACTACTTCCTGCTAAACTAAGAGATCACACTTGAGCCCATACTGAGGCAACACCCAGAAGTGCTCTTCCTATCTGCAGCACTACCTGCCCAATCTGAATCAACATAACCCTACAGGTTAAACTTTTGATTCGCATCATATTTGAGCCCATAATCAATTATACCCTTCAGGTACCTCAGAATATGCTTTACAACAACCAGGTGAACACTCCTCGGATCTGTCAGGAACTGGCTCAATGTGTTCACCGCAAAGCAAATATATGGTCTCATGTTCATCAGGTACATCAAGGACACAATCATATGAGGATACATAGTGACATCAACCGACTTAGATGAAGCATCACACAGAACCTTCAGGTTCGATGCCATAGCCTCGCAGTCCATCATCCCGAACCTTTTCAGGATCTCTACTGCATACTTCCCTTGTCCAAGGAAGATTCCCTTTGCACTCTGCCACACCTCCATACCTAGAAATTGGTGCATCATACCCAAGTTCTGCACATATATGATTGATCCAGGTGGATATTGGTGGCCACCCACCTTTCCAACTGGCTCAAAACAGTTTTATGGCAATTCTGGTATTGTACTATTTTTAGCAGTTTTTCGGGTCCTGAACTTCCGGGGCCGTTTTGAGGCCCTAAACGACCTTTTTTGGCAATTCGGGGGGCCAAATGGTTGCTTCCAGCATGCATTTGGCCCCAGTCGAAAGTTGTAAATCTCGGATAGACCTTTCCAACGGGCTACCAAGCGCCCCAAACGGAGATCGTATGCAAAAGTTACGACCCCGGGAAGTTGAGGTACTAACTTACCCAAACGGGGCCCACATGACTTTTGGCGCTTCATCTCCTAGGGTTAGGTTTTTGGATGTCTAGGGTTTTTGACATTCCTGTTTATTGTAAAAGGACTTGAGAGCCTCATTGTAACCATCTTCTTGCGAAATGAGCGCAGCCGTCACATCTCTTCTCAGAGATAAGCCGCCACCATTCCAGCAAGCTTGTTTTCCGCTGCATTTTACAGTTCTAGCCTATTTCCTTATTGAATAGAAAACCAGTTTTACTGTATCTCTGTTATTTTGTGTTAAGCATCTGATAATAATCTTTATTCATTTCGTTCTGCTCATAAAATCCAGATCAATGACTCCCTGTCATGTGTCTCAGAACCAAGTGGTTGCTCCACATACACTTCTTCTTCAACTACACCATTCAAGAAAGTTGTCTTGAAATCCATCTGGTGTATCTTCTATTTCATCACTTTTATATTTCTCTATGCTGCCATTTGTAGTATGCTTGATCTTGATAGATCCATATGGAAGTCATAACAAACTTCCCTTTAGGTCTTGGGACTACATCTCAAACATCATTCTTCATGATCGACGGATCATGGCATTCTTCCCATATCCTGAGAAATTCAATATCTTCAATATATAATTTTGTTGTTGAACAAATGTTGTAGTTCTTCTTTTGTAGGTGATGGCATACGATCTTTCCAACACAACAAGTTAAATTGCATGATTAGAAAACATCTCATAGTTTTCAGAACAAATTCTTACACATAAAGAAATATGTCATACAGTCATGCAATTATCTTAGCAAATGCTTCAATACAACATTTATCCATATCCCGTAACTTTCTAGATGCCTTCCAATCTCTACCAGAACATTGTTAAGAGTGTGCACAACTCCCAACATGTTAGCAAAGAGGTTTCATTCTAGATAAGTAGCAATGGAATGTTGTACAGTGCCATAGGCCACTTACCCATGCATATTAGTAGTATATTGTTCATCAATGCAACTATTCTAATATGCATTATACACAACCTAATTCTAGGAACATTAGTATATACATTATTGAACAGTATTATTTAAACAATAAAATATGCAAGTAATGACAATTCAAATACTTATCTTTGTTTGTTTGTTGGGTTGACTCCCTCTCAGTCTTTGCTTCTTTTCTGCAACTCCATTCTTATGTGGATTGTGAGAAGTGGTCAACTCCCTCTGAATATATGCATCCTTACAAAAACTGCTGAAGTGTGCTCCTTTGCTTTCTTGCAGGAACAACTGGAGTGTGCTCCCTCTTGATCTTTGCTTCCTGGATTACCTGTCCTTGAACTTACATCCATCCTTAATCACTCGAAAGTAGATCTTCTATGTGATCCATGACAATGGATGAATCTTTGTCTTCATGTCACCATGAGCATATGTTCTTGAAGTACAACATGATTTGACTTTCTTGGTGTACCTTTTGTGTTAGCAAACAACATAAACCTCATACATCACAATGCATTAGTACGATCATAAGTGTCAAAACCTTAATCAACGAATATCTTCTATTAAGGTGATACGACAAGTCCAGTAATTAATCAAGATTGTACTGTAATGATACGAAGACAAACATATGATAAACTTAACCATGAAACATACCTGTAAGCCATACCTGTCAAGATTGCTTGTAATCTTCTTATGGAAGGCCTTAGCCTCATCTTCCTTTGAGACAGTAACTTCTTCACTTATGCAGGTGACCAATCCATCTTCTTCTAGGATTAACCCAATCCACTTGATTTGCAAGAACTGGACCTGGAGCTGGATTACGGTTTGTCAAAGAAACCCCAAAAATTCAAACTTTGAATTTCAAACTTTCGAAAGGATAGAAATATGTACCTTGATGAGTTGATCAAGTTGGTATATTCAGAATTTGAAAACTCCAAAGTTTCACCCCTCGAAATTGCCTTTTAGATTTTCAGATTCACTCGGGAGGACCCTGAATTAGGGTTTGAGTTTCCCGAAGCTTCACCGAACCAAAAGAATTGATTCAAAACTCTAAGCTTCGATTTTTTTGAGGAGCTTTTAGCCGTGGTCACAGATTTCCAAAATTCCAATTTTTGCAGAAGCCCTAATTTTCCATCTTTTCGATCAAAGTCCCGAACTGGGGTTTGATCAATCCCGGCCTTCTGCCGAACCAAAAAATCTGATATTGGTCTCTAAATTTCGATTTTGATGAGTAGCACCTAGCTATGGTCTCCGATTACAAAAATTCCAACTTTCTCCAAAGCCCTAAATTCCGGAAGCCATGAATGAAGGTACTAAAAAATAATTATGTTTTGACAGAAATATGTACCTGACTGTTTTTGGTGTAACTCCGAACTTTTCGATCCACAGGGTCTGAAAATTTTTGCTGAGATAGCTTGACTTGTTATATTTCCATCACAATAGGTCTTACCTCAATTGGATTCTCTGAGAGAGAGTTATGCCAAGTGTCGCAATGTGACCTGTTTATGGGATAATACAGGAGAGCAAACTTGTACAGTGTGCCACATGTCACTAGTTCAACTTCGGCCTCTGAAAATTTGTTTTGAGATATCCGGACCTAATATATTTCCATCTCGATAGGTCTGACCTTAATTGGATTCTCTGAGAGAGAGTTATTCCAAGTGTCGAAACGTGACCTGTTTATGGGATAATACAGGAGAGCGAACTTGTACGGCGTGCCACGTGTCACTGGTTCAACTTCGGCTTCGGAAACATTTTTTTGACATATTACAGTCTATGTACTACCTGTCACTTTTTACGAAATTTCATTTGGAGCTTTCTAGCCCAAGTTATGACCTTTTTCCCAAGGTCACCTGATTTTCACTCAGATCTGGAAGAGGCAGAAACCCTATATTGTACAGATCATAAATCACAATGTACAACGAATTTGATGTTTTCCTTTGGAAACAAGGTACATGGGGATCTGATCGGCGACCTGTAAAAGTTTCAGATCTGAAAACTTCGCCGAAATAGATTTATAGCGAAAGTGCTACGATGACTGGTTTTTTCTATATCAAGCCCTAGCATCGTAAGTGCAACAAGTGTCATGCATGCTATATCATGCCTTCTTTCAGAATAGCTCTGATACCATGTTAAATTTTCAGAATTTACTTCAATCTGATCAAGGATCCTATCTAAGAGAACACCATGTACAACAAATCTACAGCATATCAATCATGGACACAATAATGCAAGCACACAAGAGACACAGAGTTTACTTGGGGAAAACCATAAAGGTGAAAAACACCAATAACTTCCTCAGAGATAGATAGAGCAATGATACAACCAGAATACAAGAGATAGTCTTCTCCTAGCAGCAGAGCCTCCTCCTCCACAAGTGCACCACTCTCTAAAGTGTGAGTGAGAGGATAGAATGTGTAAAATGAGAGAGACACACTCTCTATTTATACACTAACTTGACTTGACCTTTACGAAACTAGGTTGGCCTCAACTTAACCACTTAACATAATGCTGACTGGGCTGACCCCAACTAGGGTGGTCTAATAACCCTTTAACCCACATGTCCGACCCCCAACAGGGTGGTCTAATAACCCTTTGACCCACATGACTTATATAAATGACGACACTTCCGTATAGATGAATAATAACATCTCTATAGGAATACGGCCACTTCCGTATAGAGGAATAATAACATCTCTATAGGATTACAATATACATATATGTGAAATACATTCCGAAGTTACATATACATCAACAACTCTGAGCCTATGGGCCTTGCTGGGGCATACGTTGTTGATCCCTGGTGGCTGTCAGCTATTGAAGAAAGGGTTTATTGAAAAATATATCTGATTATAAGGAAGGTCTAAACCAACATTACTGATGCTAGTTGTTAGTTTTGTTTAACTTGTTCATTACTTTATTAATGTTGTTGTTATTTATTGTCATTGTCTACTTCAACTTTAACACAGGGACCTTTGGGAGTGTTAAAGTTGAAAGAGATGAAAATGATGTTTAAATTTATATTAACTTGTCACAACTGTACTATTTTGTTTCTAGCATTGATTTAGGACTTTATTTATGCATTAAAGTATAAATATTTTAATTTTCTGCTCGAAACCCTAACCTAACCCAATTTTCAACTCATATAACAAGTTGTAGCCTCTCCTGAGCAGACCTCAATCCAAAAACAATCCCCAAGTAGTAATTTTTGTAAACTTAAATCACCATACTTTGAAATTTCCTCAAGTCTCGGCATGGAAGCAGCCTCCATCTTCAATTTTGAAATGAATTCCTCAGCCTCCACCAAATTAAATGAATGCCACAAAAATTTGTTGTGAATTGGAGGGATGTTAAGTTAACCAACCAAACCGTGAATGCAAAAAGCAAGACTTAAGGCCACCCACATTGTAGTTTTGAAGGTTCCCTGTGTTACTAGTGAAGTAGCAATGAATCCAGATATGACTTGGAGTTTTTTTCATGGGGCCTGTCAAGGCTCCATAGAGTAGTGCAAGATCAGGTTTTCTCTATATATCTCCAATAGCCATTTCTTCATAGATAAATCCTACTTGGGGGCTAGGAAAAACAATATGGGTGAGTTCAATTTTCTCTTCTATCTTTTGAAATTTGTTGCAGAATTGGGTCTCACCCAGATTCAAGTCATACGATCTACGTGTTAAATAACTCAGCAACAAATTAAAGATCAATCTGGTATGGATGTCAACCAAATCATCATCCTCTTTAAATTGCCATGTCTCTATAAATTAGATTGCCCTGATATGCAAAGGATTAGGTTGATAACTATACTACGGCTAAAAATTGCCATGTCTATAAATTGACATATCCTTCCATGTAGATTATAAAAAATGCAATTAGGTCAAGTTCTCCTTACATGGTTTAATTAAAATTGAAAGCTTCAATTTTCATACAATTAGAAAAGTTTGGGCAGTGAAGAATGTGAGGAATGAGAATGTATCAATCATTGCCACCATATGAGTTTTGAAAGTAAGATTAATTGGCCCCATCCCATTATGAAGTAGAACCATGTGAGATAGATCCTATAACACCATTCGCATCATGATATAAGCAAAATCGAAGTTCTGTTTTCCGTCGAGGCTGCTTGTAGATGATAATTTCCATAAAGTGGCCCTAGGGTACAAAGTAGCGAAACATTTGACGGATTGGAAATGTATATATATAAAAGGAACAGAATTATATAGGCCTAAAATTGTGGTTGGTGCCATTGCAGTCAATTTAAATCAATTTGTAAGCCACCTCGACGGAAAACGGAACTTCGATTTTGTTTACCCATTTTTGCTATTCTGGTTTAGGAAGTATTTCAGGCTATTATGGTTTGTTTTAAAGTCTTCATCTTCTTAAAATTGGATTTCATTGTATCATTGATCAGGGTTAGTAAATTCATAAAAGGTAAGCATGCATCATCATACTTCAAACTTCAATCAAACCATCATGACTTGGATTGTGGCAATTTTAGTCTTCGACTAGGGTAGTACTGTAGCAACTTTAACACTTAGAATATAGTAGCTTGGGGGAATTCATGTCAAGGTACTCAATGCAAGTTAAAGGGGAAATGATTAGTATTGCTCATGATGTAAAAGTAAAGGATGTATTGCTCATGATTAGGATACTCTTGTATTTATAGTCATAAAAAAACAAGTTGTGGTATACCTTCCCCAATTGTGGTTACTGTTTTTTTATTAAGCTCATGAAGATTTATATGTAGTTTATTGTTTCTACTATCCCTGTGTTTTTGTGAAGAATGATTGAAGAATGTTATAAGTGTTCGTAGAGAATTATGAACATGGATATGTACAATTCCTTATATTTATTATCACTTTGTTTTATGTGATAAATTCATTTGCATGACTTGAGTATATCTGAATCTCTCCTTGAGGTCCAATGAATGAACTTGAACACTTGTTGCATTCATTTGATTTGAAATAGTAGTTATAGTTTGAAAGAACTCTCTCCTTACCTTAGTTAGCATTCATTGAAAGGAAAGGCTTATTTTATCAATATGCATTTGCATGGTTTGATTCAGTCATCACACCATGAGTTTCACTTCCATCGGCCGATTGAGTAATACAACCACAAAAATTTACACCCCCTAACTAAACACACCATAACCTCACTTGAGGAAATCAAAAGAATTTTGTAGTTAGGTATGACACCGGGGATAGGCATCCAAATAATTCCCCTTTTTCATTTTTCATCTGAGACATAGTCATTGTCTTTAGGGAACCAAAATCATCTAGTATTTGTTGACACGGTCACAACCAGTTTGTGGAGGGGCCTCCTGTTGTTTCAGGGTTTAAACCGTCGTGAGATCGAGAACTGGACGGACTATGTGGAATACCGCACTCCACTTAGCCCTAAGGCAACATCGATACAAGGGTGATAAGGCAAAAGTGCTGAAAACCTTTTCCGACGTGTCATGAACGAGGTAGCTTAGTGACTTTTCTACTAGGGCTCTTTTACCCAGGCTCCCTTTTGGTAGAGGGATATCCTTCAAATTCGGTCTCTCACTTCATATTGTTCGACTTGGATTTCATCACCTTGCGAAGGATACGATTTGTCGAGGTCTCCAGCTCCTAGTTAGGAAGTTTGCTTTCATTTTCACCTTTTTAGAGGGTCTTTTTCTTTTTAGTGCTACTTGTTGGCATTTTGGCCACTTTTGTTTCAGCTCGCTTACTGTGACATCGGTCCCAGTATGGTTTTTTGAGCTTGTTTTTTTGGCCTGCGAGCCTTGTCTTTTCATAGCTCCCCTTTTGCACGCTCGGTTGCTTTAGGGTTTTTGAGTTCATACACGGTAGCTACCAATACTTATTTGATGATGTGTGATGTCCTCTTCTCCTAGGTATTCGAGATGGTTGAGTTAGATGGTCTTCTGAAGGGACTAAACATCCCTTCATGGAGCCACTAACGCTTGACCGTAGGAGTAGTCTAGAGGACCACGTGATCACAACACCCGTGTGGACTTTTTTGTTTACTGTGACGATGGTCTTTCAAGTTATATGGAACAATGGTACATTTGAGAGAGAGATTAATAGTTGTACCCCACCTTGGTCGATTGTCTTATGGTCCTTTCATTTTGTTGATAATATTTTTGTGGTACCTTGCCTTTTACCTTTTGGGTGTTTTACTGATATTGGGATATCATTTGATTTGTACCACCTTTTATGTTATATGTCTTGTGGGTGCTATGGTAGTTTGTCCACATTTGAGGTACACCCACTTTCTCCAAATTGTTATGTGTCTTTATACCCACTTTGTACCACCCTCTTGACCTTAGTTTGGAAGATTGCATGCTATCATACCTTTTGGTGGTACTATTTGAGTTTCAAGAGGTAGTTACAAGGAGCTATTGCATATATGAGGTAGTTACAAGGAGATATTGCATATATGAGGTAGTTACAAGGAGATATTGCATATATTCATTTGGAACGCCTTTTATGTTTTTGGTCTTGTGGTTATAACTATGGTAGTTTATCCACGTTTGAGGTAGTGTACACCCCCTTAGTCCCAAGGGTTGTGAGTCGTTATACCCATTCTTTTTTTTTTACTTGTACCTTACTGGTTGGTCTTTGTACTGAGCCTTTTAACTATCACTAAATTTCTTTGATTGACCGTACCATAGCCCAGTAATTTCTCTCTCTGGTTTGTACTAGCCCTATCATAGGGTCACTTGGTTCCTAGAGTTGACTGACCTCTAAGAGGCACAATCATTTCTGAAAGTAACTCTTCTGAGTATATTACAGGAAACATCTACACTAAGGTAATCAAATATGTGGTAAATAGTTTCCATTAAGTAGCCAGGACTTTTAGCATTAGAGGAGATCATGTAACGTCTATGTGTAGTGTTTCATGTGTGTTACATGTGTGATGTAGCGTTAAATCAAATAGTAAAAAAAAACTCATAAATATTGCATGACTTTCTACTCTTAAGAAAGATAAATTGGTCGTCTTTCGATCATCACTTGAATGCCTACATGTTGACAAAGGGAATGAGGATCAAGTAAAATTATAAAAGGCGATACACGTCAACTTTTAAGAGGCACTATGCCTTGCGGTCGAATCTAAACTTTTTTACAATGGTGCAAGTAGAACCAAACAGGTATTTGTCTGATCTGTCTTCCTCAAGCGAGGAAAGTTTAGGAAGGCTAGAGGAAAGTGAGACATCCAGTAGGTCTAGAAGAATTGTATCAACTAGATTTCAAAAAACCAAAAGGAGATTCCATAGACGCAATGAATTTTTTCACGGTCAAGGGGGCGCATGTTCCTATGGTGATGAGACAAAAGATGACGAAGAGGTACCCTTGAGGTACAGACATTTAGTGAAACAATGGGTACCGAAGGATCTTCCTCCACCGAACACTGATTTTTGTGTGAATGAGAGGAGATATCGAATTGCACCGTCGTCGATACATGGTTTCGGGTTGTTTTCAATGGATTGCATCTTGGTCGGTTACAGGACATGTATAGAATTGATGGAGTATGTTGGACCCATATACAACTACAACGATTGGATGTGCGTTGTCCGATATACAAAAATTATGCGTAGCTATGGATTGTCAACAAACTTATTACAATTAAAAGAAAAAAATCAAAATAAAGGAGGAACGTTGTACATGGACGGAAGGCCAAAGGCCACAGGGAATATTGCGGGGTTTATAAACAGTACACAACTAGGGTCTACAATTGAGCAACCAAACTGCGAATTTGAGGGGCGTGAAGGAAACTGTGTTTTTGTAGTTTCTATTAAAACAATATCTGTAGGGGACGAGTTGCTTATTAATTACCCTATCAACCGAGTAGATACAAACAAGGTTACTATAATTTTACCCAACCTTTTAGTAATAAATTAAACATCATAAGGATTTTTTGTTAGTTTATTTCATTTAAATTGTCCATATTTACTTCGTAGGCCAGTGATCGGGATAAATCCCTACCAACAAATGGTCAGAGGAGAACTTCTTCCTCGGAGGAGAACTTCTTCCTCGGAGGAGTAGGTATACATCTTTCTAATAGTACAAATATAATAAGAGAAAAGAGTTTTTATTTGCTTTTTTTTTCCATTATTAATAACTTGGTTTGTTTTATATAATGAAATTATATTTGATGCAGAATGTTGATCGGGAAATACACCCATCGAATGTTGATAAGACGAAAACACCCTCAGGGCAACAGGTAGACCTGATTTGAGTTGTAGAATTAAAATATGTCAAAATGTTTTAGCATTATATTAATGTTTCAATGAATATTTTGGTTTCGTTTACGTAATTTTCTAGTCTATGTTTTTGATGCAGGCCGGTTCCGTAAGGTCGGCCACACCAGGGTCCATGCAATGGGCATACATCTTTGTAATATTGAAAATATAATATGAATAATAATTTTTTTGATGTTTTTTCTCATGAATAGTTTTGGAATCATTTAGGTGACTTTCACTATGTTTTTTTATTAGGATGTTGTTAGGGGCAGCTGCCAGATATTAGCAGATCGGGGCAAGTCGCCTATGACCATTGATCCAATGAGTGGATCGCGATCCTTGAGGTCGCAGGTATAATTCATTTCAATTATACCAATATAATACGTAGCATAATGTTAATTTTGTTATGTATTTTTCGTATGATATACTGGTTTTGTTATGATAATGTAAACCGTGTTGTCATTTTACGAATCTATCATGATAGATGTGTTATATACGTTAATATAAAATTTGGAATCTATCAGTAGAGAACTCAGTAGTGCTTTATATATGTTTGTTGCAGCCAACTAGTGAATCGCAGTATGAATCAGCATCGCAAGATTTTCCGTTAGACCCTGAAGTGGCAGAGGTGCTTCACGATTGCAAAAAAATTGGTGAAGTTGCACACCCACTAAAGATGGCAGAGAAATTGTTGAATAGATATACTACGAAAATCCTTTCTCTAGAAATCCAGGTTCCGCAGACAAGTGCAATTAAAGAAAGGATTGCATTGTTGGAACATAAATTAATAACTTGCGAGTAAGTTGAGGAATCTTGAATCATAGAATAATTCATTTAAATCTAGCAAATGTTCTCTTCTATATGATAGTATTGAATGTATAAGACATGGTGTGTATTTACAGAATTATAAGGGACCACACAATATTGGTCAAGGTGGTGTTGGCCCCAGCGAGGCTCATGGAGAGACTTCACATCACGACCAAACGACTCCACGTAGCTCGAATCCTTCACCATTGTTGTCGACCGAACAGTCGGCAACACATTCTGAAACACCACAGACCCCTGATGTTAGCGCAACAGCCGCTACTAACCAACACACAATAGATCCTCCACAAGAAGGGGTCGACACTGAGTCCCCTATCAATTTTGATGTCGAACAAGCTACATTTCCAGGATCTTCTCATGTCAAAAGCACAGGAACACTGGAGACAACATTTTGGGTGGACGAAGATCTCGTCCCAATAAAGATACCGATGATCCCAGGTAATTAATCATAGTTGATCAGGTTAATTCGTGTTTATAATTTCATTGTATTATACCGATAAAAGGTTTTTTATCAACTAATTATGATCATGGCATGATCGTTGTGCAGGAAACAATGTTTTCTATAAACATATGAATGAATTTTGCTTGGATATCTTTGGGCCCACCATCCGATCAAGGTGGGATAGACAACCGAAACATTTAAAAGATCATCTCACTAATCGCTTGGTTTGCTTGTTCGGGGAGAAAACCTTCAGTCATGCCAATGTATTGGAAAAGGCTTGTCAACATGTGAAGGTTGTCTGAGACCAATATAGGACACACCTCGAAAGAAACCATAGGTATGAGCGCCCACCAATGATTCCAGCAATGGAGTGGAGAGCTCTAGTGGAAGATGGAAAGGAGAAGGCTCTGAGAAGAGAAGCTAACACCAGGCACAGGGAGGTATGCAATACTTTCCACAATGTAAATCTAAACCTTATTATCCTTGATTTCTATATCGAACTTGGAACATCTAATGTATTTCAACACTTGCATAGGCTACCAGACACATCAAAGGCCACAAAGGCAAGACTAGAAAAAGTAGGTCAGCACAAGCTTGGCCCTCGTGGTTATTCAAATTTGGCGGCACGGTTTGTAAGTTTCGTGAAACCAACAATGAATACAAATAATAAATTGAAAATTATTTTTTGTTTTATTGCACCATAAAATGTTAATTAACGACGATAAGAAAATATGCAGGCCGATCGATTCACTGAAGTACCCACAGAGGAAGACATGAAGCTTGGCTTCCAGGAAGGCTTTGGAGCTGTTGTTGAACGTAGAAGAAGCTTATCTGGGCAAACACAGTCTTGTGGTACCAATCCATCCGGTGCACAGGTATATAGAATCTATATAGTTTAATGAAGATTTGTCGCTTGTGGAATATTTTCGTTCCAAATAATTGATGTAAAATATTGACGCTATTTTTAATAGGAAAGTAATGATCCCATTAGTGTCGAGGAGGGACAACAACAAATCGATGATCAAGCTTCAAATCCCGGTAATGAATTTATTCATATGCTACAATTTTATGTATAGCATTGCAAATGGTGACCATTAATTGTAGTTCACCGTATTTCAACTGTAGAGCATGTAGAGGGTGAAACTGTACAGGTTGATACTGGACAAGAACATCAACAACATGATTCGGTCACACCTGGTAAAAAAACACCTTCGTCATGAATTTTTTTAAATGAAAAACTTGTCATTAGAATATCAAAATATAACGATGTAACATTTTCACATCATTGTAGCAAATCCGAACCCCTTGCCACAAAATCCAGGTCTATAACAACAATCAACTAGGATATTGCAAACATCACCAAAAGTGCCTGCTAAAGAACCACGAACTGGAAGAGAAAGTCCAGATGTTGAAAATGGTCCTCTCATATATTATATACCACTGATCAAGAGAAGAAAAACATATAAAAAGAAGGACGGGAAAAACAACGTCTAAATATTTTTGATAACAATATATCATCCACTATTTTTGGTCTATTGAATGAATGAATGGTTTAATGAATGTTCTAATGTTTTAATGATTCAGTGTAGTAAACTGTTACCTTCATTGAATTTCAACTTTTATTGAACGAATGTGTTGACTAAATGATTAATGAATGGTGTATTGAATGTTATATTTTATTGAATGAATGTGTTGATTGACTGAAACGATGGTTTAGTGAATGTTAGCATTTATTGAATGAATAATGGATGAAAGTTCATGATGAAATATGGATGAATTTGCACATATTTGTTTTTTTCAAGTACATGCATTGGGTATGGGGAATTGAGAGTGATGTGAGGGGGGGGAGGTGGAATAAGATCTTCCACCTTCATGTGGTTGGCCTTGTTCAGTAGGGAATATGAAATTATTCGCGAAACAGAGAGGAGCTCAATGAATGGCTACGATGCTGGCTTTCTACAACCCACTCGCGTGTTGTCTAAATTTTGACAATTTTTTGGAGCTTGTTGTGATTTTTGGTTGCTCCTCATAACCAATTTTCAGTTTCCACAACATCAAAGGTTGAGTAAATGATGCACTGGAATAAATATCCTTAACCTTTTCTTTAATTTCCTTGGAATCAATATCCTTAACCTCACATTAAACCCTTCCAAATTGGTATATTTACCATTCAAGGTTGGCTTCATCTGAAGCATGATATTTGCAACTAAGCTAGCATACACCAACAACAATTAGAGACATGCTACTTGTTGTGAATGTTCATCTTTTTTTTAGGAATGCAACTTGACCATAATGGCTCCTCCTACGCTAGGGAATTAAAGTCAACAACAAATTAAAGAAAACTTATAGTTTGCATCGAAAAAATAATAGGGTACGAACTGAATTGAGGAGATACGAACTTGCGACCTATGTCTAGTCCCAAGGCTACCACCTTCAAGCTTGAAGTGTAGCTGGCAAGGGTGACCACCTTCAAGCTTGATTCATTCTGCATGCATTTCACAATGGGAGATGGCGGGCTACCACATTCAACCTTGATTCATTGTGTATGCATTTCACTATGCAATCGTCTCAGATTCTCGTTGCGTTTTCCCTCTATTAGTTTATCAATTCGGTATGACCCACGCCCGCCGTCTGAGGAGTGTTTCCGCGGTCTTGAGTTCCAGCCTGACAATGGTGACGATTCATTCTATATTTACATTTCCCTTAAGCTGCAATATGGAAAACTCATAGTTCACTATCAATATTTCTTTGACTGTCAGCTTTGTCAGACAAACCTTAATAGTGAACTATGAGTTTGTCATTTGCAGTCGAAGGGAAACGTAATACCATGAATCGTCAACCATTGCCAAGCTGAAACTGAAGACCGCGGAAACACTCATTGGACAGCGGACGTGGGTCATACTGAATTGATCAACTAATTGATGGAAAACGCAATGGGAATTTGAGATGGTTGCATAGTGAAATGCATGCAGAATAAATGAAGAGTGGGTCTCGAGAGAAATGGTTTTGGGATGTCGTATGAGAGGAAATGGCGATGGGAATTGATTGATAAGGTCAAGCTTGAAGGTGGTATCCTTGGGACTAGACATAGGTTGCAGGTTCAAATCTCGTCTAAATCTTTTTTATAACAATATATCGTCGACGATTTTTGGCCTTATTAATGAATGAATGGTTTAATGAATTTTCTAATGTTTTAATGATTCAGTGTAGTAAACTGTTACCTTTATTGAATTTCAGCTTCTATTGAATGAATGTGTTGACTGAATGATTAATGAATGGTTTATTGAAAGTTATATTTTATTGAATGAATGTGTGTATTGACAGAAACAATGGTTTAGTGAATGTTAGCATTTATTGAATGAATAATGGATGAAAGTTCATGATAAAATATGGATGAATTTGGACATATTTGTTTTTTTCGGTTGCATGCATTGGGTATGGGGAATTGAGAGTGATGTGAGGGGGGGAGGGTCCATAAGATCTTCCACCGTCACGTGGTTGGCCCTGTTCAGTAGACAATATGAAATTATTCTTGAAACAGAGAGGAGCTCAATGAATGGCTACGATGCTGGCTTTCTACAACCCACATGTGTGTCGTTTAAATTTTGACAATTTCTTGGAGCTTGTTGTGATTTTTGGTTGCTCCTCATAACCAAATTCGAATTTCCATAACTTCAAAGGTTGAGTAAATGATGCACTGGAATAAATATCCTTAACCTTCTCTTTAATTTTCTTGGAATCAATATCCAGCTTAACCTAAAATAAATATAAGTGAACAAAAGAAAATGCAAGAAAGATATTAAACTTGCAAAATATAACACTTGTATTAATAAATTCAAAAAGAGAGAGTAATGTTCATGGGCCTCTTGGAGAGGATGAGCTCCTTTGAGAAAAGCTTCAATACAATACCAATCTTTGACAAAACAATATACATCCTTCTAGTGCTATAAATAGTTTCTTAATAACTACCAAAACCCTAACTACATGCAATCTCAAAATTAATGACTACCAACCACCTATTGGTTCTTATTTAATAAAAATGAGCCTTTTACATTAAGTAACTACCCATTAACTATCTAATGAGCCTTATTCAAAGATTATGATCTCATACATGAATATACAGACTCCTCAGTATACCAAATTAGAGAAGTTAGGTAAGAGTACCTTGACACAATGGAAGCACACTACCATCTCTTTGTGATGAATATGCCACAATGTTACATAACTTCCCAGTCCTTTTATTCTGCTACGTGGAAAGCATGTAGTCAATAAAGTGAGTTCCATAGACACTAGCACTTGAGACTTAGAGTACAGTCTTTTGTGCCACCTTAATAGGAACCCACTAGCCTGTAGGTCCACTTGAATAATGATTGACTCCGCCGCTTAATACAATGACTCTAATACAATGGCTTTATTACAACGGCTCTATTCCGTTAGGCTACTCCGATGCTAATATAATGGGAAGAGAGTAATGGGGTTCTTATCTAGATATATATGTAATTATTATACATATTTCCACAATAGAGATAGAACATATTGATTTCCTGTAATTTTTTTTTTAAATGTATTGGGTAGTCGGTTAACTGACGACATAATAACGACGACCCTAGGGTAATATCCGACGGTGTTTCAATACTACCGACGGCTCGGAACGTCGGTTCCATTTTTTTTTCCATGTTTTTCACGTCACTTAACTGACGACCTTTTCGACGATTGCATGGTGATATCCTACGATTGTGCTATACTACCAACGACTTGGAACGTCGAAATTGTCTTTTTTTTTTGGCAAACATGTCGCTTAACCGATGACTTTTCCCACGCATAATCGACGGGGAAAGGATGGCATCCGACAAATATTTCAAGTTGATGTTGTCGCTTATCCGACTTCCTGTGAAGCTGGAGGAAGTCAATTAACTGATGTGTTTGTTAGTCGAATATCCGACGTCTTGAACTATGTCAGATTTTAGCTGATATCCCACCGGTGATAAAAAAAGACTGGAATTGTCGAATAGTCGACCATAGGTTGTAGCAAATTCGACTTTTTCGCCATTAGATTTTGGGTCAAAACAACTTAGTGTTACTACACTGAATCATTAAACCATTAAACCATTCATTCATTCATTAGGCCAAAAATAATGGACGACATATTATTATCAAAAATAATTAGAAAATATTTTTCCAGTGACTTCTTTTTAGTTTTTCTTCTCTTTACAAAATCTGTAAGAAGATCATATTCTAGATTTTCTCCTTCGGCTCTTGGCTCTTCATCAGTCACTTGTCGTGATGTCTACATCCTAGAGTGTTGATCTAGACGTGGATTTTGTGGCAAGGGGTTTGGATTTCATGCAATAATGTGAAAATGTTACATCGTTATATTTTTCTATTGTAATGACAAGTATTTCATTTTAAAAAAAAAATTACAAAGGTGTTTTTTACTTGGTGTGGCCACATCATGTTTTTCATGTTATTGTCTAGGCTCAACCTGTAATGTGTCACCCTCTACATGCTCTGCAGTTGAAATATGGTGAACTACAATTAATGTTCACCATCTACAATGCTATACATAAAATTGTAGCATATGAATAAATCCATTACGAGGATCCGAAGCATGATCTTCGATTTGTTGTTGTTCCTCCTCGACATTAAGGGGATCATTGCTTTCCTTCTCAAAACAAATTCAATATTTTATGTCAATTATTTATAACGAATAGATTGCACAAGTAATAGATCTGCATTAAACTATATAGATTCTATATACCTTTGCACCAGATGGATTAGTACCAGAAGACTCTGTTTTCCCAGACAAGATTTTTCAGTGTTCAACATCAGCTCCAAAGCCGTGCTGGAAGCCAAGCTTCATGTCTTCCTCAGTGGGCACTTCTTTGAATCGGTCGGCCTGCATATTTGCATAACGTCGTTAATTAAATTTTTGGGGTGCAATAAAAATAAATCTAATTTGCAATTTATTATTTGTATGCATTATTGGTTTTTCGAATCTTACAATTCATGCCTCCAAATTCGAATAACCACCAAGCCCAAGCTTATGCTAGCCTATTTTTTCCAGTATTTCCTTTTTTTCCTTTGATGTGTCTGACAACCTATGCAAGTGTTAAAATACGTTAGATGTTCCAAATTTGATATCAAAATCAATAATAATAAGGTTTATAATTACATTGCGGAAAGTATTGCATACCTCCCTGTGCCTGGTGTTACCTTTACTTCTCTTTTCAGAGCCCTCTCCTTTCCATCTTCTAGTAGAGATTTCCACTCCATTGCTGGAATCATTGGAGGGTGCTCATACCTATGGGTTTTTTCCAGGTGAACCCCATATTGGTCTCGGACAATCTTCATATGTTGTCCAGCCATTTTCAGGACCTTGGCTTGATCAAAAGACTTATCTCCAAACATGCCAACCAACCGATTAGTGAGCTCATCTTTTAAATTTTTCGGTTGTCTATCCCACCTTGTGCGGATGGTGGGCCCAAAGATCTCCAAGGATAAGTCATTCATTTGTTTATAAAAAACATCATTTCCTGCAAACGATCATGCCAAGATCATAATTAGTTAAAAAAACATGTTTTATCTGTATATTACAATGAAATTATAAATACTAACTTGATCAACGTTTATTAATTACCTAGGATATTCTCTATCTTTATTGGGACGAGATCTTCTTCCACCAAAAATGTTGCCTCGATTGTTCCCGTGCTAGTGACATGGGAAGATCCTGGAAATGCAGCTTCGACGATATCAATATTACTAGGAGGATTGGTGTTGACCCCTTCTTTTAGACGATCTGGTGTGCGTCGGTCACTAGCGGCTGGTGCGCTCACAACTAGGGTCCGTGGTGTTTTGGAACATGTTGCCGATTGTTCAATAGAAAACAATGGTGCATGATTTGATGCACATGGAGTCATTTTCTCATGATGCGACGTCTCTCCACGAGCCTCACTCGGGCCAACACCGCCTTGACCACTATTGTGTGGTCTCAGAAAATTCTGTAAATACAAACCACATTTATACGTTCACTATCGTATAAAAGTGAAAATTATAAAATTATAAATGAATTATTTTATGATTCAATATTCCTCAACTTACTTCCAAGGCTTCAGCTCTCCTATTCAACGCTTCAATCCTGGCTTTATCCTAGTTTGTGTGCGGATGCTTGAATAGCAGAGAAACGATTTCCTTACTAATTTTTTTTTCAAGATTTTGGTTATCACCTTAACCTGGTTTGTATCTTCACCAATTATGTCAGCATCGGCAAAAATCTCATCCACTTCAGGATCTATTGATTGTTGCGATGTTTTTTCATACAACGATTCACTGGTCTGCAACAAAAATATATAAAACACTACTGTGCTCTATCATGATAGATTCCTAAAAGTAAAACTAGGCTTACCTGATGCCCAGACGATGGTGTCGTCTAATCCACAGTTGGCGACTTGCCCCGATCATCTAAACCCTGCAAAAGAGAAGTAGAAAACATTATCAAAATGAAACCAGTATACAGACAATAAATACATAACAAAATAAAAATTATGCTACATATTATATTGGTACAATTACAATGAATTATACATGCTGCCTTGAGAAGTGTGATCCACTCATCGGATCAATGGTCATAGGTGACCTGCCCCTATCTACCAATAAGGAGGTTCCCCTTACAAAACCCTAAATAAAAAACATAGAAGAAATCACCTAAACGAATCCAAAACTATTCATGAAAAAACACAGCAAAAAAATACTATTCTTCATATTATATTTTTACTATTACAAAGATGTATACCTGTTGCCTCGAGTTAGGTATGGTATGATCTATTGTGACCCTTAAAGAACCAGCCTGCACCAAAAACATAGAGAAAATTATCTAAACGAAACCAAAATATTCATTGAAACATTAATATAATGAGAAATTTTTTTGACATATTTAAATTGTACAATTACAATCAGGTTTACCTCTTGCCCCGAGGCTGCTATCGTCTGATGAAAATTTGGGTGGCTTTCTCGATCAACATTATGCATCAAATATAGATAACATTATATAAACCAAACGAATATACTAATGAAAAAACAAAGCAAAAAAAAACTCTTTTTTCTTATTATATTTTTACTATTACAAATATGTATACCATCTGCTAGCAGGGAATTTTCCCCATCACTAACTTGAGAAGTAAATATGGAAAATTTAAACGAAATAAACTAACGAAAAATACTTAAGATGTTAAATTCATTAATAAAAGGTTGGGTAAATTGTTATATGTACCACTCCCATAGCAACTATGTTTGTACCTACTCAACTCAAATTGTAATTAATAAGCAACGCACTCTTCCCATACAAATATTGATTTAATGGCACATACAAAAACATGGTTTTCTTCACGCCCCTCAAATTCACAGTTTGGTTGCTTAATTGTAGACCCTGGTTGTGTACTGTTTATAAACCCTGCAATATTCCCTGTGGCCTTTGGCATTCTGTCAATGTACAACGCTGCTCCTTTATTTTGATCTTTGTCTTTCAACTGTAAATAGTTTGCTGACAATCCATATCTACGCATACTTTGTGTATAGTGGACCAGGCGCATCCAATCTTTGTAGTTGTAACAGGGTCCAACATACTCCATCAATTCTATACATGTGCTGTAACCCACCTTTATGCCATCCATGCAAAACAACCCCAAACCATGTAAGGACGATGGTGCAATTCGATATATCCTCTTGTTCACACAAAAATATGTTTTTGGTTGAGGAAGATCCTTGGGTACCCATTGTTTCACTAAATGTATGTACCTCAAGGGAACCTCAACGTCGCCTATTGTCTCATCATCATAGGAACATGACCCCCCTTGAGCGCGAAAAAATTCCATGCGTTTATGGAATTTTCTTCTGGTTTTTTGACATCTAGTTGATAAAACTCTTGTAGACCTACTGGATGTCTCACTTTCATGTAGCCTTCCTAAACTCCCCTCGCTCGAGGAAGACATAGCTAACAAATACCTTTTTGGTTCTACATGCACCATGGGAAAAAATTTTGAGATAGTACCGCAAGGCATGGCGCCTCTTAAAAGGTGACGTGTAGCACCTTTTATAACGTGACTTGTACCGCATTCCCTTTCTCAAAATGTAGGCATTCAAGTGATGAGGAAGAGGATCACTTTATCTTTATTAGGAGTAGAAATTCATGCAATTATGAGCTATCTTTTATTGCTCCTTTGGGTCTTGAGTCCCATATCACACCATCTAACTATTTTTGTTGTCATGGCCCTAAAGTCTCTCTCATCCCATCAGTTTGGGTCCATCACCTCGGTAATTGAATTACACTTACATTTAGTAAGATATTTATATTTAGCAATAATAATATAAAAAAAGACTAACCATTATGGAAAACTTCTAAAAGTTTTTATGACTTTCTAAACTAAGATCTTTGAGGTGGTTAATAAGTGTTCACAAATCTTCAAAAACAATATTTTATATAAGGTTGTGAAACTTGTATAATATTATTCAAAATCTAAACTGAAATACAGATAGAGCATACTTCCTTGGACATATATAGACTCAAGATTTATACTTAAGGTAGTATCAGGTTTCTGGTGTGATTTGATACCACGAGGGCCAACCACAGAGCATACTCTTGTTATTCCTTTTCCTAACAGACGCTAGACTTAAGGAGAGACAAGGTTTTTGTTGCAATCTAATACCACAAAGGCTAGTTGCAGACCATACACCTTTTCTCATACTTAGACACATAGTAGAGAGAGACCAAACTCGAATGCCTCAAATGGTTCTCTACTTAAAACTTAGAGAGGACAAGCCCACTCTCTAAGAGAGACCAAAATCGAATTCCTCAAATGGTTCTCTACCTAAAACTTAGAGAGGACAGGCCCACTCTCTAAGCCGAATGAAAGCTTATTATGACAATTTGAATGGACAGGCCCCACTCATAGCCAAATACTTTCGAGATATTTACAAATCATCAGAGTATGGGGGACCATATAATTCTCCAAATTTGGATTGAGTATCCCATGCCTTTGAATAAAGAGACCTTAGGACCATGCATCTATTCTAATGCATGTGGACTTTTATGCGGGTTTTGACAAGCCATTGTTCTTTCTTTTGAATGGAATACTCAAGGATTTGATCCTCAGTAATCTATGTCTGCAAAATATCTTTGACTTGTTCGAGAGATTCTCCAACATCCTATTTTAGATTATAAATAAGAGCTGAATCTAATGTTGTTAGGTTGATGCCGAATGACTGCCACCAAACTCTCATCTAATCAGGGCCGTAGAATGGAGGATCCTCATGGATACGTGTACTTTGATGTCCAAACTTTAGCATGGTATAATATGGTCTATTTGTATTTTCTTTTCTCAAGAAATCCCACCATAATTTTTTATATTTTTTATAAGTGTGGGTAGTACTTGGAAACCAAAGACTAGCATCTTGATGTGGCCATGCTTTCAAAGAACGTATCCGGTTAATACAGTAATATTGATGGTATAGTTGTAGCCTAGGGTGATGTGTAGAGACCTCTGCCATGATTAAGTTAAGATCATGGTAGAGGTGTTTTAACCAATTGCTTGCATCAGCTGCTTTTCTCAGGGAGTTGTTGTAAATCATCTCTAGTACAATACTGGATCCCATAGGAATTCTCTTGAGTTCTGGGACTAGTCTAATAAAAGCATCAGATCCCTGTAAGTTAGCATCTATTACTTCAGTATGTCTCAACTCCCTCATAGGTTTCCATGTTTGCATATAATCAAGCCAACTCATATTATCATTAATATATAGATCTGATGTTTTCCTTCGATCCAAGCAGAGATTTACATGTTTACTTGTGGGTTATGGGCCCACTAGATTACGGTTTGACCTTCTATGCTCGCTTTCTCCAGGCTCACTTGTTTCAGGCTTGCTTACTTCAGGCTCGCTTGTTCAAAATTAACAACATACTTTTGTGTCAAATATTCTCTTGTTAAAAAGTCAGGAATTCTATTTGCTTTCCTACAAATGTGCTCAACGGTATAGTTATAACAGGAAAACAATGCTTGCCATCTTGCAAACTTTCCTTATATTCAAGATGATTGTTTTTCAAAGTGTTCACGTTCTCATATGTGCACCAATTCCTCTTGTAACAAAAGGATGATATAACCTAAGAAAGGAACCTTGTGATGACTTATTGTAAAATACTGTATGCTACCCCATGTGTTTCCCATTAATCATATATCATCTTAGTCCCATGTCCCTATCATGTTGTAACATCTAAATCTCTCAAGTTTAGTGGAAAAATATACAAATCCATTCTCCACCTCTCAAGGATGGATTTGTCCTAATATATCCTATTAAATGATGGAAATTGCATGGTTTTGATTAAGTCTCTCATCACTATAGTACTTGGTAATTGCAGGCATATAATTATTTTCCCACCTAGTGCCCAGAATATCTCATATGTTGTCGACTATATATTTGTTGTTGTCCCATAGTCAGGACACTTATTCTCCAAAATAATTTTCCTCACCAGTTCAATCGAGGAGTTCCACCACTCTTAAAAATCTTTACCAACAAATATTTGATTACCAACAATTTTTTTTGACAAGACAAGTATTAACTACTTAATACACATGATTTACCACATATTTGATTACCAACAATTTGATTACTTAAGTCTTACCAACACATATTTTATTACCTGGGTGTAGACATTTCCTATAATATACTCAAAAGAGTTACTTTCAGAAATGATTGTGCCTCTTAGAGGCCAGTCACCTCTAGGAACCAAGTGACCCTATTATATGGTTAGTACAAACCAGAGAGAGAGATGACTAGGCTATGGTACAGTCAATCAAAGAAAGTCAATGACAGTCAAAAGGATCAATACAATCACAATAAAGATGAGCTGACAGCTAGTAGACTGAATCCAAAGACTCTCATGGCCTCCAGTAAGGTACAAGGACCAACCAAAGGGTACAAAGACCAACTAGTAAGGTACAAGTCAAAAATAAAGAGTGGGTATAAAGAATCATAACCCTTAGGACCAAAGGGCTGTACTACCTCAAATGTGGACAAACTACCATAGTTATACCCATAAGACCAAAAGCATAAAAGGTGGTACAAATCAAAAGATAACTCAAGATGAGTAAAAGACCCAAAAGGTAAGAGGCAAGGTACCACAAAAAAATGAAAGGACAAGGTACCGCACGACCAATAAACAACAGGGTGTAAGGACCAAAAGTAAATCAACCATTGTGGGGAAGTTACAAATAAGGTCAAATATATATTGCAATAACTCCCTGTAACTACCTGTTATTTGGCATGCGAACGAGATGGAAGGTCAAATAATGTCAAATATATGCAATAGCTCCTTGTAACTACCTCTTGAATGCAATAGCTCCTTGTAACTACCTCTTGAATGCAATAGCTCCTTGTAACTACCTCGTGTAACTCAAATAGGACCTCTAAAAGGTATGATAGCAAGCAATCTTCCTAACTAAGGTTTGGAGGGTGGTACGAAGTGGGTATAAAGACTCATAACAATTTGGACAAAGGGGGTATACCTCAAATGTGGACAAACTACCATAGTACCCATAAGACCAAAAACATAAAAGGTATTGGTACAAATCAAAACATTATTAACCCAAGATGAGTAAAAGACCCAAAATGTAAAAGGCAAGGTACCACAAAAATATTATCAACAAAATGAAAGGACCAAAAGTCAATCAACCAAGGTGGGGTACAACCAATCATCTCTCTCTCAAATGTACCATTGTTCCATATAACCTAAAAGTCCATCATCACAGTAAAAGGAAACGTCCACATGGATGATGTGATCATGTGGTCCTCTAGACTACTCCTAAGGTCAATTGTTAGTGGCTCCATCAAGAGGTGTCTAGTCCATTGAGAAGACCATCTAACTCAACCATCTCGAAGACCTAGGATAAGAGGACATCACACATCATCAGATAATTGGTAACTGACCGTGTAAAAACTCAAAATCCCTAAAGAAACCGAGCATACAGAAGGGGAGCTAGGAAAAGACAAGGCTCGCAGGCCAAAAAAGCAAGCTCAAAAAAATGTACTAGGACTGGTGTCATGGTAAGCGAGCTAAAACAAAAGTGGCCATAATTCCAACAAGCAACACTAAAAAGAAAAACACCCTCTAAAAAGGTGAAATAGTAAGCAAACTTCCTAACTAGGAGCTGGAGATCTCGACAAATCGTATCCTTCGCAAGGTGATGAAATCCAAGTCGAACAATATGAAATGAGAGACCGAACTGGAATGATATCCCTCTACCGAAAGCGATCCTGGGTAAAGGAGCCCTAGAAGAAAAGTTACTAGGCTACCTCATTCATGACACGTCGAAGAAGGTTAATTGACACTTTTGTCTTTGATCCCCTGTATCACATATACAATAGAGTATAGGGAGGAAAATGGATAGATATCCTTAGGAGCTAAGTGGAGTGTGACATTCCACAAAGTCCATCTGGAACCTGTCCTCGCGGCTTGCCCCTGAAAAAACGGGAGGCCCCTCCACAAATTGGTCGATGACCGTGTCAATAAATACTAAATGATTTTAGTACCCTAGAGAACAACAACTATGTCTCAGATGAAAATGACAAGGGGGAATTATTTGGATGCCTATCCCCGGTGTCCTACCTAACTACCAAATTCTTTTTATCCTCAAGTGAGGTTAAAGTGTGTTGAGTTAGCAAGTTAAATTTTAATGGTTGTATTACTTAGTTGGGTGATGGAAGTGCAACTCATGGTGCGATGATTGACTCAAACCATGCAAATGAATATGAATCAAATAAGCCTTTCCTTTCAATGAATGCTAGCTAAGGTAAGGAGAGAATTCTTTCAAACTATAACTACTCTTTCAAATTAAATGAATCCAACAATAAATTCCATCTACTTCTAATGAGTAAAATGCATGACATTGTTTAAACCTTAGCAAGCATAAGCATGAAATTGTGATATTGTGCATAGTTTCCAAAAGATGAAAACCTCAAGAATTGCAGGCATTAAGTGTAGAGTCTACGTAGGTGTATCAGTTGAGTTTTTTAGTCTACATGTTGAGTCAATAAGTGTCATCATGATAGAAGCTCATGATTAGAGTTTAGAAATGACAGAGTTTTAATGTTGAAATTAGAGTGAAATCTAGTCCACTTGGCTTTGTGAGCATGACTTTGTTGTGATCTTGATGCATATGTGGCATGGTTGATGTTCTTGTATCTGGAGGTTGATATGTAATTTAAGGAAAAAGAGTTAGAAATATGTATGCACATCCATGTGTATATGAATATGTATGCCCAACGTGTATAGTATCATCAACGTTTGAGACAATACTTTTGTATGATATAGTATACAACAAAACTAAGTTCAACTTTTTCTCAACTTGAAAAAAAACAAGACTATTTCTCCATTGCTTTCTTTGTCTCAATTGATGTAATTGAATTTGAAGAGAAAGGTTCTATTCTTGGATGAGAGGCCACTATAGTTTTGTGAAGATAGAGATATGGTGCACTTAGGAAAAATAATCAATCACTAATGAATGTGTGATAGTAATACAAGGACTCATAAGTTGTATATTTAGACAAAACTTAAGAGGTGGGGGCACTTTCCCCATGAGGGTCTTAATCCTTATAGTCCCAATATCAATGGGGACTACTATGGCATCTTAGATAATAACTTTTTATGGTAGGAATCTAGTGAATTCACTTGTGTTGTGTGAATATAATATTTGCAGTGATTTTCCCTCTCGTTGGTTTCTTATTTGTGTGGATACATTTTGGGTAAGGGTACTACCTCATTATCCTAGCCTAGATTCAAAGATGTGGCAAAAAAACAAAACAACATATCCATCTTATTTGAATCCTTCTATATATGCTCAGTGCACATACAATTGATAAGGTGGAAGAGGTTTCATATTTGAAAGTGTCTTTCTATGAAATCAATTATATTTACTCTAATTACAAAAAAACAACAATAATATGTAGGTTTAATGGTTTTTACCTCCTCCTAACATTTTGTATGCGTGGATTCATACAAATCAACTCTAAAGCATTTTTTATTGTTATTTTCTACAAACATGATGTATATCAAAAAGTGATGGAGGAAGGACCTTAGTTTTTGGTGGCAACTAAACTGGATCTTGGCATATGGGTTCTTGAAAAATACTAGGAGAACCTTTTGAAATACTTGGAGCAATCTCTGACTATTGATAAAGACAGTTGTGGGATGGACCTTGATAAGTTAGATCATTTCTTGTAGAACTACTGAAACATTCTAATTTGGATCCGGGAACTGATAATAGCATGTTGTCCCTAACATCTCATGTTTTGGCTCTAATTTACATCAACACAATGTCCTCAAATTAATTGATACCACATTTAACACCAAACAAGACTGTTAGGAGGTGATGACTATCATTGACAAACAACTTGACCACAGATTCAAGTTAAACACTAGATTTTTCATGCATGACAAAGGTAACTACCTCACAAGGGTGCACTTAGCTATTCAAGGAGATTGATCTTGAGTTTTCACTAGATATTATGCATGTTAATGTAATTAAGCTTATCTTGGTTACCTATATATGAAAGATTGGATCTAATTGATGAAAAATTTAGTAATTGTACATTCAATTGATTAATATATATTACATTGCTTTAATATTTTCTTCTTCTCTCTTGTTATACTTGTTAATGATATTGCTTATCTATTAGAGTATAGATCTTCTTTTAGGTTGTTCATCCAAATCTCACATGGTATTAGAGACTTGGTAAATCTAATGGATTAGTATACAAAATTGTAGGTGGACAAAAAATTGGATCACACATTACATTATGGATCATTGTTGACAAATAATAGTCACTCCATTCAACTATTATGAATGGAAGTCATAGGTGGTGATTCTCTTGTAGAGCAAAGGCCTGTACAAAATCACTATGGGAACTAATATTGAACTAAAATTTACTGTTGAAAAATAAAAGTGGTATAATTGGATGGATGAAGAATATGGAATGTGGTGTTTCTTTGTTTCCCCTAACCTCTTATTTCACATTGAATCTATAAAATCTCCCAATCAAGTCTGGACCTTACTGGAAGGATTCTTTTGGAAGAAAGATGTGATGCAAGGACATAAATTGAAGAATTATATCATAAGTTTAACCCCAAGAATATTTGACACAATCCAATATTTATTCACCAAATTGAAATCACTTCTATTATAGCTCAAGTTATGTGGTTTATACAAGAAGGAAGAGCAATCTATTCTCTCTATTCTATCCAAACTAGGTCATGACTCAGTTTTTGTTTCTATCTTCGATGTAACAAAATCCACATTCAGAGATTATTGGAATATTTTTTTACCAATCTCACCCATGCGAAAGATAAACCTATTATGAGATCCCTAAGGAAAAAACAAGTGCATGAACTTGTTGCAAATTAGGGAAATAAGAACAACAACAAACATAAACAACACAATAGATGAAATAAGGATCATGGCCATAAGAAGGAGAAGGTGATATGCACTTATTGTAAGAAACCTAGCCACGAAGAACATACATGCATCAAAATGCATATTAATCAATTGATCCACCTTCATGAGCATGACAATATCAAGAATAACATATCAATAGAAAGTATAGAAGTTGCTCGAAGGCCAAATTTCCAAACTAACGCAGTCTAGCCTTTACTTTCTTTCTACTTAGGCATTACAAAAATTTCTTCTTCAATGCTAAACCATATACATGATGATAAAAAATAATATTTCAGAACTCTCATGTCCTAACTACAAGTTCAAAAACAATTGGCCTTTGACAAAGAACTGACTACGTATTTTTCATACTTTCTGCCTTCCATATCTTGAAATTCATACAAAAATATAAAACGCTTGACAAAACTATGTGATTCTAGACTTCTACAGGACTTAAAAACATAAAAGTGCCAAATCATCCTTGTTGCATTCTTAGAATCATTTCATTTTCTCCATATCCAAAAGAAGGGATAATTTGGAAGAGCATTCAGGTGTCGTAAAATTCAATGGTGCATGGTAGGAAATTGCACAAGGCAATGCACTAGGTTAATAAAGTAGGAAAATATTGTTGATGGATAGAATCTACCTAGGTCCATGCATTTCGAGCAAAGGGACAGAGCTAGAAAATGTGCTCCAAAGTTTATGCATGGCCACATTGTGGACAATGCAGGTTTTGTACTCCCAAGTATGTGAGCATTTAATCCAAAAGGAGAACTCCCACCACTAAAATATAGACAAAAAAAATTGGTTCAAGTGAAATAACCATGTCTTTTGCTTGAATTTTTTCCTAAATATTTTTCAAACAATCTTCAATCACAAGCTTAGTGTACATTCATTTGTATCTCGTGACTAGCTTGCATTTGAGAAGAGTAGTGTTTGAACCCCATTTCCAATATCACCATCATGCATGAGGTTCTAGAAGTTCAATTTTTAATACTAAATATTCATTGATGTGCCTCTAAATGCAGACCATAATAATATTATTAACATTAGCCAACACAAATTCCTTTTTATCTTATCCCATGGGATTCAATCCCTCAATGGGCCATCAAATATATTATTGGTTGAGTGAATGTCTCCCCAAAATATCCTTACGGCTAAGAATCAAGATGATTTGGCCAATTGACTACCTACATAAAGAATGAAAGGTGATCACCATAGGTAATGACCATTGAAAGACAACTCATTTTGAGAGAGGTTTGTTATATGTCAAATCTGCACTTCTTCGTCCGTGATCACTTTTAGCTGTTGATCACACAAAAGGACAACTTGGATTGAAGAGCAAGATTTCCCTGGATGATGTATGGACTAGACTTACCCCTCTGCAGCTGACAAAACACTGTTTTTAACCTACATTTTGACATGAACGCTACCCTACAGGCATAACAGTAGTGTACACCTCTTGATATGCTCTACTTTGCTTCAGTAGACTGGCGTACACCTGCTAGTATACTCTACTTTGCTTCAGTAGACAAAACCTTGCAAATGCTGATTGTAAAGCATGAAAGTTGCATATTGTGTGCCACTCTACTATGAAAAACTCGCGTACATCTTCAAATGTAATAAAAATATATTAATTTGACAAATTGGGATTAGTTGAAGTTGGTTCTGCAACTTCCCTAACCTCCCAATCCAACTACATCTCGATTGCAACTGCCTACCTTGTCTCATAAATACAACGAGCATCCATGAGAGGAGGTTAAATCAGAAAGGAAGAAACTATGCATTAAGGGTTGTTATGCTGGAGGAATTCCGAAGTTAGTGTGAAGAGCAAGAGCCCAGAATCTGGTTGCACGAGCACTCTGAATGATCAAGTATAATTGTACTGATTATTTGCTTTTGACAATAAAGGTTGAAATACCCTTCCCATCCCAATCGAATGTCTAAAGGATTGCATATTTGTTTGGATCTAATGCTTGATTGTATTTGATGTCTAAATTGTATTTCAATTTCATCATTGTTATATCAGTTAGGATACGCTGAGGAAGGTATCTTTTGTATTGCAGGTTCACCAAACGGAAGATCAAGTAAAGGATCAATCGAAGGAGCAAGCGAAATCTAGGATCGAACGTCATTAATAAGGTATGCCTTCAAGAATATTGATCTCTTCCTTTTGTAGAAGCCTATGTGATATGATCAATGTATTTACCTGTCACCCCAGAAGTTGGTAGTGTCTCTCTCCTCGCTATAAGGTAGAAATCCTGAACAACAGACTGGCAACTCTACTGGCGAACCGGTTGTTTTTTGCTCTAGGAGACCTAGTTAGTTTTCCTTACGGTACTTTTGGTCTTTTGTGATCCTTTGAGAGGCCTTTGTAGGTCACTTTTACCTGCTGTTTCTTGCTTGACTCATCTTAGTTTGAAGTTTTAAATCCTATTTCAGACCTTTCCTGACATGAACGCTGGTCTTCCATACATACAGTAGCGTATAGTAGATGAAAAACGCTGGTTTCCCTACTACATAGTAGGGTACATCTCCCAGTATACGCAGGTTTATACACTACACAGTAGAGTATTTTCCTATAAGTCTCTGTTTGCTTTTGGGATTTCATTTACACTTGTTTGGTCTGATTTCCAGCCTCTTACTTTTCCTTCTTAACTGATCCTTGAGATCTTGATGCCTTTGTTGAGCCTTTTTTTCCTCTCCTAAGTCCCTTAGGTCATCTTTTGCTTGATTGAGTACTTTTGAGGTGTCTTGCTTGCTTGTGACTCTTTTTGAAGACCGTGCTTTGTTCCTTGGTGGACATAGCTGCTTGTTCATACCCTAGTTGCTTGTTGTAGGTATACAAACCTTTGTTTACAACATTTGTTGTTTGTGGAAACACTAGTACACTTTGACAGTGTCTTGTCCTTTGATTTAGGGTTTGACCCAAAGTTGGAGTCCTTAGGGTGTTTTCAAAAGATTTTTGAGTCTAGACACTTTTCTGATTTGTTTTTTTCAGTTTTAGTCCAAGTGGGTCAAAGTCTTCCTCTGTGTGTTGGTAAGTTCTTTGTTTGGTTGACTCGCCTACTTTATTGCTTGGCTTAGCGTTTTCTTATGGTTTGATGCTTAGGAGAAGCCTTTGAGGTCTAACTTTCCGCTTAAGAGTGTCTCTTTTTCCCTGTTTCTTTTGTGCTTTGTGTCCAAGCCCAACGTTTTTTCTTTTGTAAAAAATTGGTAGGATTGAGTCTTCTTCGAGTCTTCCGATTCGTTTGTTTTGAACCATTTCAAATCTTTGCTTTACTAGCACTATATATTTAGGTCTTTCTTGCACTTTTTACAAGTTCTCTTTCTTTTATAGTTATCAGAAAAAGACAAAAATGTTTCAAATTGCTTACTAGTAAAGATCCATTTTTGTTTTAAAGTAGCATAGTTTACTTTGGAATATCAAAAGAAAATACAAAGAGGTTTTGTTTTAGGTTTGCTTAAGTTTCAGTTTTGAAAGAATCATAAACGAAAAGAGAAAAATTTGTGAATTTGAAAGCTTTGTTTTACAAGTACTGTACTTTCTTTACAAACCATTCCACACACCGCACTACAACCCTTGAGTAACAAGTAGCCTTAAAAAGAATCTTTAATAAAATTTATTAGCAACATTTTTCTTTTTAGGGATACACGACACCAACTTGCTTAGGCTAGCGTTTCGAGCTTAAATCACCTTAAACTGCTTGACACTAGCTTCATTACTCAAGAATCATAGTACGACTTTATTTTAGGTAAACCCATCGATATCAAATAGTCTTGGGAAACTCTAATTAAACCAGAGCTAAGCATGAGGCCATGGGAGATTGGAATTGTTGAAGATATCCCCTCACTTTCCCTTCAACCATAAACCAGATTTGACCCACATACGGGGGTCCTTATAGACTTCGGGCTTTGTTACCCTGCCCATGCGTTTCGACTAGGCTGACGACTGTCCCCCTAGGTTATTTTGTATTGATGGTATCCTTAGTATCAGACCTCTAGGATCTTACACAGGTAGAGTGGGTGTTTATTCCTACTTCACCTCAGACAGACGTGGAAGGTAACCCTCTGGCAGTAATCCCGGGGAAGCGGTTTGGTGATTCAAGCACTTGCACCCAGTGGACCTCCGGAGGACGCCATGTAAGTCACTGTCGGTACTCTGTTAGTCTGTTCTGGTCCCTAATCATCCCCGACTCACTTCTGAGATTATTTACCTATATTTTCCTAGTCTAAATACTTAGGAATTTTTTAGTGGTATGTTGTTTGCCCCTTTAGTTGTAGTGGCTACTAGGTTTTTACTTAGTTTTATTTTGTTATAGTTGTGGAGGACCAAAATATTCGTCAGTCTTGGAGGTTGCAAAACCTTCCACCACTCATAGTGGAGCCTCCACCGCCACCGAGACGAAGATGAACAAATTTCCATGGTTCTTTTGAATTTACGGGTGAAATAGAGGTTCTTGGAGAACCACAACCTAGAAAACCGGATCGATAAGTCTCTAACACTGTCGAGGTTGAGGATCTAACTGTAACAGAGTTTAATAATCCTTTTAACCCTCCTCTCACAGGACTTAACGATCCACTTCTGTTCCCTGTTGGTTTCCAACAGCCCGAGTATAGTACTTACCTGTTTACACCTGGTCTCACAATGACCAACCTAGGAGACGAGTCGGAAGTTCCACAAACTCCCTCAACTTCTATGTCTACAAGGATTTTGAATCCTTCTTTCTCAAACATTGCTCAGTCGAGTTCGTCGCAGAATGCTTTGGCCTCCACCCTGTCCTTTAGTTTCAATGTTGTCACTTTGGGCATGCTGAGCTCATTAACCTCGACATCTACCTCATCCTCCACACCTTCTTTTGGACCCAACAATGGCCCTCTATCAGGGATACCCGCAGTGGGTTTCACTCAGTCTTCTGCCACACAACCTTTACAAGGTGTAACTCAGAATATTGCTTCCTCATCCGTGGTCGGATCCATCCCTTCTGCATCCATGCCCATCATGGGTACGATGACAGCAACATCCACTAATACCACTCCGAGTTTCAACCCCTATGCAAGTTATAACGTTAATCCGTCGAACATACCTGTAGGGAGTATCCCCTTCTCTTTGTTTGCTGGCAGAGGGGGTAATATCATTAACCCGCAGTTCGGTGGGGTTAACCCCCAGCCACAATGGACTGTTTCCCAAGGATATAATCCGCTTACTTTCAGATGGAACAATTTCAATCCTTTCGTTTCACAACCGATGGCTGGGGGAAACCTCAACCCACAGTACATGAATGAGGCGATGGGTTGTTCCCAATACCAGGTTCCGGTTTACAAGATGCCATCGGCTCAACCATGTTTACCATTTCTGGCAACTTTAAACTTGCCAGATCTTTCAAAGCTTACAAATGACCCCATGCATCATGATGCTACATGGCCACCTATTCCCACCAAGTTTCCCTTGGACATTCTGAAGTTTGAAGGCAAGGCTGGTGAGGACCCCGATGACCATGTCACAACTTTCCATCTCTAGTGTTCCTAATGATGATTCCATAAGGTTGAGGCTCTTCCAAAGAACCTTAACTAGTGTCACAGCCAAGTGGTACATTGAATCACTAGAAGTTTCCTATGGCACCTTTCGGGATCTTGCCATTGTGTTTTTGAATCACTTTCAACTCCCCGTCTAGTACGATGCCAAGACAGACCTTTTGTCGACATTTTGGAAGAATAAGGCCACTCACCTCTATGATCATAATCAGAAGTGGCGGAGGAGGAAGAGGCTCATCAAGGCTGACATCACCCCTTCATTCTTATTAGAATGGTACCTTAAGTCTCTTCTTCCTTGTGTTTCTAAGGAATTTGCCACTTCACGGGTGTCTTTCAAAGAGAAAGCTATTTTGAGAATGCAACAGGTCGACTTAGTCTATGCTCAGTCCAGGCTGTTGTACGAAATCATTCCTGATGCACCGAGGTCTAATATAGACTTAGGTAATCTTAAACCTGGACCACATGCTGATGGCATTGTGGGTTCATTTGATTCTGCAGCGTTTGATGCCCTCACAAAGCAGGTCCATGCCTTGTCCATCAAACAAAATGATGCAGAAGCAACTTCTATTGCATCCTCCCCTTCTACTAGAAAAATATGTACAATAGGTGCAGACAAACCAAAAGGGCTCTCGGTAGCCGAAAAGAAAGGGCAAGAAAGGGGGGGCAAACCAACAAAAGCCCGACAACACGCAAAATGCCAAGGAGGGCAAGAAAGAGAAGAGGAAGGCTAAGTTCCCTTGCAAACTGTGTCAAGGGGACCACCTTACTCACCAATTCCCTCTTATGGAAGAAGCCCAGAAGCTAATCCATGAGAAGAAACCAGCTGTCTTGAAAGATCCTTTTCCTGACGGACAGAGTTCAGCTTCTGGCAACTCTAGTGCTGGGGGCACCACTCGTGCCTCAACTGATCAGTATTTTATAAATATGGTTAATGCAGACGCTTTATTGCAAACTTGAGCCAAGAATTATACCCCATACCCAAAGCAGAAGGATGTGCCTGAATCTTCCACTCCTCTTCACACTCCTATGGAGACGTTGCCGAATATACCGAAATGTGTTTTCAAATGGGTTGTTCACAACCCTAATGTGCGGGATGCTCCCAACTACAATGTTGTGGAGGACTTGGCCCAAACCCCCTATGTTATGTCTACCTTAGAAGTATTGCAAAGTTTCCCATTACAACGCAACACACTTCTGGCAGTGATTGGGAGTGTTGATTCGTCCAACATGTTTGCACGTTTTGATATGCAAGACATCAAGTTCCAGTTGCTGTATCATGTCGCTCTCCAGATTGAGGTCAGCCATGGTTCTAAAACCATTAGATGAGTTGTAGTGGATGAGGGTGCATCTACGTGCGTAATGTAAATTTCTTGCTGGAGAGCCTTGGGAAAACTTGAGTTATCTCCCTCTAACATGATACTTATTTCCTTTGATGGGAGATCTTTCCGTCCACACGGAGTCTTACCATCCTTCGAAGTCAAGCTTGCAGGAAAACTAGTATCGATAGAGGTGGAATTCTAGATGCTCTGCTTGATTATAACTTGATGTTGGGTAGGAGTTGGATGTATGGCATGCAGACAGTGCCATCAGCTATCTTTCAGGTCATAATGTTCCCCCACAAAGGAAAAATCGTCACAGTCGATCAACTTTCGTTTACCAGGAAGAATAACCAGCCTCCATCAGATTCTTCCATTCCTTTGATTGATCAATCTAGCCCAGTCACTGAGAGCTTGGGGGCAGGTCTTTATGGGTCACTAATAGGCACTTTTGACCTGCTTGCTCCTGCATTGTTTGTTGGTTCTAAAGAGTGTTCATCTTTCGAGAACTCTGTGGTCTATTCAATGTCAGATCCACGAATTCTCCCTATTGAATCAGAACCAGTCGTGCTTGTATCTGTTGCAGATATAACTAATGTGGATTCACAACAACTCGCAACAGAACATATCATTACTCCTTTGGTCTCTACCGAGTCAGATATGGACTATGCTCCTGCATGGTCAACACACTCTACCCTTTCTCCTGATAGTTTAGACATGGTTTTTCCTTCTGACGAAGCCATTTTGGAAGCTATGAAAGGCCTGGATCATCCTTGGGAACGTTCGCACTCCAGGTCCCAGCTATTTTCCATTCTAAACTTGATAGAAAGAGGCGAGTTTTCTTCGAGACCTGGTGAAAATGTTGATTTTCCCTCCATCCCTTCCACTTCACAAGTTGCTCATGTCGAAGGGAATGTGAGGAATACATCGAGATCGATCCCGATCAACATTTCCATCGAACTTGGGGTCACGGAAACTATTTTTATTGGAACAAATTGTTATCTGGATGACATCATTCCGTATACCAATCTTCTTATTGATTTCCATGACATCATTTCCTGGTCTCATGATGACATTCTAGGCATCAACCCTACTTGAAGGATTCATCGAGCATTCTTCCACCTTTTCTTCGAGCTCGTTAAAAATAGTAAGTAGGTTATGAGAATTCTTCTACCTTCACTTTGAGCTCGTTAAAAACAGTAAGGAGGCTATGAGCACTCTTCCATCTCTCCTTTGATCTCATTAAAAACAATAAGGAGGTCACGAGTTTACTTTTTCGGGCTCGTTAAAATTTTACGAAAAAGATTTTTATGGAGTTCTCTCTAAGCTCTTATTAGACTCTTTAAATATGACAAGATTGCCGAGTATAGTTGTCATTTCAGACTCGTTAAAGGATTTGAAGCGACATCTGCTTAAGTATAAGTTTAACCCTTTTCCGGACTTTTGCGAATTACTTACGAAAAAGGAATACTCTAGTCATATGTGGCTGGAAGAGTTCTCCTCTCATTATTTTATACTTTTTCAGGGGAGGGGACTAACTGTACGAAAAAGGACCTTTGGAGCCTTTCTTTAGGGTTTTCAAGCTCTCTAAACATGAAAATACCAAGCGAGCATTCACCTACTCGGGATCGATGTGAAATCCACGAGAGGGTAAATAGAGGATTGTTTAAGTTTTTCAGACTCTATAAACAGGAAAACACCGGTGAGCATTAACCTACTTGGGATCGATATTAAAATCCACGAGTAGGTGTACGGAGTTATTGTTTTAAGTTTTTCAGACTCCTTAAAATTGAAACCACCGGCGATCAAGAACAGATCTCAGCTCGATATTAAAATCTAGAGATCAGTGTTAGAGAGTATTTTTCTATCTCTTCTTCAAACTTTGTAAAACATGAAGAAGGTCCTGAGTCTTCCTCCCATGGGCTCGTTAAACTCTTTACATGGTTGGACTTATTGAGTTTTATTTTCTTCTTGGACTCATTAAAACAACAAGACGGATATTCTTTTATCAAAAAGAATAAGGGATAAGAAGGGAATTTTGCATATTTTTCAGTTTCAAAGGCAGTTGAGTCAGTCATGTCCTTGAACATAGCACCTACTTGAGTCTATCGTTTCAGTTGGGTTTAGTTTTTGGCCTTAGGGTGAACCCGATCTCTGAGTTTTTACTCTCCTAGTTGGTTATTCTTCCATCCATATGGAGGGTTTGTTATGTATCCTACATGACAGACTTATATCATTTTCTCCTCATTTTTCAAGCTGCCTAAGTCACTTTCATGTTATGAAGAGTTTAAGTTCTAAGCCCCTCCAAATACTCTGTAAAGGATACATGCCTATATTTTTTACTTGGCATGGGATCACCAAGATAGTCTAAAAAAAAATGTCTTGTTGTAATTTTCTTTACGAGTGGAACCCCTTGCCTAATATGTTTACGAAGGATCACATTCCAAGTCTCTTTTCCTTCCACAACCTGGATCACCTACTCCTACCACAACACTTAGGGTTGTATACTCAACCCACCAAATCATTTGATGAAGCTGTTGCAGCGAGTAGCTTTCTTGGAGGTCATTCTGGTCTGACTTTAATTGACACAGACTAGGAGCATCCTTTGTGGAACCCCCACTTAGAGTTCCCATCGAGCATTTGGAGACATGTGAAATGAATATGAAGCCACAGACTCAATTCACCTCATGTCAGAGGATTTTATTTAGTTGCTGGCATTCATCATTCGCTTTTTAAAATAGGTTATACAAATCTTGTGGGTTATTTTTTTCCCAATTTTCTGGTGGGACGAGACCTATATATATGCAGAGGTGCCTACAGAGAAAATAAACAGTGGAACTTGGTTTTCATTTGGCATCTTTTCTAACCCTAGCGAGCTCAACGGTGCCTAACAATGCCTACTCCTACACAAATGTTTGATTCTCCTTGTTCTATCCTAAACCCTAAGCCCATATATTTAAAAAATACCACAAGTGTTTTAAGGATATACAAGTTGCAGATGCAAAGTAAGGTGAAAACTTACCATGGTTCTGTTGATGTATATGTAACTTCGGAATGTATTTCACATATATGTATATTGTATTCCTATAGAGATGGTATTATTCCTCTATAAGGAAGTGTCGTCATTTATATTGTAAGTGTCGTAACTTATACTTGATGGGTTATTAGACCACCTTGTTTGGGGTCGGCCCTGTATAAGTCATGTGGGTCAAAGGGTTATTAGACCACCCTATTGGGGGTCGGCCATGTGGGTCAAAGGGTTATTAGACCACCCTATTGGGGGTCGGCCCACTCAGCATTATGTTATGTGGTTAAGTTCGAGCCGACATGAGTTAGGTAAAAAGGCAAGTCAAGTCAAGTATAAATAGAGTGCGGGAGGCACTCTATTCACTCACTCACTTCTCACACATGCTCTCAAGGAGGAGAGGCGCACTTATGGAGGAGGAGGATTGCTGCTAGGTTATGGCTATCTCTATTGGTTGGTTGTATCATTGCTCTATCTATCTCTGAGGAAGTTATTGGGGTTTTTCACCTTTATGGTTTTCCCCAAGTAAATCTTTGTGTCTCTTGTGTGCTTGCATTATTGTCTCCATGATTGATATGCTGTAGATATGCTGTACATGTTGTTCTCTCAGTTAAGATCCTAGATCAGATTGAAGTAAATTCTGAAAATTTAACATGGTATCATAGCTAGCCTGAAAGAAGGCATGATATGGCATGTATGACACTTGTTGCACTAACGATGCTAGGGCTTGATATAGCAAAAACCAGTCATCGTAGCACTTTCGCTATAAATCCGTTTTGGCGAATTTTTCGGATCTGAAATTGTTACAGGCCGAAGCTAAGATCTCCAGGTATATTGTGTCCAAAGGAAAACCTCTAATTCGTTGTACTTTGTGATTTATGATCTGTACAATATAGGGTTTCTGCCTCTTCCAGATCTGAGTCAAAATCAGGTGACCTTGGGAAAAAGGTCATAACTTGGGCTAGGAAGCTCCAAATGAAATTTCGTGAAAAGTGACAGGTAGTACACAGGCCGATCTATCTCAGAAAACTTTTTCAGAGGCCGAAGGTCAAACAGTGACACGTGGCACGCCGTACAAGTTTGCTCTCCTGTATTATCCCATAAACAGGTCACATTGCGACACTTGGCATATCTCTCTCTCAGAGAATCCAATTGAGGTCAGACCTGTTAGGATGGAAATATAATAGGCCGAGCTATCTCAGAAAACTTTTTCAGAGGCCGAAGGTCAAACAGTGACACGTGGCACGCCGTACAAGTTCGCTCTCCTGTATTTTCCCAAAAAAGGTCACGTTGCGAAATTTGGCATAACTCTCTCTCAGAGAATCCAATTGAGGTCAGACCTGTCAGGATGGAAAGATAACAGGTCAGGATATCTCAGAAAACTTTTTCAGACCCTGTGGATCAAAATTTTTGGAGTTACACCAGAAACAATCAGGTACATATTTCTGTCAAAACAGAATTATTTTTTGGTACCTTCATTCATGGCTTCCAGAATTTAGGGCTTTGGAGAAAGTTGGAATTTTTGTAATCGGAAACCACAGATGGATGCTACTCATCAAAATAGAAATTTAGAGACCAAGATCAGAATTTTTGGTTGGGCAGAAGGTCGGGCTTGATTAGACCCTAGTTCGGGACTTTGATCAGAAAAGTGGAAAATTAGGGCTTCTGTAAAAATGGGAATTTTTGAAATCTGTGAACACGGCTGGAAGCTCCTCAGAAAAATAGAAGCTTAGAGATTTGGATCAAACATTTTGATGGGGCAAAAGAGTGGGCTTCATCAAACCCCAGTTCAGGGTCACGTCCAGTGAATCTAGAAGTTTCAAAGGCAAAATTGAGGAGTGAAACTTTGCAGTTTTCAAATTCTGAATATACCAACTTGATCAGCTCATCAAGGCACATATTTCTATCCTATCAGAAGTTTGAAATTCAAAGTTTGAATTTTTGGGGTTTCTCTGACAAACCCATATCCAGCTCAAGGTCCAGTTCTTGCAAATCAAGTGGATTGGGTTAATCACTTGCATAAGTGAAGAAGTTCCTGTTTCAGAGGGAGATGAGGCTAAGGCCTTACATAAGAAGATTACAAGTGATCTCGACAGGTATGACTCATCGAGGTATGTTTTGAGATTTGTTCATAATTAAGTTTATGGTATGCTTGTCTTCATATTATCACGGTTAGTACAATCTTGATTTTAGACTTGTCATATCACCTTAATAAAATTATGAATGCATGATAGAAGTCATTCATTTATTAGGAGTATGAAACTTATGTTTGTACTAACACATTGTGATGTTGTATGAGTTTTATGTTGTCTACTAACATGAAAGGTACACCAAGAAGACAAATCATGTTCTAGTTCAAGAACATATGATCATGAGGACAAAGATTCATCCATTGCCATGGATCTCATAGAAGATCCATTCTCGAGGTATGTATAACTTAGTTTTATAATGGTTAACTTATGAGACATGCAGGTTACTAGCACAAGTCACTAAAGAGAACCAGAAGACATTATGCGGGTATGTTAGACATAAATAGCTAGCATGCTAATCCAGGTATGTTTTTCCTAAGCTAGTCACTATCAACTTTTGTCTCTCTCTAGTTCTCCGATGAGGATTTTATACCTCTCCAGCAGCGTAGTAGGGGATAAATCCAAGAACAAAGGGGTTGACTAGTCTCTCCACGAGGGCACCACTGTCAACACTATCAAGCTCATAGTCAGCTCTCCAATGAGCATTTCGGCTTCTCCAACAACATAGCAAGGGACAAAAGGGAAAGTCAGGAGCGACTTTTCAATTTTGTATGTTTTTTTTTTAAGTTTTGTTTGTTTTTTTTTTAATTTATTTTTGTTTACTTTTGTTTAAATTTAATTTAATTTTAAATTTTAAATTGTGTTAGAGGTTATAGTATTTAAGGTTTAGTGCATTAAGGGTGATTGTGTGTTAAGGGGCCACAATTGTTAGTAGATACTGGTTAGGGGATCAATTTATTAGGGGTTAGAGGTGTTAAATGGTCATATTATATTGGGAGGTTGGTGTATAGGGCCAAAACTATGGTTCAGTATTATAGTGTGTTAGGGTTCATTTTGGTAAGGGGGTTAGATTGATATGGGTCATAATGGTTAAGGAGTGAGTGGGATAGTGTGTTATTGATCATAATAGTTAGTGAGTGAGTGGGATAGTGTGTAAGTGAGTTTGTCCAAGTAGTTCTTGGCCTAGTGCATTCGATTCCTATGCTCTACATCATTAGACCAATATTTCTCAACAGCATGGCCCCTAGTCCCTAAATCCCAAGTTTCCAAAAAGTTCCGACGAAGATGCTATAGGAACAACGAACATATCAACTAGTAGAAAGGTAGATATGTAGTAGAAGGTTGATGACGATGTTGATTAATGTGAAGAAGATGATTAATCTGAAGATGATGGCGATGATGATGATGAAGATGTTGTTGATTATGATGATGGTGTTGATGGTGACGATAAGGATGATGATGATAAGGATGATGATGATGATGATGATGATGATGATGATGATGATGATGATGATGAAGATGTTGATGATGGTGGCGATGATTACGGTGATGAAGATGACGATTATGATGAAGATGATGATGAAGATGATGACGATGATGATGAAGATGATGATGATGATGATGATGATGATGATGATGATGATGATGATGATGACAACAACAATGATGATTAATTTGAAGATGATGATGATGATGATGATGATGAAGATGATGATGAAGATGAAGATGATGATGATGATGACAAAGAAGATGGTGATGATGATGATGATGAAGATGGTCATGATGATGACAATGATGATGATGAGGAAGATGATTAATCTGAATATGATGATGATGATGATGATGATGATGGTGATGATGATGATGATGGTGGTGGTGATGGTGACGACAACAATTATGATGATTATGATGACGACGATGATGAAGATCATGATGAAGATGTCGATAATGATGGTGATGATGACGATGATGAAGAAGATGATGACGAAGATGACGATGATGATGAAGATGATGATTAATGTTTGTCCTATAAATTGTATCTAAACTACAAAGAGATACAAGCTAGAGAAATCCAGTATAAATACCAAATTGATGTTTTTTTTTTCCTGTAAATGATGGAAGAAACAAACATGAAACTCTAAACAGGGTGATGAAACAGATCAGGAACTACAACAAAAACATACGGGTAATAGTATGGATTATATTATAATTTCATTTCAAAACATTAAGTATGCAAAATTACTCACTGAGAGTTCATCATATGACACTAGTTACATCAACTTGCAAGCTCCAATCCTTTCCAATACCAAAATTCAACCCCTCTACTAACTATTCTTCCTTCTTTTATAAATACAAAATATCAAAAGTAAAGTGGTTTGAGATCCACTTTCTTAGGCTTTGAAACTGTTCAGGAACTATATACAAAAAAGGATTCTTTTAAAGTATAACAACTAATTACTAAAAATAGGACTTTACACTTATAAAAAAAAATGTGCTATGAACTTTGTGCGACAGTTGTATGCATATGTTGAAATCAGAACTGTTTCGCTCCTTCTACCGAAAGGGTTTCTCCATTCAGTGTTTGTCACCTTTTGGAAAGGCGATCCTGCTCTTCTTCAATGACCTGAACCTTGCTTGAAAACTCCTTATTCTGCTTGTTTAGGTATTCAATGTGTTTATTAGATCCTGAACTTGTCCCTCTGCATTCCTTTTTATTTTCAAAACCTCTTTAGCAACTGTAATAAGCTCTTGATAATGACCATTGAAATATTCAAGATCTTCCCTAAGTCTCTTATTTGTCAGTACAAGCCTTTCATTTGATTCATTCACAAATCCAATCTGTCTTTTATGCTACTGTAATGATCCCTTGAGATTTTCAACTTCTGAATTCATTTCAATTTTTCCTTGAAGTATTGGATCTTCATTTGAACCTTCTGGAAGGGGTAGATTTTAAATAAGCAAATATTCCTGTGCTTTATAAGTCTCACCTGATTCCTTAACTATTGCATTTGAATGGAGAAGTACCAATCTCACTTCTAATTCAACACTTGGAATGTTTTCTTCTTCTACAACTTCATCAGACTTTCTCACTGGATTTATAGAATCTAGATCTTCCTTTCCTCAATTCTTAACAAGTTGTTGTGACCTCAAATTTAATTTCCCATCTCTGAAATATTCCTCACTCGAGGAATCTTGAATAATGGTAACCTGTTCTATACCCAATTTAGGATTCAAGATTCTCGTTACATTCAATCCTAATTTGTTAGTTTCTCTAGTTGTAGGTCTCTGTCTAGGATTTTCATGTTCCATTATAGATTTAACATCTGCTTTGAAATCGGAAGATGAGTAATATATATTTTAATGTCTTCTTTTTCACTCATAGAAGGAGTACCAAGCGCAGGAGTATGTTCTTCAGGGGTACATTTCTGCCTTTCTGCAACTAAATTAATGCTTTCTTCATTATTAGCAACAGAAACACCTTCTACAAGACTGTCTCCTTCTAGCACAGAAGTATCAAGCACAAGAGTATGGTCTCCAGGGGTACACTCTTGCTGATCCTCCATTAACACCTACCTTTGTTCTGCATTAATTGACTTTACAATCTTCTCCAATACATCACCATCTTAAGTTTTATGCACCTCTTCAACAATGCTTATTTTAAACCTGTTTATAAAGTCAACTTGTTTTTTTGATAGGAACTTTCCTTCAAGTTCATTGTTTTCTGATTCAAAACCTGACCAAAACAAAAAATGATGCCAACTATGATTTCTTTTCTCGAGCTCTGTTAAAACAATTAATTTGACCAAACTATGGTGGAAAAGAGACTGGTTCGTATGATTTACATGGCCTTTAACCCTATTCGAAATTTTCTGGAGACTTCTTAATAGATAGAAGGGGAGCTTCATTTTTTATTGATCACTCAAATGTAATAAAAATTTGACATGGTATTTGTAAACAGATGCAAACCTACCCTCGCAGGTGATATAGCTTTGCATGATGCCAACGACCTCCTGTTGGGCCCAGGTTGAGATAAAGTTTTGGAAGCACCTTTTTGAGACAAGCAGGGAAAGCTGAGCTGAGCGCAGCTCAGCAACACATTTTTGGCTAAGTATTGAGGATGCTGCGAAGTTGCATGCAGCATCCAACTTTTGACCAGACTGCGGAGTTGCGTGCAACATCAAAGTTTTGGTCGTGATGCAAAGACCAGTACTACGCCGAAGCAATGTTGTGGAGTTAGGAGGCCACGTGGAGCCAACAAAGTGGTGTGCTGGACAAGTATCAAGTATAGCTACTGGCTCGACCGGTAGCAGCCATTTTTGGAAAAGATATTTCAGGATTGTCGAGCGGCGGACGTAGGCAAAATAGGAAGGCGGCCACACGTGGGTTGTTAAGGAAAGCAACGTTTGGCACGCTTAGAAGGTAAAACCGTTAGAGAGAAATGGTTCGACAGAAGCAGACTGTAGGCACATGTGCGACAGGAAGGCCGATAGCGACAGAATGAGGATGTGGAGATCTGCCATGATCAAGCAGACGCTACCAGGAGCCAGTAAGTCGGTTTGGAAAATCGGCGCAGTTTTGGAAACCCTTAGGGTTTTGGGTTTTAGGTCTTTGACATTGTACAGACATGAAATTCGGGCATGATCTATTTAAGAAGACACTTTTGTATGGGATGGGGGTTGGTTAGTTGATTGGGGATTAGAGTAATCTTGAGATAACCTTCTTGTATTGTAAAATCTCTCTGAGCTGAGAATATTGTAAAGGCTCTGCAGCTGTGTGCGCAGAGACCTAGCCGAGAGAAAGGAGAGTCTGTAGCTGAGTGCGTAGACTAAGAACTGTTGTCCCAACCCTTTTTAAAGATATATATTACCAACCGTTCTTGTGGACATAGCTTTCTATCCGGGGAAGTGAACCACGTTAAATCCTGTGTTATGTGATGATGTTTATGAATGAATGATTGTCTATATTTTCTGTAGAATGAATGCTTGAATGTTTCCTTGCATGCTGTAATATGAGAACTTTGATAGGCATTTACCAATAGGAGAAGTTTGGTAATTATATGCTAGGTTCCACAGAAGCAGATGAATGGAAAACATTTCAATTCTATGTTTAGATCATGAATCAGTCATTTAAGCTTAATACTTTCTTAAACACAGTGAAGGACGTAGCACAGTTAGTCATGTCTATCATTTCAGTTCTGGTTGTAATAATCCAAGTTCTTGACGAATGCTAGAAAGATAACCAGTAAGCGCATGAATGAATGGATGAGTGATATTCATTTCAGTGCCTTAACGTTTCCAAGATCTTCCAAGTAGAGGATAAGTGTGGATAATTCGTAGTTCCAGTAGGAGATTCGCAACAGTAAGAAACCCTTAGTGAGGCCTGCAGTGTTTCCTCCACCATGTAGTACCATTCGCAACATAGATCCTAATACGTACCACATCACTTTGCCCCGTAGTGCACTCCTTCTATCCTCCACTACGCAGCTTGTTCATATAAACAACTCATCATTTACTATGGAAACTTGATTCCGCAGTACCCCATAAAATACACCTTGGGTGAGATCTCAACCTGCTCACAAGTTGTTGCCGAAAGGGCCAGTGCGAAGGGGTTTTGTTGGTCAAAGGGAGAACCGCAAAGAACCTGGGTCTAATTGAAAACCTCTGGGTCAGTTTAAGCCAACAAATGATTCCGTTGCCGGGCTAGAATCCATGATGAGTTGCAATCACGATGTGTGAAGAAGAATATCAGTTCCCCAAAGGATCCGACTATTGGCATCCCGAAAAGACAGAAATCCAAGCTTGGTGGGATAAGACCATAAGCGATTTTAACAGACAAGAAAATAGACATCCGCATCTAAGCGACACATAGTGGTCGGATAGATATCTGTTGGACAACATTCACGAGACCTTTTGGGCATCGTTTCCAAACGAGCTGCATGCGTGGATCTCGCGACTTGCAGAGAAGAAAAATTGTTTCCAAGGAGGAGTTCCTACATAGTGGACTCCCGAGCTCACAGTGGAGCTTAAAGTGTTAGACAGCCCTTTGTCATGCGCAGTTGATTATTGGGTTGATCATATGCTAGAAGGGTTTGTAACAAAATTTGTTGTAGACACACTCAAATCCTACAGCCAAGTAGAAGCACATTTTTTTGGAGGATTCCAAGGTAAGTTTCTGAACAATCTTAGTCTATACATTAAGATGCTGTTAGCTGAGAAAGGTGTTCTAAGAATGCACTAATATACTTGAAGTTTGTCATGATAAACAGTACATATATTCATTTTGATGAAGAGACACATACTCTTAGAAGTGGTAAGAGATATAAAATTAATAAGAATCTGGAAGGCCCTAAACTTCATATAGATACTGAGATCCCATGCGATCTTGATAGCGAAGTTACACAACCATTTACCCCTGAGAATCTGCCAACTGCACAAACCATGCAACCCTTATCGCAGAACCCACCCACTACGCAGCCCATCCCGTAGAAGACTCAACCTAGTCCATCTCTCCCGATAGTCCCATTTGTATTTACTGCGCAGATCCCTTTACAGCAGTCGCGCACTAATCCCGCGCGCCACCACCTAGTAGCACAATGGCAAACACTGATATGAAACTGTCAATATTCAGAGGAATTGGCCTAGAAGACCCTGATCAGCATTAGTTCCTTTGTGAAGCCGTATGGAGTGTATAAAAATCCAAGACGATGTTGTGAAGCAAGCACATCTCATCACCACGTTTAGGGATAGAGCACTACATTGGTTTATGAAATACTCTATTGTACAGTCGAGAAACCTCGGAGAAACTAAAGTCGCACTGGTGGCGGAGTTTAAGAAACCTAATTTTGAGTCTCAGTGTATAACTGAGCTGAAGGAAATAAAACAGAGACCAACTGAAATAGTCTGGGAATTTGAACAAAAATTTAAGACCTTACTAGACCAAGTAAGTTTTGTTATACCACCAGAATAGCATAAAGAATGGTTCATTGTTGCGCTGTTACCTCATATCAGATTACCATTGATGCAGCAGAAGGTTCTATCCCAGGAAGAGGCCTTGGAAATTGCAATGAAGCTAGAAGCTTCGCCGATTGGTGATACTAGTTCTGGGATGTCTCAAATCCAGAACCAGTTGACCACCCTAACACTTGAACTACAAAGTATGAAAAATGGTAAAGAACAAAGATATGAACCTAGACAGGAGGTCTGGTGTACAATTTGTAAAGAATAAGGTCATTACCGCGAGCATTGCCCTCTATTCTGCGACTATATTAACAGTGGTGTTCCTAACCCATTAAATCAGAATCAAGCCCAATGGTGTGAAATTTGCAGAGCCACAGGACATAGACCTAAAGACTGTTACCTCATCCAGAAATATGTGAAAACTCCTAAGAATTTATACTGCAATTTCTATAAATCAGTTGGACATGATGAATCCAACTTCCGCGCATATGAATTAATGAATGAAAGAAAAAGGGATATGGACTCAATGTGAGGCGCTAGCTTGTACCGTGTACAAGAAGATACCCAGCCAAAACAAGAAAATGCACAATACGACAAAGGAGGATACAGATGTCATGGTGGTGGATACCGCGGCAGAGGAAGAAATGCTGGTTCGGCATAGGGAAGAGGCCGTGGCCAAGTCATTTGTTATAACTGTGGCCAACATGGGCATGTTTCTAGAGATTGTGTTAACCCATGCACTACGTGCAATTATTGTAAATTGTTTGAGCATGTTATTGAAGATTGCCTAGTATTAGAGGTGGAAATGCAGAAGAGAAGATGAACAGAGGCTCTGAATCCAAACGTCTAGTGGATCGCAGTAGAAAATAGACCAATGGATCCGAGCATTAATGTGGTCACACGCAGTGGCGCTGAGACAGGCCGTGACAGAGGAGCAGAAGATTCAACATCAGGGGAGGAACATACGAACAAGTATCCCCTTCAAACAGTATGGATAAGGAAAGCTCCAGGAAAAACACCCCCTCTTAACCTACAAAATAACAAGGATATCTTCATTAACGCACAGGATACCTTTAGAGAACTAGCAGATAAGTCATCAAGGATATCGCTGCGTAGTGAAACACTGCATGTTGTTGAAGACATTCCGGCTCCTTATGACAAAACAAGTACTGCAATAGATGTCCGTACTTCTGTTGCACAGTTCTTGCGAAGCTGCATGAAGTTACTAAAAAGCGAAAAAACCATAGTAGAGCTCCAGAAGCTTATCATCCAGTATGAACCTCAGATTGCAACAGAGACTCAAGATAGTGCTGTACATCATATAAGGAAGCACAAGAGAATAGGCCGAGAGATGAGGCTTACTATGCAGATATGAGATTTTGAAATGGATGAAGTCATCCTTGATCTGGGATCAGAAGTGAATGTCTTGACTAAGCAGACATGGAAGTAGATGGGTCGACCAAAGTTGCTCTGGTCACCTATCCAGTTACGAATGGATAATTAGGATAAGGTCATACCTTTTGGCCGCTTAGCTAATGTAGTAGTTGACATTGACGGAGTACGGAGTCATGCAGACTTCGACGTTATTGAAATTGTGGATGATAGTCAACCTTTTCCAGCAATATTGGGAATTGATTGGGCTATGGATAACTTGGCTATCATAAACTTGAAGACAAAGAAGATGATCTTTGAAGGGAAGCATCTTAGGGTCATCGCACCATTGGATCCTAAAGATGGTGATAGATACAGTGAGCCGATTCAGGAGGAATCCCAAGCTCAAGATTTAGACCAACTATACCAGCTGACTGCGACCAAGGAAGACTACATTAATCCTACTGCGGACGGTATGCTCAGCTAGCGATGTGACACTTCTTGTATCTCTGACTCGGATACAGGACTGGAGAATTGGCAAAGCCGCATGCATGAAGTATCAGCAAGAAGATGTGTGAAGGTTACAAAATCACTGCGTTGGATCGGAAAAGAGGTGAGTCCTATTCCCACATATGATGGTTCTGCTAATGTTTACAGTTTCATAAGGGAATATACTGCAGCTATACCAGATGAGCATAGAATGCCAGCTTTAGATATAGCTTTGTGAGATACACCTGCCAGATGGTGGAATGCACATAAGAAAACGTTGACCACTTGGGATCAATGCAGATCTAAGATGCAGATCTGGTTTGCCGAAAAAGGTTACTTTACCCTTTGAAAAGTATAATGGACAGACAGACCCTAGTCAACACATTGAAATCTGTTCAAAGGCATGGGTGGAAAGACCACTTACAGAATGGATACATTTATTTGTACATACATTGGATGTGAGTATCCCAGAGAAATGGTACCTAGACCTGGAGTTGCACAGTGAACTCACTGATTGGGAGTTGCTTGCTGTGAACTTCCGGAAGGACTTCAGTTTTGAAGATGAGAATCCATTAATCCATGAAGCATTACAGCTAATCAAGAAGCGCATATTCCAGGACGGTTGTCCTCATCAAAACATAACATTGTAGGATTTTTTTGGGACAGAGTGCGTTCCTGCGCACCTACAGTCATAATGGAAGGAACATGAAGAGCACTTGATCGAGTGTTAAAACTTAGCTGAAGATACCAATGATACAAATGAAGACGATGAGGAGGACCCGCACAACATAGATATAACAGAGTCAGAAGGCGTGCATGAGGTATAAGGACCTCCATTGGAAATCCCAGATATGACTGGACCAGTAAAAACACAAAAAGTGAAGATTGGCACAGACAAAGAGCCGAAGTTCACATCAATAGGAGATTATTGGGACGATCAGACTATTGCAGAGATCGCAGATACCTTACATGAGTATTAGGAACTGTTTCCAAAAAAATTTAAAGAGATGAAAGGAATTTTGGGAGACCTAGGGCTCATGAAAATACCTTTAAAGCCAGGTGCTAAGCCTGTCAAGTAGAGGCCATACAGATTGAATCCGCGCTACAAGGAAAAAGTCCGCGTAGAACTCATTAAGATGCTAGAAGTGTTGAGATATTGTAACTTCAAATAATATTATATTTGTACTTTATTATTCCAGAGATGTTTCATTCCTCCGTGAAGATCTTATTGTATATCCGGAGATGTTTATTCCTCCGTCGGAATGTGGTAACTTGGGTTATTAGACTTCCCTAGTGGGGGTCGGCCCTGTATGTGTTATGTGGGTCAAAGGGTTATTAGACCACCCTAGAGGGGTTGGTCCAGTCAGTTGTAGTGGGGTATTTAACCCATTGGTTAAATACGAGCCTACATGTTTTGTGTAAAAGAAAAGTCGGAGTAGTGTATAAATAGAGGAGGTGTGTTCCTCATTTGACACACACTCACTCACTAGAGAGAGGTGCACTTGTGGAGGAGAGGTCTGCTATGGTGGAGGAGGAGATCATGTCTTTGGTTTGCATCTTTGTATATTGCTGGTCATCTATATTGAGGAAGCTTTGCTGGGTTTTCTACCCCATGAGGGTTTCCCAGGATAAATTTGTGTCTCTTGTGTTTATGCTGTGCTTGTTGTTTCTTCAATGATCCTGTATATGCTATTATTGTGAAATGGAATGTAATGTTGCTATTTTCTGTCTTAGCATATTGAATTTTAACATGGTATCAGAGCTAAACTGAAGGAAGGCAAGGTATGGCACTTACGACACTTGCTTTACTTACGACAATTTGAAGCTTAGGGTTTTATATAGCAAAAACCAGTCATCATGGAACTTTCTCTATAAATCCATTTTGGAGAAGGTTCAGGATCTGAAACCTTTACAGGTCGTAGATAACCTCTCCAGGTATCTTGTGTCCAAAGGGCACCCTCCGATTTGCTGTACTTTGTAAGTTATGATCCGTACACGTTAGGTTTTCTGCCTCTTCCAGATCTCAGTCAAAATCAGGTGACCTAGGAAAAAAGGTCATAACTTGGGCTAGGAAGCTCCAAATGAAATTTCATAAAAAGTGATAGGTAGTACATAGACTGTACTATCTCAAGAAATGTTTTCATAGGCCGAAGCTGAACTAGTGACATGTGGAATGTCGTACAAGTTCGCTCTCTTGTTTTATCCCATAAACAGGTCACGTTGCGACATTTGGCATAACTCTCTCTCAGAGAGTCCAATTGAGGCCAGACCTGTCAAGATGGAAATATAACAGGGTGAGTTATCTCAGGAAACGTTTTAAGAGGCTGAAGTTCAAACAGTGACACGTGGAACGCCGTACAAGTTCGCTCTCCTGTATTATCCCAAAACAGGTCAAGTTGCGACATTTGGCATAACTCTCTCTCAGAAAATCCAATTGAGGTCAGAACTGTCAGGATGGAAAGATGACAGGACAGGCTACTGTAAAAAAAGTTTTCAAACCCTGTGGAGCAAAAATTTCAGAGTTATAGCAGAAACAATCAGGTACATATTTCTTTCAAAACAGAATTATGTTTTGAGCACATTCATTCATGGCTTCCGGAATTTAGGGTTTCGGAGAAAGTTAGAATTTTTTGAATCGAAATCCACGGCTGAATGCTACTCAGGAAAATCGAAATTTAGAATCCAAGATCGAATTTTTTGGTTGGGTAGAAGGGTGGGCTTCATCAAACCCTAATTCGGGATCCTGTCCAGAAGATCCAGAAGTTTCGAAGGCAATTTTGAGGGGTCAAATTTTGGAGATTTCAAAATTGAAGTATACTAGTTTGATCAGCTCAGCAAGACACATCCTTCCATTCATTCGGAAGTGTGAAAGGAAAAGATTGATTTTTTTAGGGTTTCTCTAGAAAACCCTAATCAAGTTCCATATCAAGTTTCAGGGGGAGTTGAGGCTAAGGCCTTACATAAGAACACTACAAGAAGTCTTGATAGGTATGACTTAAGGAGGTTCAGGTATGTCTTGAAATCTGATTCTTGATTAAGTTCATAATGTGTTTGTCTTCATGTTATTTATTAATACAATCTTGATTAATGTTAGAATTTTCTTATCACCCTAGTAACAGTATGAATGCATGCGAATGATCGAAGACATTCATTGATTAGGGCTATATGATTGTACTTATGCATTATGGTGTTGTGTGAGGTTGATGTTGTCTACTAACAAGATATAGGTACATCACAAAAGAAAAATCAAGTTCCATGACCATGACATCATGAAGACAAAGACTCATCCATAATCTTTGTTCTACTTACGAGGTATGTATAACTTTGTTATATTATGCTTAACCTATGAGACATGCAGGTTCTAGCTCAGGATCTCTAAATCATTGAAGAGATTGTTTAGGTATGTTGTACATAACTAAGCAGGTATACTAATCCAGGTATGTTTTCATGTGTCATATTAGAATCTTACCTTGTATACTTGGTATGATTGGTTATGCTTATTCATAAAGTTAGTAATCAAGGGTTTATGCATATTATGTCTCTTATCTTGGTTGATGATTTAACTGACTAGATCAGACAGGAATATGCATGAGTAAAAGAAGACTTCACTGAAACCTTGAATATTATCTATAATCATGACTATACATTTTCAATATTATTTAGAACTATAATGTTGAGAATATACTAATGAATGTATGTTTGTGTATGAGATCATGAGGATGACACTTCTACTTACAAGTGGTACAGAATGAATAGAAGTTAAAAAGACATATAGAAGATCAAGCGGGAGGCAACCACACAAACATAAAAGATAAGTATTTGAGTTGTTATTTGAAATAATAAATAGATTGTATGCATATTTGTATTCATGCTTAGTGTAAACATTCATAGAGCATTGAATAGTATACTACTAATATGCATATGATTGGTAAGTTGGACAAACATTCCATTGTTGCTTGTCTAGGATGAAACCTCTTTGTTGACATGCTGAGAGCTGTGCACACTCTCGATAGTATGTTCTAGAATAGATAGAAGGCATCTAGATAGCATCTGTCTGCATACAGGATATGGAAAAAGTGTTGTGCCAAAGTATTGGTCAAGATAGTTGCATAACTATGTAAATGATATCTGTATGCATAATAGGTTATCATGTCAACATGATTTCATGATTATGAAGCATTAATAATCATGTACTAATTTTTTTTTGTAGGAAAGATCATGAAGAATGATGAACACCGAAAAAGTGATGGATGTTCATCAAGAAGATTTACAAATCAAACAAAATATAGAAGGCTCGTGGCTAGAAGATTCTCTTAGAAAGAAGAAGAGAATCATGACGGGATGTTTCCCCCAAGTGGCTAGATAAGACCATTCTCTTAATGGTGTAATTAATGAAGAAGTGTGAATTAGGTTCTGTATGGGTACCCAGGATCGATAGTCAATTCATGAGCTTAATGATCATCATGGGTGATGTGGATCACAACCTTTGCTACAAGGTTGAATATGGTTTCCATACACAGATGAACTGGATGCAAGAAGGAACTCACCACAAAGTTAGAATGATGTTGAGGCTTATATCAGTAGACCCATCTGACAAGAGATGGCACAGATAGATGGATGCAGAAATGAAAATGAAAGATATCATATTGATGCATTACTTCCTAGGTCTAGAAGTATGGCAAGGATCATAAGGAATCTTTATCAACCAGGGAAAGTATGCCGAGAAATATTAAAAGGACTTGAGGTGTTGGAATGGTCACTCTTATGGATTCCAACTTGAAGTTGTTAGGGGATGACTCATCAGAGTTATTGGATATAACTCTATACAATCAAATTGTTGGGTCATTGATGTATCTAACATATACTAGGTTAGATATATGCTTTGCTGTGAACACCTTGAGTCAGTATCTAGTGGAAACTAGATGTGTTCCCCTGATAGATGCAAAGCATGTGACGAGGCACCTAAAGGATACAATGGACTTTGATCTATGCCATCTTGGAGATAATGACTTCAGATGGCTACTCAGATATTGATTGGGCAGAAAGTGTATCAGAAAGGAAGAACACATCAAGAGGATGTTATTGTCTGGGATCAGCCATGATCTCGTGGTTTAGCTGGAAGCAGTCTAGTGTGGCTCTCAGCACAAGTGGAATATATGGCTGCTTGCTCTGCTAGTTGTGAAGAAGTTTGGCTTTAGGATTGTTTGACTTAGAGATAGAACCAACTGTGATTCTATGTGACAAATAGAGTTGTATCAAGATGACAAAGAATCCAGTGTTCCATGATAAGTCAAAGAACATAGGTATCTAACAAGATATGATGCAGAAACGAACTTTAAAGTTTGAATTTGTAACAGGTTACCGATGTACTAACCAAACCTCTACCTCAAGTGAACAAGTTACGAACATACTAACCAAACCTCTACCTCAAGTGAACAAGTTACCAACATACTAACCAAACCTCTACCTCAAGAAAAGTTTGAGTATTTCCGAGACAAGCTTGGAAGGACCCTCCTCGAAAGGGGGAGTGATGTGGTCACTGATGATGAGATTGCCTCATCGACAGCAAGGTCAATGATGTGGATACTTGTTTACTACACTTGGATACTTAGATCATTTAGACTTAGGACTCTTATACTTAGAATATTTTTTACTTTCTTTTACTTTGATGATATATGTATCGATGAGGATACATGTGTTGTTGATGTCTCGATGAGGATACATTTGTTAGGATACATGTTTTGTTGATGTATCGATGAAGATACATGTGTTGTTGATGTATGTATGAGGATACATGTTTTGATGATATCTGTATTGATAAGGATACATATGGGGATTGTATCATCCCCGGACCTTGGTCCTTGAATTAATCCGTAGACGTATGGTCTCCGAAAATGAAGTCCTTAGTGGACAGATAGGGATTGTATCATCCCTGGACTTTGGTTCCTTGAATTGATCTGTAGACGTATGGTCTCTGAAAATGAAGTCCTTAGTGGACAGAGAGGGATTGTATCATCCCTGGACATTGGTTCCTTGAATTGATCCGTAGACATATGGTCTCCGAAAATGAATTCCTTAGTGGAAAGAGAGGGATTGTATCTTCCCTGGACATTGGTTCCTTGAATTGATCCGTAGACGTATGGTCTCCGAAAATGAAGTCCTTAGTGGACAGATAGGGATTGTATCATCCCTGGACATTGGGTCCTTGAATTGAACCGTAGATGTATGGTCTCCGAAAATGAAGTCCTTAGTGGACAGATAGGGATTGTATCATCCCTGGACTTTGGTTCCTTGAATTGATCTGTAGACGTATGGTCTCCGAAAATGAAGTCCTTAGTGGACAGAGAGGGATTGTATCATCCCTGGACATTGGTTCCTTGAATTGATCCGTAGACGTATGGTATCCGAAAATGAAGTCCTTAGTGGACAGAGAGGGATTGTATCATCCCTGGACATTGGTTCCCTGAATTGATCCGTAAACGTATGGTCTTCGATAATGAAGTGATGGGGATTGCATCATCCCGGATCCACTAGTTCAAAATGTAAGTGATGGGGATTGTATCATCCCCGGACTTTGGTCCCTGAATTGATCCGTAGACGTGTGGTCTCCGAAAAGTGGGGATTGTATCATCCCCGGACTTTGGTCCCTGAATTGATCCGTAGAGGTGTGGTCTCCAAGAAGTGGGGATTGTATCATCCCCGGACTTTGGTCCCTAAATTGATCCGTAGACGTGTGGTCTCCGAGAAGTGGGGATTGTATCATCCCCGGACTTTGGTCCCTGAATTGATCCGTAGACGGATGGTCTCCGAGAAAGTGATTTTTTTTTTATGATGTGGTTACTTGTATCGGTGTGGATACTTGTATTGATGATGTGGCTACTTGTATCGGTATGGATACTTGTATTGATGATGTGGTTACTTGTATCGGTATGGATACTTGTATTAATGATGTGGTTACTTGTATCGGTATGGATACTTGTATTAATGATGTGGTTACTTGAATCGGTATGGATACTTGTATTGATGATGTGGTTACTTGTATCGGTATGGATACTTGTATTGATGATGTGTATACTTGTATTGGTATGGATACTTGTATTGATGATATGTATACTTATATTGGTATGGATACTTGTATTGATGACGATACTAATGATCGTGAGATGACGATGCTGATGGTCTAGATGATGATGCTGCTGATCGTGATGGTCTAGATGACGATGCTGCTAATCGTGATGGTCTAGATGACGATGCTGCTGATCGTGATGGTCTAGATGACGATGCTGCTGATCGTGATGGTCTAGATGACGATGCTAATGATCATGTGATGACGATGCTAATGATCGTGTGATGACGATGCTGATGATCGTAAGGATCCAGATGTTGATATTGTTGTAGCTGTTCAAGTGCTACAGAAGATAAAGACTCAGTACTGAAGATGTTGATGTTCCAGTATTGAAGATGTTCCAGTAACTACTTGAATTACTGATGATGTTGAGAAAGCTTCCAATGATTTATAGATATATCATGTATGATGTTGATGACTCCTTGGTCGTGCAGATGCTGTTATAATATCCTTCTCGTTAAGGGGGAGTGTTGAGATATTGTAACTTCAAAGAATATTATATTTGTACTTTATTATTTCGGAGATGTTTCATTCCTCCGTCAAGATCTTATTGTATATCCGGAGATTTTTATTCCTCCGTCGGAATGTGGTAACTTGGGTTATTAGACTTCCCTAGTGGGGGTCGGCCCTATATGTGTTATGTGGGTCAAAGGGTTATTAGACCACCCTAGAGGGGTCGTCCCAGTCAGTTGTAGTGGGGTATTTAACCCATTGGTTAAATACGAGCCTACATGTTTTGTGTAAAAGAAAAGTCGGAGTAGTGTATAAATAGAGGAGGTGTGTTCCTAATTTGACACACACTCACTCACTTGAGAGAGGCGCACTTGTGGAGGAGAGGTCTGCTATGGTGGAGGAGGAGATCATGTCTTTGGTTTGCATCTTTGTATATTGCTGGTCATCTATATTGAGGAAGCTTTGTTGGGTTTTCTACCCCATGAGGGTTTCCCAAGATAAATTTGTGTCTCTTGTGTTTATGCTGTGCTTGTTGTTTCTTCAGTGATCCTGTATATGCTATTATTGTGAAATGGAATGTAATGCTGCTATTTTCTGTCTTAGCATATTGAATTTTAACAAGAAGCAGGAATCATTGAACCAGTCGAAGAATCTGAATGGATTAGCCCCATGGTTGTTCAGGACAAGAAAGAAAAAGGCAAGATCAGGATTTGTGTGGATCTCATAAAGCTGAATGATGCTTCCATGCATGACCCATTTCCTACCCCATTCACAGATGAAGTGCTTGATAACGTTGGAGGAAATGAGGCATATTCTTTCACTAATGGTTTCTCTGGCTATCATCAGATCAGGATTGATCTTGCGGATAGGCATAAGACGACATTTTCTACAGAATGGGGGTCATTCCAGTACACCGTCATGCCTTTTGGGCCGAAGAACGCACCTACCATATTCTCTAGAGTCGTCGTCGCAGCATTTAAATATTTTATCAACAAGTTTTTAGAAGCGTATTTTGATGATTGGACTGTATTTGGTCCATTGAAAAATCATTGCACGAATATCCGCATGATGCTCGAGAAGTGTCGACAGCATCAAATATCCCTGAATTTGAAAAAGTGTATTTTATGTGTGCCCTACGGAATTTTACTTGGCCACATTGTCTGTAAGCAAGGATTGATGGTAGACCCTGCGAAGATTGTAGTTATTGCAAACTTACCAACACCAAATTCAGTCAAGATGTTGCGATCTACATTAGGCCATACTAGATATTATAGGAAATTTATAAAAGGTTATGCAGAAATAACCGCAGCAATGGAAAAGCTGCTGAAGAAAGACGCACTGTTCATTTGGAATGCAGAATGCGAATAGGGTTTTGACACATTAAAAGAAAAGATGGTCACTGCGCCTATCCTAGCCTTTCCAGACTGGATGAAGCCATTCCATGTCCATGTTGACGCATCATGTATTTCTCTAGGGATCGTGTTAGCTCAGCCAAGAGAGGGAGGTGTTGACCACCATATTGCATTTTCTAGCAGAAAGCTTTCAACAACAGAGAAGAACTATACTACTACTGAGAGGGAAGGCCTTGCGATGGTATATGCCCTATAGAAATTTAGACACTACTTGCTGGGATCACACTTCCTTATGTTTACTGACCATTCTGCGTTGAAATATTTGGTCAACAAGCCAGTGTTAGGGGGATGCATATGCCGATGGCTATTGCTGTTCCAGGAATATGACTTTGAAATTATTGTCAAGCCAAGTAGACTAAACTTGGGACCTGATCATCTGTCAAGGATCGATTCAGGAGAGGAGCCGATGAATATTGAAGATAGTTTTCCTGATGCGCAGTTATTTAGTATACAGGTCGCCGATGATTATTACAAGGATATCATTGACTTCCTAACCACAGGGATGGCACCCCAGGAATTCTCGGTCCAGCAGAAAAATAGTTAGTGGTGCGCACCACAGACTTCACTATAATTGCAGGACAGTTATACAAACTTGGGTTGGATGAAGTCATGTGAAGGTGCGTACTCGATCATGAGAAGCCATTTATTCTAGCCGACGCACACTCAGGAATCGCAGGAGGTCACTATGCAGGAAGGGATACTGCTACGCAGAAGATATTGTGCATAGGGCTATGGTGGCCTACGCTCCATAAAGATGCCAAAGAACATTGCAGGAACTATGATGTCTGTCAGAGGATAGGAAAACCATCACACCGAGATGAGATGCCATTGAATCCATAGTTTACACTGCAGCCATTTGAAAAATGGGCAATAGACTTTGTGGATCCTATAAACCCACCAGGAAAAAGAACGGGTGCAAGGTATATTATTACTACTATGGATCACCTCACCAGATGGGCGGAAGGAAAACCAGTTAAGGACTGCAACGCCAGTACTGCTGTGCAGTTTATTTTTGAAGAAATACTCACCAGATTTGGCTGTCCGAAGATTTTGATGAGTGACCAAGGTACTCACTTTTTGAACAAGACGATTGAGGCGCTTACAGAGGAATTCCACATTCGTCATCAGTGCAGTACTCCATATCACCCACAGGTGAATGGTACTGTAGAGGCTTTCAATAAAATATTGGAGAATGCACTCACTAAGGTGTGCAATGTAAATAGAGACAATTGGGACCTACACGTCTCATCTTTGTTATGGGAATGTCGGACCACATACAAGAGATTGACAGGACAGACACCATTTCGGTTGGTTTATGGGAAGGAGGCTATAATGCCTATGGAATATATTGTCCCTAGTTTGAGAATCGTTTCATTTACAGGGATGGCAGACTGCAAAGCTCTAGAAGAAAGGTTACTACACTTACTGGGCTTGGAGGAAGATCGCTTCATTGCAAGATTCCACCATCAAGCTCAGAAGGACCGTGAGAAAGCATGGCATGATCACCATATAAAGAACAAGTGTTTTCAGGTAGGTGATCCAGTCCTACTGTATGATAGCAAATTCATGAAAGTCCCTGGTAAATTTAAGATGCATTGGCTTGGCCCATATACTGTGATACATGTCACTAACACTAGTGCAGTCCAGTTAGCCAATTTAGCTGGTGATACCTTACCAACTTTGATCAATGGAAGCAGGCTAAAGCTATACCATGATAGCACTGCTTCGCAGAACCCTGAATAACAAACAAAGGAAGGAATTTCTAAGTGTCAAGTACAATTGAAAGTGGACACTAGAAATGTAAAGGAGTCTGTACGTGTATGGTAAAAGGAAGAAGGTATGATAAGAAGAATGATCTATGCACCACACAGCACTGTTGAAGCTGTGCGGAAAGGAAAAAATAAAAATAAATAAGAAAATTATATATATGTATAGTGGAAGCCGGGAAGTTCAAAATTTTTGGCACTGCGAAGTAGCCACGCAGGGTTGCAGATGGCTTGCCGCACAGTTCAACGCAACACTCAAACAAAAATATTCGTTGCATGTCTTTTCAGAAAAAATAGTCGTTAGATGACCGTTGCAGCAACCGCTTCAACATTTAAAGAGAAGATAGTTGTTCTGAGCATGCTGACGACAGAAAAGACCGAAGGATCCGCTCAAATTCACCAAAAACCACCACATTAATTACTTATCTAGCCATTGAAGGGCGCAGGAGAGGGTCTACTACACCTATAAATAACACCGTTGGGAGACTCGCGGGCGTTACCAAGCACTTAGAATTTTCTTGCGATTAACCTCTCTGAGCTAGTAGCCATCTGTATTATGTCTGCCTTAGCCGCTACCTCATTTATGAATGTTCGAACCTTCCATTAGAGAAGAAGAACTAACCATTGAAGAAGCATTGAGGATCTTTCAGCATGGAGGGATTCAACAGTTAGTGAAAACTCTAGTTAAGAAGGTCGACATGGAACAAGGTGAAGGATCCCGCAGATCACCAAGAATTAATCCGACGATGCAGGAAAAAGCAAAAGATAAAGGAAAAGTCGTAACTGCACCTCGATCCAACATCATAAAGATGGGATCCTCGGCACAGAAATCACCAGTCTTTTAGACAGAACCCTTGAAGATGACACCCGAATATATCTCCCCACGGGCACTAAATGGCCCTGTGTTTAAATTGTCCAAAAATGAGAGATACGACATCCCGCTGTCACCTATCTCAAAGCATGTAAACGTTGCTAAGAATCTACTGGGAAAGATAGCAGATTGTAAATGGGAGGATCATGACCTCTTGGGAATGAAGAAAGATGAGCCAGATATTCTTAAATACCCAGATTTTCAACCAGACCAATATATGTGCTGGAAAAAGGACGCCAAGGGAACTCTGAACTTGGTAGCTGACAGTTGGTTAGCACCTGTCATTCAGTCGGGGCTATTGAACTTGCTGAGATTGCCATATTTTGACCATTCTCCAGAACTTAATATCGTGGTTCGCACACTCATGTCGCGAATCCACCAAGGTTATCTGTGGCTGGACAGGAACATTGATTTGATCCACCGCATCATCGGCCTAAGCAAGCGCGGTAAGGATCCAAAGCAATTTTTCCAGGGGAAGAGCAAAGAAAAAGAGGTTGTTGAGAAGATGAAGAAAACCCATTCGGTGGTAAAGGAAAAAAGAGGTTTCCCGACATAAGATATAGAGGACAGAGCAACAAGATTTGTAACGCAGTTGCTCGCAGGAAAGATACTCAAAATAGCTAGGCCTTCGGAGGTGCATGTGGGCACAATACTCCTTGGTGCCGCAGCGACCGAAGGCAACAGATTTAATTGGTGTCAATTTTTGTTGAAAGAGTTCCTTGAAGAACTCAACGACACATAGGTGAATGGTGGCCAGTTCCATTTCACCTGGCTCATTGTCCTGATTTATTTGTGTTGATGGAAGGAGCCGCGAGATTATGCGGGTGTCATTATGGACACCAAGGAGCCTAGAGGGTTTAAGTTCGTCAACCTCTGGGAAAACACAAATAGAGAGCGCTAGCATGCGACATCAAAAGTCTTTTACCAGTACTATATTCAGGTGCGCGACGCAATCACAAAGACACCCTGCATTACAAAGCAGGCCACGGTGAAGTATATCTGTATCATCGACTTTGAGGCAGATATGAAATGTATCTTCATATCACCGAAAGCACAAACAAGGAAACCGGAGTGGTTCCCAGGGAAGTACATCATGTATGAGCAGGATATTGAGGACCTCATGAAATATTGGCCAGCAGAGTTCTGCGTAGAGGTTATGGACATGGAGACAGATTCAGCAGAAGATGAGTCGATCCTGCTCTCATGCCCAATCATTGAAGAAACAGGGAAGAGAAAAGAAGCTGAGACTTCGGAGAAGCCAAAGTCAAGGAAAAAGGTGAAGGCCACAAAGATTCAATTGGAGGAAGTCCTCATTGATGATGACTATGAGATGATAGCCGAAACAGTCTCAGAGTAGATGAAGGAGCTTATGGCGGCTAAAGAAGAGAAGGACATGGTCATCTAGGATGATCTACACAAGACACGGCTCGCAATGCAAGGCCTAATGAAGAAAATGGACGATGTCCAGAAAAGCCTTATTTTGCTACAGGAAGCAGGGGCTGAAGGGAGGTCGGTAGGGACCTCACAGCAAGGAAGCCAACAGCTAGCAATAACGTTGTCGTCGAAGACTAGAATTGTCTATCTGGACCCATTGGTTGTTGCATTGCCAATGGCAGAGCAAGTTGTCCTGGACACAAAGGGAGTCAAGAGGGTACAGCTCGCCTTAGCCAAAATCCCTTTACTAGGATTGCACTTCATCCACACGCAGATCGTTGAGGAGATGCATGAACAGACGGTTGAATCAATGAAGTTACAAGCAGAGCTCACTGTAGCAAACAGGCAAATTCAGCTGCAGGCAGAAATACAGCTATGCAACGAACTGGACCGCTGACAAAATTTGGAGACTACCATATCCAATGTGGCGAAGGATATCAAAGGCATAGAAATCCAGGATGATCCTACAGACACAGTTCTGAGGATCAGAGATAAGGTGAGATCCTTGCAGACGGAGATGTAGGATAAAGAGATTTACTATGAGGCCGATATTGCCACATTGAAGGATAAGCTCAATAAGCAGGTGCCATTAACTGAACAACAAGTCAGAGAGAAAGTAGTGAGCGCCTCCTCGAAAAGCATTACAAGTGAGATGGCTAAGTGCCAATATCTCCTGGATAAGGTTTCATAGGCAATCGCGACCCTTGAAGAGGATCAAGGGTTGCTGCAAGTCAAAACCGTGGTACGAGAAAAACAGAACGCGTTGGACAAGTTGCATGCAGAGGTTAAAGCTCTACCACCCAGAGAAAGGTTGCCGAGATACAAGGAGATATCCAGCTTAAAGAAATAAGTACAGGAATTATGACAAAAAGAGACTGAGATGGATAATCAATCACAGCAGCTCCTGGAGAATGCCATGGCGGTATCGCAGCAGATTGAAGATAAGTTAGCAAAACTGCGTGATAACCAGGAGCGGGTACAATACCAAATTGGACAAGAAATAACTCCAACACTACTTGAGACAATTAAACAGGTTGAGGAGGATACAAGAGAGGCAGTGGTGCAATTGTGTGGTACATATGAAGAGTTTGCGTCCAAGTTCGTTCCACCGGTCGTGGCGCAGAGTGAGACAGCTGAAACAATCAGTGGCTCGGGGACGAGCCACATGTAAGTGTTAGGGGCATGTTGGGCCCAGGTTGAGATAAAGTTTTGGAAGCACCTTTTTGAGACAAGCAGGGAAAGCTGAGCTGAGCGTAGCTCAGAAACACATTTTTGGCTAATTATTGAGGATGCTACGAAGTTGCACGCAGCATCCAACTTTTGACCAAACTGCGGAGTTGCGCACAACATCGAAGTTTCGGCTGTGATGTGAAGACCAGTACTGCGCCGAAGCAGTGCTGCGGAGTTAGGAGACCACGAGGAGCCAGCAAAGCGGTGTGCTGGACAAGTATCAAGTATAGCTACCGGCTCAACTGGTAGCAGCCATTTTTGGAAAATATATTTCACGATTGTCGAGCGGCGGACGTAGGAAAATCAGGAAGGCGGCCACGCGTGGGTTGTTAAGGAAAGCAACGTTTGGCACGCTTAGAAGGTAAAACTGTTAGAGAGAAATGGTTTGGCAGAAGCAACCTATAGGCACGCGTGCGATAGGAAGGTTGATAGCGATAGAATGAGGACATGGAGATCCGCCATGATCAAGCAGACGCTACCAGGAGCCAGCAAGTCGGTTCGGAAAATCGATGCAGTTTTGGAAACCCTTAGGGTTTTGGGGTTTAGGTCTTCGACATTGTACAGACATGACCTTCAGGAATGATCTATTTAAGAAGACACTTTTGTATGGGATGGGGGTTGGTTAGTTGATTGGGGATTAGAGTAATCTTGAGATAACCTTTTTGTATTGTAAAATCTCTCTGAGCTGAGAATATTGTAAAGGCTCTGCAGCTGTGTGCGCAAAGACCTAGCCGAGAGAAAGGAGAGTCTGCAGCTGAGTGCAAAGACTAAGAACAGTTGCCCCATCCCTTTTTAAAGATATATATTACCAACCATTCTTGTGGATGTAGCTTTCCATCCGGGGAAGTGAACCATGTTAAATCCTGTGTTATGTGATGATGTTTATGAATGAATGACTGTCTGTATTTTCTATAGAATGAATGCTTGAATGTTTCCTTGCATGCTATAATATGAGAACTTTGATATGCATTTACCAATAGCAGAAGTTTGGGAATGATATGCTAGGTTTCGCAGAAGCAGATGAATGGCAAACATTTCAATTCTATGTTAAGATCGTGAATCAGTTATTTAAGCTTAATACTTTCTTAAACATAGTGAAGGACGCAGCACAGTTAGTCATGTATATCGTTTTAGTTCTGGTTGTAATAATCCAAGTTCTTGACGAATGCTAGAAAGATAACCAGTAAGTGCCTGGATGAATGGATGAGTGATATTCATTTCAGTGCCTTAACGTTTCCGAGATCTTCCAAGTAGAGGATAAGTGTGGATAATTCGCAGTTCCAGTAGGAGATTCACGGCAGTAAGAAACCCTTAGTGAGGCCCGCAGTGTTGCCTCCACTGTGCAGTACCGCTCGCAGCATAGATCCTGCTGCGTACCGCATCACTTTGCCCCGCAATGCACTCCTTCTTTCCTGCGCTGCACAGCTTGTTCATATAAACAACTCATCATTTACTGTGGAAACCGGATTCCGCAGTACCCCATAAGATACACGTCGGGTGAGACCTCAACCTACTCGCAGGTTGTTCCAGAAAGGGCCGGTGCGAAGGGGTTTTGTTGGTCAAAGGGATAACCGTAAAGAACCTAGGTCTAATTGGAAACCTCTAGGTCAGTTTAAGCCAACACCTCCTGCCATTCTGGTTTTATATTACTTAGATGGATACCCTTATTCCAGTCAAGACACTCAAAACCTGGTAATAGGAACAGACTTGGATCGAACTCAAATGGGATCGTCTTGAACCAACGCTCACTTTCAATGGCCATACCAGTGGCCTTAGCAATTAACTCTTATGTCAACTCAAACTTTAGGGTGTCGAAGCTAACACAGGAGCCTAAGCATTTCTGAGCAAAAGCATGAGTAACCTTCAAATTATAACCTGAAATCTTCTCAAAAAATGGGAACCAACTGGCTTTCTTGAACAGTTCTGCACATTCTGGGAACTCTTTAGTCCATTCAATGTTTGTTGGCTCCAATCTACAGAGTTTTCCACTCTTTCCCATACTTATTGTGCTTGATAACCTGATAACACACTTATTATGGTAGAAATCATTGACAACACTATAAGTGTGAGAAGTACGTGGCTTCCCCTTATACTTGAGTCATAAGTGTTGAAATTATAACTTGGCACTTGCTAGAATATGGCAGACAAATTCCTGAGGGTCCTCATTCATGAGAAACAATGCACCAAACTGGATTTGGGCTAACCACCTTTTGCAATAATTTCAGGATTCTAGCAGTGCTGGCATATGCAAAATTTAATAATTGCACTGTCGGAATGTGCTATGTTGATTTTTCCTTATAACATATGCACAAGAACTTTATAAAAAGGTTAGGACTAGGTTAGCTCATATTTTGAAGACCTTTTGAAATAAAATGAATTAATTATAAGCCAATGTTTTTACCCTAAACATAAAACCAACTAATAAAGCCAACACTTATATGATGTAATTTAAATAAACCAAAATGAAAGAAAATAGGAATAATAAACAAATAAAAATATTAAAAAGAACTAGGTACAATTTCAGTTCTAAAAATGAAGATGATGATGATGATGATGATGATGATGATGATAATGAAGATGGTGATGATGAAGATGATGATTAATCTGAAGATGATGATGATTATGATGATGATGATGATGATGACGACAAAGAAGAAGATGATGATGATGATGATGATGAAGATGGTGATGACGATGACAATGATGATGATGAAGAAGATGATTAATCTGAAGATGATGATGATGATGATGATGATGATGATGATGATGATGAAGAAGATGATGATGATAATGACGATCATGAAGATGATGATGATGATGATGATGATGATGATGACGATGATTGTAATGATGATGATGATGACGACGATGATGGTGACAATGATGATGATGATGGTGGTGATAATGATGATGATGATGATGATGATGATGATGATGATGAAGAAGATGATGATGAAGATGATGGAAGATGATGATGATGATGATGATGATGTTGATGATGATGATGATGATGAAGATGACGATGGTGATGACAATGATGATGACGATGATGATGATGATGATGATGATGATGATGATGAAGATGATGGTGATGATGATGATGAGGATGATGATGACGATGATGATGACAATGATGATGATGATGGTAGTGACGACGACGATTATGATGATGATGATGAGGATGAGGATGATGTTGAAGATGATGATGAAAATGATGATGATGATTATGAAGAAGATGACGATCAAGATGATGAAGATGTCGATGAAGATGAAGAAGATGATGATGAAGAAGATGTTGATGAGGAAGAGGGTGACGACGACGATGATGATGATGATGATGTTTGAGTCTAGAAACCATCCCACACCATTAATGCATGCGTCTAGTCTAACCATGCCAAATTTCAGTACAAGCCAGCACATATTTAAAAAATTTCAATGTTGGCCCCATGTATCACATTATTTAATCTATAGGTATGGTTTTTGATGTTGTAATGGTTAGTGTCAGTCATGTTTGAGTCTGGAAACCCTCCCACACTATCAATGCATGCCTCTAATCTAACCGTGACAAACATCGTTGGTCTTTCTAGGTAGTTGTGTCGGATATCATACAACGATGATGATCATGATGAAGATGATGGTCATGATCAAGTACACCATTTGGGTTAGCATGATAATTGTGCATTTCCCTACTAATATTCTCTCTATTTCGAGAATAATTTAATATTCTCTACTGAACAGGGCCAACCACGTGAAGGTGGAAGCTCTTATGTCCCCTCCCCCCCCTCACATCACTCTCAATTCCCCATAACCCAACAAAAATATCTATGTATAAAAAAATTAAATGTGTTTTTTTTCATACTCTATAACAAGCAATGTTTCTAATTATAACATACAGGAAAATGGAAAAAAACACTAAGAAACAATTAATTTATTATATGTATCGGCAATAAAATTCAATATTTCTACCGCAATATTAAATCAAAATATATATAGTAGATATATTACTGCATACCTCATACACTTCAATGGTCTCCATCATCTTCTTCATCCGAGACATCATCTGTGTCATCCGATGATCCATATTCAACATTGTAAGGATTAACTAGTGCATGTTTATAATGCCATACAGGGAAAAAAATCAGCATGTACAATGGCAATATGTTCGCAAAAAAAATAGATAGTGTGGTTGATTAATATGCTTATAGCATGCTTATCTTTTAAACCATATGCTAAATTGATTTCCCTTTGTGTTAGACTAGTATCTCCGTTGCGATGTGCATCTTTAACCAATGAAACCACACCTTATGACCAGATTGTTCACATCGTTCAATCAATACCTTCATCCAGTCAAGATTGTTTGCAATGTATAAATGAATTGGATCCCACTCTCGACCAACTGTTAGATGCAATAAAATTAAAATTCAATACAAATGTATAATCACTTAACAAAGTATATTACACTCTAAATCGATGCAAAATATTGAATATAAAAATAGAATATGTATGATATATATACATAAAAATCAACAGTCAAATGTGTTATATTACCTTTGACCTTCCTCGATCTACCTTTCCCCTTCGGGTACTCCCCTTCAAAATCTTTATTGGATTCTAGATCACAAATGCGACGTAAATTGAACTTTGACGCTAATATAGGAGTATATTCACTAATATACAACATGTTTTGGTATACCATATATCCCTCCATCGTAGAACCCTCGGCATATGCTCATTTTTTTACCAAACCCTTCATAAATTTCAAGTGCCTCTCAACCGTCCACATGGACCTTGAGTGCGCAGGTCCACACAATTCAATCTCCTCTACTTGGTGTATTAGGTAGTGTTCCTGTGCATTGAAAAATGTTGAATGTAGATGCTTCTGCATTTCACATATGAGACGAGGAATTTCTCTCCTCCAATACTTTATATCTTCTTTATGGAATTCTTTAGATGAAAACCATATACAAGTGACATGACAACCCAATCAAGAGATTAAAGAAAAAAAACATTATATTACATAACATGAATTAGAGAACAAAAATCAAATATAAGTTCTACGATGAATTAAACAAACACTAAGTGCATGCAAAAACTCACCACTTACCTCATGTATTTCCCGAGATTATATATTACTTGTTTGACATTGTTGTTGAAGTTGTCCGAAAGAGAGAGAGGTAGAACAAACTGTAACAATATACAAATCATTTCATTTTTTAAACAAAGAGTAGACAAACAAAAATACCAACCATATTCACTAGAATAGAAAAAAAAAAAATTTAAATGCATACCATAATAGTTACCTTCATGAAGACATTCCAATCGTGTGTTTTCACCCCCGCAAAATCACCTTTCTTTGTTATGATATTCTTCATGTTCGCACAAAATCCGGTGGGAAATTTAATTTTTCGCATGACTTCTTTTACAACATTACTTTGCTGGTCCGTTAACATCCATGGAAGTGAGTTTATATTAATTTGCTCTCCATTTCTATGAAATTGAATGACATCTTTCACTGCATGGTTTCCTTCTTGAATGTCTTTGCAAATTTTGACAATTTTTTCTTTCGCACTCCTTCCATCCAATATTCGCCATAATGTTTCAGTCGCATTCTTTCCGATATGCATTGTATAAAATGGATGAGAAACTTGTAGGTTATCATAGTAGGGAAACCTACTAAATTGTCTAGGATAACTTTTCATTCCTCGTGGAAGCCCATTAATGCCTTCATGATCACATGAACAACAATCATGAATAGTAGTTTATAAAGAAATTACACAAATCAATGTCAATTACAGTAAACAACACACGATAAAAAAAATACAATATAACATTTCATATACGATGATTCATACGTACCTTGATGATTTCTATTATATTGCAACTTCCATAGGTGCGGTGTCATTCTCTGCGGTTTTAATGCAATCTCTTGCTGCGATTGAACAGATGTTTTTCTGTAGTTCGATACCTATGATTCTTAGAGAGGAAGTGCCTATACTCATCGAACACCTCCTTTCCTAAGCTTTTTGAACAACGAGATTTGATCTTAGGACCACAAACTAGACATGCAAATTTCCGCTTTGTTTGAAGACCTACATAAAGAGATGGAATATCTATGTCAATTATAATTATATACAAAATGACTGGATTATTTAGAAAAACATGTGTGCATAGTACATTAACTAGTTCTTAAAATTAAATTCAAATAAAGCTAAACTTATAATTACATACTGCAAAAATGGGTTAACCCTGGGGCATCATGTATTGTCCATACAAGCATTGCATGGAATTGAAATCACCTTTGTCGTATTGGTCTAGATGCGTCATACATAGTGATTCCATTCCATAACTTTAGTAGCTCGTCAATAACAGGTTCGATATATACATTCATATCTTTGACTTGGTACTTACCTGATTGATTTGAACATATAAAAAAAAATATGAGACGTACCATTTAGATATATAAACCATATTGCACAAGAGAAAAATGATAAATATATATATGACATTATGCAACAAAATATAACAAATGGGATGCCACTACATTAAAAAAAAAAGTTGTAGACACAATATTATACCTAGAATAATCATCGACAACATTATGTGCTCCCTCTTTATTGACAACCATGGAGGAATGTTATTGTTGATAACAAAAATAGGCCACACCAAGTAAATGGATCTCATCTCTGCAAATGGATTGATGCCATCTGCTGCCAAAAAAATCCTAAGATTATGAGGTTCTTCTTTAAAGTGAGGCCATTTTTCCTCCATATATTTAAATGCAGACCCATCTGCAGGCATTCGAATAATGTCATCTTGACTTTTGTTTCATGCATTGTAATCCATAATCTACGCTATGTTTTCGCAGCTGAACAGTTATTGCAAACGTGGAATAATGGGAATATAACGAAGAACCTTACAAGGCACCTTTTTTGTTACTTAATCTGTTCGATATCTACTGATATGACACTCTGGACATTCTGTTGCAAATTCATGCTGATTATAATATAGAACATGGTCATTGGGGCATGCATGAATTGCTTCATACTGCATTCCAATTTCTTTCATGATGGCATATAAATCTCGATATGTGCGAGGTAAAATATTTGACTGTGGCAACAAATATTCACCTATCATGCTACAAAAAATTAAAATAAAATTCTAGTTAATATAATATATATAGAAATAATATTAATGAAACACATTTCATCCGTATTAATTTGACTTATGAATTAACAATAAAATTATTAGACGATCATATATATTATGTGATGGAATATATTACATACCTTAACATTCGTGTGATTGATATGTTTGAAAGACCATTCATATCCTTCAAGTTCATTATCAACAATATAGTAGAGAGAAGATTTGTGTTGGAGCCCTCATAAAGGGGTTTGTATGCCTTCTCAAGAAGAGGTATATCATGAATATCATCAAAATGATCATCATCACCTTCATCATCTATTCTAACATTAAATGAATCATGGATCAAAGTATTTTTACCATCATCTTCAACTATGTTATCAATATGATCATCTTCTTCAATATGATCATTAACTTGTTCTTCATTATCCATAGCTCCATGTTCCTTTGGTACTTGTCCAGGAAGCATTTCCTCTAGACAATATGTCATAGGATGTATTTCCTTTATAATTACAAGAAACCATCAATAGATAAAAGTTAATATAAGAAATTCAAATGAAAAATGTAAAAATTTAAAATGCAAAATGTAAAAAAATTTGTGATGCATTTAAAAAGTAACAAATTTTGTATGGTTAATAGAGAATATTATATAATCAACAGTGCAATCACTATAATGTTGATGTTTTCTTTTTTCATTAACAAAAACGAGGTGCTCTGATTTTTCTTGGTAAACAAAACATGCAATCAATCAAATAGATAAATCAACTACTTTTTATTATTACCTTTGAGTGTAATACAAACAAGAAGAGAAAAATACAAGAAAAACTAAAAATAACAAGTTAAAAATCACTCTTTTCATGACTGGTCTCTACAGTTAGATAAAAAGGGGAAACAAAAGGGTCTAGTCGCTACTTTTGGGATGAAAAGAACAACAACCAATTGTATTGTTGGTCAAATAGGTGCATCCAAACTATCCAAGAGACATAAAAATTGACCCAATTACTAAGCAAACCTACTCAAATATAACTCAAAATTTCTCACACTGTCCACTAAGGTAAGATAAACGATGCTATGGTTTCTATAGAGAAAATAGAAGAGAAACAACATGCCAATATAGTCGTTATTTCTATTATCATGGAAAGTGTCACAAATCTAGATAGCTAAGTGCTTTCCTCAGTGAGTGGGTTAGTCTCACTAATGAACAAATAAATGAGTTATTCTACTATACCCTAGAATCAACATGCAAACAAGAAAAAATTATTATAATAAATATTAAATATTAAAATAATATTTATTGTCCATGTTAGTCCCCATCTATTGAAAACATCAATAGATAAAAGTTAATATAAGAAATATTAAAATAATACATACATTTACAAAAGCAATCAAAATAAAAACATATATAATGCAAAACTTACAAATGGACGATATTCATGTCCCCCATTAGTGTGTCCATGTTCCCTTCAAAGTTTCCTGGTTGTTGTGATCAAAATTCTTCTCCCCTTAAAGCCCCTACATTGACTACATGGACAATAGTATTTCCGATCACCCCTTCTTTTCACTCCTTCCCACAATCTAGCAAGCAAGTATCGATTTTGTTCGTCTGGATGAGGAATATTGCTAGTTGGCATTTTCTCGTAAAGAGATTGAATCAATATTATCGATCTTAGAAAATAAATCTCCACACTTCACTCTCTTTAATCACAAAAACAATGGAAATAATGAAAAGTAGTTCGACGAATAAAAAAACATCCGCAAATCGTCGCTTGTATAGCAAACATGTCGGAATGTTTCAAAATTTATAGGTTTTAAAATATAATCTTCCATCAAATATCCAATGACTCGAACTTAGTTACCATTGGAGAGTCGGTGTTGGATATCCAACATGCTAGGGCATGATCTGCTGTCGGAGATCCGACATTCTCGGGCATCACATGACATCAAATATCCGACGGCCATGACCATAATATATGGTTGGATATCCGACATCCTCGGGCTTAATATTATGTCAGATATCCAACGCCACTGGTCACCATTTGTCGGAGCTCGTCGGATATCCAAGGGTCGTCGGATATCCGACAGACCCTTCTATCAATTTAAAAAAAATCATCAAGTTTCGTAAGTTTGAAGGAGAAATCCTATGACACAGTCCTTTTCGTCAGATGTCGTCGGAATTTCTAGTCGGATTTTGGGTTCAAATCTTGTAGTAGCAATTCTACGAGATACTGAGAATGCCATTCCCCGATGACTTCCCAAGATATAATTCCAAGGAGAGATTCATCGAGTACTTGGATCCTTATGCAAGGAGATTCGAACTTAGTCCCATCTTCAATGTTCCCATTTATTTTGAACACAAAACATGATGAGACATGTGGGTTGTGAAGAGTAAGTACTATTAACACTAATTTCCTGAAAGGATTGGGCGTTCCTAAAGATGCGCATATTTTTCGTTGGTTGATAGTTTCCATCGGATAGACGACCATTGGAGAAGGAAAACTCTTGCAATTGAAACATTGTTTGTTCAATCACTTTGGGATGTTTGCTTAGTGTTTAATAGTATGGACAGAGTTACCCTTACCCTGGAGTTGTACACTATGAGCACAATCAATTCAAATAAATGATTATAATATAGGGTGCTGAGAAGGGAGTAATGGGCATGTTTAATAGAGAGAAATGAGAGAAAATATGATCATTGGATCGTTCTGAACTAAGTGTTCAAGAAGAGAATAATTGTTTTGGTTAGTTCTTCTGAAGTGGTGAAGAAAATCGCATCATCATTCACCATTGAACCTGTAGTTTAGGTTTAGGTTACAATTGCCGATACATGAACTTAAAAATAAAGTGTTGACTTGGGACCTAATGCAAAGGAGGGCAAGGGAAGGTCTAGGAATTTTTTTATTATGTCGTAACAGTAACAAGACAACCTACCATCTCTTTTGGTTGTGTTCTTACTCCCATCAGGTCAAGATGGAATTAGAAGGAACTTTGGGCATTACAAACTTGTGTAGAAAAGATTCCATTGAGAAGTTCCTTTTGGTCTATTTTGAGAATAGGGATTTTAAATCCCTTTAGTAGACTCATTTTTTAGTTATTTGGGGAATATGGTTGGCATGGAGAAACGTGGTTTTTTAGTTATTTGGGGTATATGGATTGCACAGAGAAACATGGTTCCAAATTGAAGCAAATTTATGGCATTATATCCGGGTCTTGAGCTTTCAAGAAGGCTGGGAAGTGATTCACTATGTGTCATGGACGATTCAATCTCGGTAATCAATGCTTTAAAGGGACAACCCATTTTCAAACTTTCAATTTGCATCCTCTAGTGGAATAAATTAAGGATATCTACAATTCTTACATGAAAGTGGAATTTAGGAATATTTTTAGAGAACATAATCATGATGTGGACAAGTGATTAAAAAAAAGCCTTAGTGTACCCAAAAATATCATAATGTTAACTAAATTTGTTGAAAGTAAGGAGTTGGGCTATACCTGATATATTATAAATGAATTTTAGTATTTCTTTGTGATAAATTTTGAGTGTAGATTGCGCTCTATAGGGGAACTATTTAAACCTAGAAACTAGTTATTTGTATCTCGTTGACGAGGTAGAGAAAATGGTGACACTGGGAGTTGTCACACTATGACACAATTTTCAAAAGCATATGGCACTCTGTAGATGAATTATCTATATAGCTAGGACTTAGTTATTTGTATTTTTTTTATGTGGTAGAAGATGTAGTGTTGTTGGGAGCAATATTAAGACACATTTTGTGTTTTTCTTGTTATTTTGCTTATGCATCTAAGTAAGGTATTTATTTTCATTGCATGATATAAATACAATTTTTTTGAAAAAAAATTATATTTAATTAGAAAATCAATAATTGTATATTAATAATTACATCTTAAATCGTATTTTAATATTTAAAAAAATATAAAAAAAATATTCCTATTTTATAACTTATAATCAATACTATATGTCAAGTTCCACTAGCATGGTTGGTATTCAAGGGGTTATGTTTGTTAGTTGTCACAAAGTATGAAACTCAGTGGTGGTGGAGGAAACACCAAAAAAATCCATCCATTGCAAGGGTTGGTATGGCCGAGGCCGGTTGCAATATCCGGGTGATTTTGATAACTTCGATGCCCCTGGATCGTGGTTTCTTAGAACAGAGACCACTCCCGCAAGTTAGGGATATTCGTGCAAACAAAAAAAATATAATCAATATTATATGATGTAAAGTTAGTATGCTCTAAAATCTATCTCTTCCTATTCAAATGTAATTGAATCACCCTTCTCAACAATATTGAGTAGTAATTACTAGCAAAACTTACCCTTATAAGATTCATTAATTATCATGTGTTTAGGTCATTTAGAGCTTTTATTGTCATTTAATTTTCTTGTTTTATAAAAAAAAATTGCACAACAAAGCACTTTATGAATGAGATGTCTAATTCTTTGTTAAAGTGAGATTGACATGTATTTTTAAATAATAAAATGTTAAATATAGTCCGGTTTCATCATTTTCCCAATTTTAAAGGAATATTGACATAATGTTGTGTTAGGAACCTATGTCAACCCTTCTCTTTACTATGTTAGTATATTGTTGTTGGATGCATATGCTTTGTAAGTCGTCCCGTAGTATTTGTTGATCCGTAGTTTATATTAGCCCATAGTATTGACCCATAGTATTGGACGCATATGCTTTGTAAGTCGTCCTGTAGTATTATATGTCCCATGGTTTTGAGTCATAGTATTGGGCATAGAATTAGTATATAAGTGTGTGTTGAGGTCATTGAAGGCATCGTGAAGTTAATTGTATTGAGCTTGCTCAAAGGAGGTTGCCCCCTCGAAGTGGCCCATGATCAATACAAAAGTGATTATGAGTTCTGTCATTTCTGCTATTTCGCATATTATTCTTATTAATTAATTGTTGCAGGTGCATCACATCTGGTATCAGAGCACTTTCTTGGGCTCGTTGGGTGGAATTTCTGCCAAAAAAAAATTTCCTATCTATTGCAGCTTCGGATTTGGGAATAAACCCTATCCGCTTAACTGTGGGAAGTACTTTGGGCATAAGCCCTAAAACTCATTGTGAGGAGTACCATAGGAACCCCAAAGTAGCTGGCCCATTGAGAGGACCTTCCAGCGAAAAGGGTAACGACCCCTACCTGATTAACTAGTTCCCACCCGTGAGGTAAACCAAGAGCCGTCGTTTGTGGCAAAGCGGTTATCAGTTTTACCTGAGCCGTGGAGTGAGGGGTACTGCCCCAATACGCAAGCCGTCAGACAGCATTGGTGGCCAAGTGAAACACCTGAACTGTTAGGAAGCCGTACATACCTGGGGTCCATATCTATTTTCAGTTGAACTGTTGCCGATCACTTCTACTCCAGATCCAGCCATTTCAGATCTATTCTGAAATTCATTCCAAATCCAGTCGCCATTTCAGATCCATCCATTTTCGATCCCTTCCGCGTTGTTGCAGATCCATCTGTTGTGGATCCCTTCTGCACCGCTGTTGCCGATCCATTTCTGTAAAAAAAAAAAAAAAGTATAAAATTCAGTTTTTTTCCCCATATCTCCCTTGTTTTCACTCTGTTTCCCTTGAAAATTTCGAGGAACCCCTATCATCCCATTCTGCATCTTTCATTCCTAAGGACCCTCTCCCCAATTCCCCTTCCCAAAGCCTGAAATCCCACATTTGTCTATTTTTAGGGTTTGCCATAACTTCCTCAGATTTCACCCAATCACCTTCAAATTTTACCACAGAGTTCCTTTCTGAATTCTGCTTCTTTGTCCCTCTCTGCCAAATTTTCTCATTCTATCACCCTGCTTCTGAAATCCCCCTTTTTTCCTTCTTGTCCTTTCAACAGTGTCCAAAATCTAGTCAAACCCCAATTACCCATCTGATTGTTTCCCCAATCCAAATTTCCCTTTACTAAATCAGCTTCTGTTTGTGTTTTTCTACCCATTCCACCAAAAAAAAAAAACTAGTTATGGTTGTCACCCATGCAGGAGCACACACCATGGAGGAAGCACTTGCAGCCATCCAAACCAAACTCCAAGATCTAGATGAAAAATTTCTCAGCCTCCATCTCCAACATTCAACCATGAACAATACCAGACAGCCAAAATCTTTTGCAGCCACCGGGTTCTCTTCTTCCAGCAATTTTTGTGGGCCGAAGCTTGATTTTCCTCGCTTCAATGGTACTGATTCGACTGGATGGATATATCGAGCAGAACAATATTTCAGTCTGCATAATACTTCTGATGCCCAGAAAGTTCCACTTGCATCCTTTCATTTGGAACAGGAAGCCCTTCAATGGTATCGTTGGTACATCAAAGCTCATCCTGAGCCAAACTGGACAGATTTTTGCCAACTCATTTTTCCACGATTTGGTCCTAGTGATTTTGATGATTTCATAGGAGCACTCACTAAACTTCACCAAATTGGCACAGTGAGAGAGTATCAGACAGAATTTGAGAAATTAGCCAATCACACAGAAGGATTGTCTGATGAATTCTACAGGAGTTGTTTTATCAGTGGTCTCAAGGATGAAATCCGCTCAGAGGTCAAAATGTTTTGTCCCAACACAATGATGGAAGTCCTAGGGTTGGCTAAGCTGGACAAGGACAAGATCGCAGATCAACAACGCTCCAAAACCACCCTTGTTCCCTTCAGAAATATGGGTTCCCAACAACCTCCCATCACACCTGCTCCTCAACCAACTCCTATCAAGCATTTGTCTGAAATAGAAATGCAGGCACGCCGACAAAAAGGGCTTTTCTATAATTGTGATGAGAAATTCACTCGGGGACATCAATGTGTTCAACAAAATCTCTATCTATTGGATGTGGATTCTCCGCTTGCCTTAGAAATTGGTGAAAAAGCTACAGATACAGTAAATGATCAGGTTGACATTCAACACCCACCTGTTGACACCCCATCTCAGGATGACCGACCCGAGATCTCTCTCCATGCTGTAACCGGCATCACCATCCCACAAACAATGCAGGTCAGGCGATACTTCAAGAAGTTCCCTCTTACCATACTCATTGATTCTGGTAGCACTCATAACTTCATTGACCCTCGGATTGCCAAACAGGCTGATTGTTTTGTCCATCCTTGCTCCAACTTTGAAGTCATGGTTGCCAATGGGGGCACCTTACCTTGCAAGGGGAAGTGTCACAATGTGCGTATCTCTATGGAAGATTATAACCTACACTCTGACATGTTTGCCTTGTCCTTAGGCGGATGTGATGTGGTTTTGCGCGTTCAATGGTTACGCACACTTGGCCCCATCTTATGGGATTTTGTTGAACTTTGGATGCAGTTTAAAGTCAATGGGGCACAACACAAATTTATGGGCTTACAACTAGGGTCTCTCTGCATCATCAATTCACATCGCCTGGAAAAAATCCTTAAGAAGAATTCACATGGTGTCATCGCTCAGTTCAATTCCATTCATATGCACCCATCAACAGTCTCCACTACTTCCTTGGATAGATATGCAAGTATCTTTGCTGAACCAATGCGCTTGCTGCCTTCAAGAGACCTTTCCGGTAAGAATTTAGCCACATCTATTTCTCAGCAGGAAATGATGGCTATTTTGCATGCAGTACAGAAGTGGCAGCCATACCTATTAGGGAATTATTTCTGCATCAAGACTGATCTCCAGAGTCTGGAAAATTTTCTGGAACAATGGGTCTCCTCCCCAACACACCTGAAATGGGTTATCCAACTCATGGGTTATCCCTATGTGATCACTTACAAGAAGGGTAAGGACAATCTGGTGGAAGATGATCCTTCTCGCACAATTGATGACCCAGTTTCTCTTACAACTCTTTCTCTTCTTGTTCCAAATTGGTTACAATATGTTCAACAAGGCGATCTCTTCTATGAACTCCATGCTTCTTCATCAACAGGGCACTCTGGGTTCTGCAAAATGTATGACCGGGAACAATGTAACTTCTTTTGGAAGGGACTAAAAATGACAATTCAACAGATGGTGGCTGACGATGATACTTTGCAAGTCAACAAGGGTGAAACGACACTCCTTTCAGGATTGCTCAAACCCTTTCCCATCCCTACACAGCTTTGGCCAACTATTTCTATGGATTTCCTAGCAGCACTCTGGTGGTACAATACCACATCTCAAAGGACACCATATGAAGCAGTCCATCGAAAAACACTACCAGTTCTTCTTCCATACACCCTTAGCAGCTCCCCAGTTCAGGAAATTGACTCAGTTCTTCGAAACCCGCGATCAGATTCTTCTCATTCTGCAGGACAATATTCACATGGCCAGAATTCGCCTGAAACAAAAAGCCGATCAACACCGTTCTGAGCGCATTTTCCATGCAGCTGACAGGGTTCTTCTTCATCTACAACCTTCCAAGCAATCCTCCTTGACACTCCAAAGGCGTCAGTGGCCCGAAATGCAACCCGAGGATGCTACCGGGGAACCACTCCTTCAGATTCTACAGCACTTTCTCCAACCAAAGCTTTGAGGACAAAGTTTTTTCTAAGCGAGAGGGGATGTTAGGAACCTATGTCAACCCTTCTCTTTACTATGTTAGTATATTGTTGTTGGACGCATATGCTTTGTAAGTCGTCCCGTAGTATTTGTTGATCTGTAGTTTATATTAGCCCATAGTATTGACCCATAGTATTGGATGCATATGCTTTGTAATTCGTCCTGTAGTATTATATGTCCCATGGTTTTGACTCATAGTATGGGTATATAAGTGTGTGTTGAGGTCATTGAAGGCATCGTGAAGTTAATTGTATTGAGCTTGCTCAAAGGAGGTTGCCCCCTCGAAGTGGGTCGTGATCAATATAAAAGTGATTCTGAGTTCTGTCATTTCTGCTATTTCGCATATTCTTATTAATTAATTGTTGCAGGTGCATCACAATCATTAAAATTTAGTTACATCACTAACTAGAAAATCAGTATAAAAAGCACTAAGACATGAATAGATTTGGCAGAGTGGGTGTAAGGAATAAAACATGGGATCCAACTGGACAGAGTAAGCAAAGTAGAGGAACATAAAGGGACATCATCCTCAAAGCAACCAAATTGCTTTCAATTACGACTTAAAGAACAAAAATGCACATACATACTAATGGAAAAGACCGATCATAACATCACCCCGACAACCAAAGACATATGATAGAAGATATAAAGTAAAAGCTTGAAAGTAATACCCTTGGATAAGACCCTGTATTGATCCTAAGTACAATGTGAATATTATTATGTAATTCCTAAAAGGAAAGATAATTGTACATACCAAAATTATAATAATAAAAATTATAACTGGTTGTGGCTGAAGTATAACGCCAGAAAAAATCAAGGACTCATGTATTCACCAGAGTCCGCAAGGGGGTTAAAATGATTTAGGTGGGGAAACCTTTGATAAGACCCTTTTATAATCCTAAGTCCCTAAAAATACCCAAAGTTTTGGCTAACTTATAATTCCATAAAATGACTTAAGACTTAGGTTTTAATATTAATTAAGTGATTATGTGTTTAAATGAAAATGGTTGGGAGAGCCCACGTGTTTTCTAGTTTGCATGCAGAGACTTATGCATGCAAGGAAAGGTGGGTGCAAGCCATTCTGTGCGATGGATGGGAAGCAATCTGATCTCTAGGAAAATTACGTTGCTGGGGTGTGTTTGAGAGAAGAGGGAAGGAAAATTCTATCTGAGACTGAAATATGCGATGAATTTCTCAACCCGTGAGCCAAATTGTTGATAAATCTCTACTGAAATGTTGTCAAATTTTCCTTTAGTAGCACCTATGAAATGGAAATGGTGTAAGAAATTATTTTAGTGAATTCTAAGGACAAATGCAGTGATGGGTTTCATTGTGGTGCTAGTTAGAATGAAGCTAAGGGAAGAGATTGCACAATTGGCATAGATTTGGTAACATACTAGTAAATGGTGTTTTCCAAGTGAGGAAATATTGAGAGAGACTAGAGAATTAGAGAGGCGTCTCTTGGTGAATGCATGAATCTCATACCAGGGGTGGCATTTTGCTAAGACATAGATAAGCAACATTTCCTACGTTTGGGTGGAGCGTGCTTCACACACAGCCAGTTACCCATTTCAAGTGTTTTCAGATACGTTTTTATTTCTCAATTTAGTTTAATTTATGAATGATGAATAAAATTACATGTTTATTTCTTGAGTTGTTTGTTGAATTCATGTACATGGAATTGACACAGGTTTATTTCTGCAATTTATTTGCTTTCTGGTTAAAATTCTGGGTTTTATTTTCCATAAGGAATTAAGTTGTGTAGACATGAAATTAGAAGTTTCTATGATAAATTATTATTTCAAGGGAAAGAAATTTTTGGTATGTTTAGCTATAGTATATTTTCCATAGAATGAATTTGCTTATCGACACCTATTAAATTTCCCGTAGGTTAATGTTAGAGTGTTCAATGGCCATAATATTGCCTTGATTTGTTATTTCTTTACCGAGCTGTTATAAATCTATGTCAATTAATTTTGACATGATGGTTGATGTAAGTTCAACCATGAAATGGCTATTTTGTCATGAGACTTAATTATGGTTGCACACGCAAATTGATTGTTTCAATTTGAGTGTTCAAAATTACCGCATATGAATTAAAGATGAAATTCATGTGTAATTCAATTAAATTTCCTGAGCATAGGAATAGTGAGAATTTTCATTTGGCCTTATGGTTATAAATAATCCCTAATTTGTAGTGCTCAAACTATTATTGATTAATAGTTAAATTGAAATATTTCTAGAGTTTAATTATTACTACGCAGTAATTAGACCTCTTAATGAGTAATTGATTAGCCATGTAATGGGTTAATGCGCATAACTCAATCCATTAGGGAAAATGAAATATTTATTAAGTCATGGTTTACTGCGCATAGTTCAATTCATTACGAAAAATAAAATATTTGTGAAGTATTTAGTTTATGCACAATGTTGAACCATGTTTGATATATTATTGTTTAATAAATTCTTAAGAATTGTTAAAGGTTGTTATTTAAATTTAGCATGAATTGTATAATGCTTTGGGAAAAGCACGGGCTGAAAATATAAACCAAATGAAAGTAATATGTGGTAATTGCATTAAGATGCACATAATTAGCATTTATAATTAATTGGTAAATTGAAAACAAATGCCATGTGTCAATGCTTAATTAATATGCCTTGTGATGAATGGTATTTGAATGGTATTTAGAAACCAAGATGATTTTGCTTAGCCAAATAAGTTTAAATGATGATGTTGAATTATTATCTTATTCCGCAATTATTATATTGGAAGATTACATTCCATGTTTTGGAAGGAATGATAATTGTTATCCTATTTAATTTATGCATTTAACCTTACTGCGATGTTAATATGTTGAGATATCATTCCTTACTGCACGGTAAGTATGTTGGAATTTTATATTCCATAGTTTGGATAAATTGGTATATGCTATCCAGTGGATCGTTGATGCCCAGATCTTTGGACAAGAGATTTGAACTGCCCCAGGCCAAGAAAAGTTGAAAAGAGGAATTGAAGTGGGCATATTGAATGTCAATTGAAGTGGGAAAATTGAATGAGTTACAAATGTAAAGGGGAATTGAAGTGGGAAAATGGAAAGAGTTACACAAAGAACTTGTTGTTACATGATGATAGGAATCCCTAGCATATGCCAACTGTCAATCTAAGACCCTCGTTCTTCTTCCCGTCTAAGACCCTTTTTTTTCTTCCCGTCTGATATCATTAGATGATACACATAGATGACACACAAATGACATTTCATAGTAAATGTCACATCATGCCAAAAAATGTAATATTGGGAATTTATAAAAAGTACACAATTCTAAAATTATAATGAAAAAAAAAATTGTTCACTGTATATTCTGACTTTGGAAATTTATAACAAATAAATGCAATGAAGATGAAAAGTACACAAACAATAATTTGAATTTTAAGTAATAAAAAAATATAAATTGTTCACTATATGTGCATCTCATCTTGGAAATTCATAACAAATAAATAAACTAAAGATGAATATTACATAAACAATAATTTGAATTTTAAGTAATAGGAAAAGATAAATTGTTCACTATATGTGCATCTCATATTGGAAATTCATAACAAATAAATACACTAAAGATGAATGGTACACAAACAATTAGAATTTTAGATGATAAAAATATAAATCATTCATGATATATACATCTCACCTTGAAAATTTATAACAAATAAATGTGATGAAGATGAACAATATACAAACAATTAGAATTGTATTTAGAATTAGGGTCATTACATAACAACACACTATCTAAGTGTTAAAACACTTCTCTTATAAAAGGAAGTTGATTTTGGAATGTAAATAGAATTTCATATAAATATTGGATAAAGCATGCACATTACATTGGAGTTGTTCGTGGAGTAAGGGAAAGAAACTAGTACAAATTACTTTCTAAAATTCTTATGCTACTATAAACTTTGCAATTAACATCAAATAAGATAATTAACTTTGAATTGTTACTTAGGTAATAGACACTTTATACAAAGAAAATACTTAGTTGAAAGTTAAATTAATCTATATGTAACAATTAAATTTTACAATATATATATATATATATATATATATATATATATTATAATAATAGTTAAACCAATATACCTTAGCATGAAACAAGTCATGTCTTAGAATAAAAACATGCCAATACTTAATTTTACTAACTTCCCAAGTATTCAAAGAGTTTTTTTACTCTCTTTATGTGAGGTCTTTTGTCATTTGTAACGATAGTTGTATGCAATATGTAGCGGAAAAAATGTTGTGTGTTTTTTTAGCTTTTTCTTATTTGTCAAATTCTTTGTTAAGTTTTTCACAAGGACAATTTATACTCTTGTTTTTTTGCTTTGTTCAATTTGAGTTGGGTAACACATTTATTAAATAATTTTATAGAAAAACAATTGCTTATTTGAGTTGTGTATATGTGTGGGATAAAAACACATACTAATACATCTTTTAAGATGTCAACTTGCAATAAATGTAAAAAGTGTTTATCCACAAAATTCACTCGTTTGCTTTGTTGAATTTGAGTTGCTAAGTTATAATAAATGTAAAAAGTATCTATCCACAAAATTCACTCTTTTGCTTTGTTGAATGTGTGAAGTTAAAAAAACATAATAAGATATCTTTTAAGAAGTTCAGTTGTAATAAATGTAAAAAGTGTCTATCCACAAAATTCAATAGGCTTGCATACATAAACACACCCTAATCCCCTCACCACCAACCCTCCAAACACACATGCACACCCTCACCCCTTTTTAGCTAAAATAACATAATAATGGAAACTTATATATATCCTTAGTTTTCAATAACTTTTAAAAGAACAAGGAATTGAAAAGGAACCCATAATCCCCTATACAACAAAGTGAAATGGAATGGAAAAATTAAAACTATAGTAGGGTGCACAAGGAGCATGCTCATTCATAAGAGAATCAAATTCTTATTGAAGAAATGTTTTTTTTTAATAATTCGTTTTTTTGTATGAAAATAAAAGGAGAGGGTTGCAATCATAGATCATATTGTCCAACAATTTAATATAAAAAAAAACAAAAGTTTAGATTATGTTGATAATTATTTCTTATCTTCCCTATTTTTAAAAGTTTATTATTTCTATTAACTATTTGAGTTGTGTAAAGCTTTACATATTGGTTGAGAAAAAAATAGTCTTTTTAAACATTTTCGTTACTATGCCCAAGATGGGAAATCTTCATTTCCCTATAATTCAAGACATAATTGAAGGATCTATGTTCCTAGCATGACGCAGTATGTTATTCCACAACATCTTCTTCAATGGTTGTTGCTTGATCTTGTTTAAAGGAACCAACTAAGACAGCTAGGGATGCATAATTTCTCAACTCCTTGAACATAGTTTTTTGCTCTAAAACCAAATTCCATGCTTTCATGTTGCATAATAAATCAATAGAATTACACATAATTTAAAGAAACCTTCAAATTTATGACTTTGATTTTTCTGCTCCATCAAAGGAAAAGTGATTTCCAAAATGAATTTCCTTGAATAATCCCGAATAGTCTCTTTCAAACCAATTAATTGTTTGTTGTTTTATTACATTTTCACGAGACTTGTTACAGGTACACCATTCCACAATTACAAAAAAAGACATAAAACCACATCAAAGTTTCATATGGTCCAATGAATATACAATTAGGTCAAGCAATGATAGTTTCCCATAATATCATAAAAGATATTTAATCAAATTTTCCACATAGTAGCATATATAAATGAGCCACACATTTTCCTAAGTCATATGCCTAAAGTACACAAAAATCTTGGTTGTGAAAAATAGTAATTAAAGGAAATAAAACCCTTTTGCATGCAGAGTGTAATAGGCTCTAACCTCTTAATAACCTATAACCTAAAATCATGCTTGATTACCATGGATGCAATAGAAACTACCCCTAGTGGGAGGAGTGCACTCTTATGGCTAGATCCAATTTGGCAAGTCATCTAAGCTTTGCGAGCTCAAACACGATCTTCATTTGGGCTCCACACTTGGAGACTGGACCCGAATAGCTTCCATATTGAATGCATTTCAGCAACATTGGTTATTGTATTTCTATATGTATTCCAAACCCATGAGGCCATGTTACTAACTAGCGGCACCCAAAACCCATAATACCATCTTATGTTCAGTTTTAGGATGTAGAAACTTATAGGATGTAGCATTATAACATTATGCTTCCCATTTTGATTGGAATTCCTTTGCAAAGCTGCAATTAGTCATGTTATTTATTCAAACTTGAAAACCATATAAATACATGTAGATGATTTAAAATGGTGCCCTCAAAATCTACAATTCAAAAATACAAATTGAATAAAATACAGAAAAGTATGCATCTTTGAAAAATTATAAAGTGCTTTCAGATCTTTGAAAAAAATGTTGAAAGAACATGTATTCATAGAAATGTACCTATCATGGTAGCCTACTTGTATGGCCTTGCATCTCCCTTTGGCCTTGGTTTTTCGCCATGGTTGTGGATTGTTGTGTCGCTGCAAACATCAACACACCACTTGTTAAAGAATGGTGATGATTAAATACACCAATCCAAAAACTTTACTCTAATCAAGTTATGAAACTAACCTGGATCCATCGGAACTACATTATTTGATCGAGGACATCCCCTCCTATTGAGGTATTGAAACTCAAATGGTTCATATTCAGAAGCATGGACATTCAAATCAATTTCCAAACCACTGTTTTGTTTCTTTCTTCTTTATTTTTCTGTAGGGCTAAGGAAGCTCTTGTTCCTCTTTAAAGATGAATCAAGAGAACCCAAACTAGGTGTGAAGTCAAAATCATCATCCAAAACTTTATCGTGCAAACCATTCAACTCGTTCATCTCGCTTAAATTAGGCGCGGGGTTATTTTGAAGAAACTGTAGTTTCCTAAACACCTCCTCTCTAGCCATATGAAGTGCCTCGGAATATGCATCAACAATATCAGTGGGAATAAGAGTCATGTCGGAATTTTCATCAAGGATATTGGGATCTATACTTATTTCAGGAAGGTCACTGAATGTGTTAGCCACTGCATCTTGACCAAGTGATGAATCTGAATTTCGTGACTGCAAATAGCCAATTGACCTTTATATCATGCTTGCAAATGTTTCCATGAGTAGACTATGGACATTCACATGCTATAAAATTCGTGCGATACCAAGTGACAAGGTATCTCTTATCATGATTTGTTTGACTTCTCACCTAGTAACCATGGGTTGTGCTCTCGTGCAAGCATCAATCACTATCTGGAATTCTACTTGCTTTTTCCACTGATGATTCAAGCTGCTTCTCTTTCTTCTAGTTGTATAGATATCCTTCTTTTTTCAAAATTTCCTTGAACCGATAACAAGGTTCAACAACTGTTAGGAGAATATACAACAACCGGTCCATTCTACGAGCACATTTCTTCCTTCGGTTAGATATAAATTTTTTCTTTAAGTAACAATGGTATGACTCCACCGCATTATTGGTTTCCTGATTTGCATGAGGAAAATATCAGCAACCGTTCACCCACATCCCTAGATGCAAAGAACCAAGTTAGTCCCAGTATATCATCCTAATAAAAAGAAAAAAACAGAAACAATAGTAAGGGTTTCTACACTAACAAATCTTATCATCGGCAACCCAATTCTTCTTGAAATAGTAAGAACTTTTGTTCTTCTATGAATTTGCTAAAAAAAAAATTTACTGTGTCATCCACTTCAACATTGAGAGTGTCTTTCATGATGTGACCTAACTCACTGAACATCTCATTCGATTTTATTTCATTTGTCGCCAACCAATTTACTTTTTTCAACCACACCCTCCAAACATGCCAAATACACAATATCACAGCACACCCTGTGATCCTCCTGCCATAATAAGTGCAATTTAATGACACATTTTTATAATAAACGCAAGTCTCATTATAACATAATAATAGTGAAGTTACCTCAACGCATTGATTTCAGCCATTGCATCATCAACCATGAAGGCATTGACTTTCCAATCGGGACGGATTTGATGACACCTGTGCATTAGCGGCTCCAACCATAGTTAAATATCCTCTGATGTATTTTGTGATGCCACAACCCATGCAATTGGATACCCACTTTGTTGTTCATCAAATGCCACCAGTGTATGCAGTTGGTACTGTCAAATTCAAAGAACATGTAAATTCATAAATAAGTCATCAATCATATTGAATGGATCCAACTTAAAAATGAATATTGAAACAATCATCGACATGTGACTTACCCCGTACTTATTCGTACTGAATGTAGCATCCATGGCTATTAAGTTATTATGGGATAGCTTCACCATTGTCTCTAACATCCACTTTGTTTGAATTCCTATTATAAAAGGGACCTCTACACTGTTGGGCTTTTGGTAAAAGAAAAAATCTTCACGATGCTTTTGATACCAAAGATTGACACTCATTTCATCCTTTTGGTGGTGTTGGTAATTTCCCTTTGACAACCAATTGTATATATTGAGAATACCTTTCCTGGATAGGAAGAAATCCCTATCCCGAGCATCTGCATCCATGTCAACATGTCTCTTTATGTGGATTTTATAAATTGTATCAATGGGAACCCCCAGAGAGAAACAACTCTCTACATAGGCAACAATGTCCCTTGAAATTTTTGGCCTATGCAAGGCCCTCGTGTCACCTAAACTATCATTTTGGGATTGACAAGGCCATCCTTCCCCATCCTCAAGCTCATATACGTTGTAAGTCAATATTGCTAAATCAGGATAATCAACCATCACCTTCACAATGAAATGGCACTGACAACCCCTCTTCTGCACAAATGAGGTCCTTTGTTTACTCAACTGCTCTCCTCTTTTGTCCTCTGGACCAAATGAACAATGATAACTACACCAAAAACTTGGAAACATTAATACATATGAGTGATAAATGAAATCTCAATGCCAATATATACACAATGCAGTTTTGAAATACTTACAGTTCATATCACAAGGCAGTGCTGGCACTTTTTCCTGGTTTTTTGTTTTGTTTCCATAAGAAAGTACATGGAGTGTCGGGGTTTGCTTCCTCCCCTTTGATAAAGTCAGGAACTCTATGTGAAGGGACTAAAGCCACGCATTCAATGCTCATGTTTTCACGATGAATTTTAGTCCATCTTTACTAGAAAACGTGGTCATGTCTTTGATGTCTTGAATGTCAAGATCCATGATCATCTCCCATTTACAACGCTTGGCCATTTTGTACCAATTCCTACAAAATATTCCCATGGGTAAAAGTTATTTTTCTTTGATGTTTACAAACATGAAATTTATCAACAAAGCAAGAAATTAGAAGGTCAATTATCCTCAAACATAACCATCTTATGTTCTTCAAATACATTTTCCTGAGTTAATGATATAATGCATATCAAAGTGAAATAATTCCTTTTATTAATTTTTCAAACAATGCATAATGACCATAATTTGTTGACAATGGCCTATTTAATAATTGGTCTACTATAAAGTATAAGTAGAATAGTAGAAGGCGAAGTGGATGTGAGTATGTATGTGTATCATTGTAAAACATGTAGGCGTTCAAGTAGCTATCATATTATGCATTGTTAGTAGACTTGCATGGCCTAACTAAAATTAGACCATGAAAACTAAGCGCAGTGACAACCCACTTCACTATGTTGTGAAATAGCCTAATGGAAAAGGTGATGGAAAACTTTGAAGTGATGGTGGTAGGTTATCTAGGCTCCTTGACTCACCTAAGATGATACAATGCAAGATGAGGTCTTACTGGTAACTTTAGGTTTACAACCAACTTCTAGGATACCAAATTAATTTGTACAATATTATCCATAACGAGGGAAACTAACCAATCCTCGACATTGCAATTTTGACTGTACAAATATTTTTCTTCATCATATATGTAATCTATGGTGAAAAACTATAATACAGATTTGTAGAGGTGGGATTATTGACTTGAACATTTGTGTCTATGGAGAGTTAGTTTTCTTCAAGTAATTATAGTGCAGCAGAAGAAAATGAATAAAGTCTTCTAAATATTTTCATTCCATCATGTGTATAGAGAACTTAACTTGGAGTCAAATGCCTTATTTAAAGAAGGTTTGTAGCTAGATCTTGTGGTAGGATTTCTTATGGAGTAAGGGGATGACATCAATCAACCAAGATGTTAGTTGAAAATCAATGGGTCATGATCAACTAGCCTAAATGAATGGAGGATATTCAAAAATGTATGTTTTTGCTTATTTATTTTTTTCAATAATATAATTGTGTTATAGTTTTAGTGTGGGAAGGCCTTTGTCTTTACTATGGAAACATTGATGCTGGTGAATTCAAAACTACTGAGTGTTTGTAAGCCTTATATTTTTTAAAGATCGGGGGCTATAGATGGCTTTATCTATTCCTTATGGACATTCTATTTTTGCATGTTGATCAAGCATACATGGAGTATACACTTTTTATATGTACTAAGAAGTGGTGACTTTATCTCGAGGAAAACAAAATATTGAGTAGTTCCTTTTTGTGTACAAGCCTCACTTAGTAAAGGTCACTTGCTAACATGAATTCTTGTACACTTGCTAAAATATATATGTTGTGTTTTAGGATTTATTGACTACAAACTTGAAGAAATGTAGCATTTCCTTTCTCGCCCTTCTTTCTTTTTATATTTATTTCATTTAGCCCTTGGTTTACACTTCATAGAGGTTCACTTTAACTCCAAACACATTTCATTTTTAAATTGGATGAAGACAACAATTCCTTCTTTGAGTCCAAAGTGTTTTATTCATAATGCCTCTTCATTTCAGGCTAGGGATTTCTAGTCAAAACTACCTACAAAGAAGGGGGAACACTAATTCCATATCCATGTCACAATTCTCAAAGGGAGGGTTAGGTGCCAATGTCATAGTGGATAATCATTCTACAAGTTCATTTGGAGCTACCTTTGGAGGTTTTTTCTACATGTGTTTTTTTAACTATCTTCATAGATTTCTTCTATGTTGGTCACCCTCTTTTAAATTTATGTCTTTTAAGTTTATTACTTTTAAATTTTTCCTTGAAAGGATTTGGTCCTTCAAATGACTGGTTCATGGATGAATTCTACATTAAAAGAAGTTGTGTTTACAATCAAAAACTTAAAACCATTTATAATCATTCTACACATAATTGGTTTACATTGATAAATCCTTAAAAAAAAATTCATATCCATATCACAACTCTCAAAGAAAAAAATAAAAACCTTAACTAATGACATAATTCCATTTTTTATGTATCCTAATCAGGGTATTTTTTAAGGATTCTAATATTATACTTAAGTATAGTATTCTAGGCGATTATTTTGGATTAAAAAAAACATATATATAGATAGGTAGGCTAATATTAAATATGAAACATACAATTTAGTACTGAAATTTGTAAATTTTGGCGAATATTATGATAAAAAAACATATGTTATGTAAATATAGGAGATATTAGAGCCTAAAAATGACCAAAACACGAATTTATTTTTTGAAAAAAAGCCCCAAAAATAATCAAATGGCGAAATTTCGCCCCTAAAAATTTCCATCCTAATATGATAAAATAGACTTCAACTACATCAACCTCTGCACATAATTCCTCTAAACACTTTACGTTGATAACTCCTTACAAAGAAGGAAAAGACTCACAATTCTCAAAGAAAAAGTTAAAAGCCTTAACTAATGGTATAAATGACACTCAAGAAAATTCTCCTTTCATGATCAAATAAGCTTCACTTACATCAACGAAACCCAAAATGTAAAAAGAATTTTTAAATTTCAATCTGATTCAAAGAATTTTGAAAACATAAATCTGATTGCAATGTGTATAGGGAGATTCAACATAAATTTTTTGACAAATCGAATAATACCAGGAGGAGACGAACATAACATTGACCAACTAGAATTGATCGGACGAGCTCAGTAACACTTGTCCTACATGGAACGGTAGGACCATCCTGAACCATTTAGAATAAAATTGTAAATCTGGGATCGTCCTTATCTACCCACTGGAATCAATCCTGTTAGATAACAGGATTACCTTTGTCACCGAATGGATCATGGTAATTAGAATATCAATGTCACCGTCCTGTGTGGCAAATCAATCCTACTTTAGTAATACCAGACGTTAAAGTTTGGCAATTAGCGAAGGAATCTACGGCCTTACATGGAAACTCCAAGTACTAGATAGAGACGAGATTGGAGTTTGTTGAAGGGGAAAGGAATGGGTGCTTCAATTCTAAAATTATACGCAAGGAATCAGCATGGTTTTGTAGTATATTAGTCTAATGGTTCATATTAAACCGAGCGACCTCCAGAACTGATCGAAACAAAAGTTTCGAGTTCCGGCCAAGGAATTAATCTTTTCTAGCATCCTTTAAATTTCACGGTGTGGTTTGAAGTTTTCTGGCATCCTTTAAACTACTATAAGCCCGAAATACCTAAAACTTTGCATGAGCGAAAAAATGGCATTATCAAATTGGGAATTTACCTTGTTAAAAAGAGAAGGGCCCCCACCCGACCTTGTCTGTTGTATTTACAAATCCAGTCTGATTGAATCCGTTTACAGTCTAGCAAGGTTTTCTTCTTAATGCAGGCCTGGAAGAGATGAACATAATCATTGGTACACAAGTATATGGGAATGTCTGTAATATGCAAAATGTGGAGCGCCTCGTTTAAACGAACGACCCTATTTACACAGTGTTCTCGTGTCTTCTCCAGAAGTAATAATGTTGAGAGAGCAGCATATCACACTCGGGGATTGGAGTTGAAGGGGCGAAAAAGCTGGAGCAGTCACTGCAAAAATGCTGGAGTAGTTCGAGCATGTAGAAAAGCTCGTTTCCAGTGGACGGGAGGTGGGAAAAATCCACAATGCGGGACATCGGCCGAAAGGACGATTTGGCCGGACATCGGCGACGCCGACAGTCTTCCGGGCCAAATCGTCGATGGCTTTGACTACTTCTTAAGAATCTATACTTGTATCCTATGCACTTTAAGATGTTTTAAGATTTGATTTTATCATGCCTATTTTAAACTAAAAATACTATTTATACGCACGGAGAGTTCAATATGTCAGAGCCCCCGCAGTAGCATTAATCAGTCTGCTGCGGGGTGCTTATTACTTGCCCATTCTGACATCTATGAACCACTCTGCTACCACTGTACCACACCTAGACTTGATGACTGGTGTAAATACTGGTATAATACAGTGGTTCATTATACCAGTATTATGCGCATATACAGAATCTTTGCATATATGGAAGCTTCCGTAAGCTTTCGTATATGTGCAGTGTATGCGAAGCTTTCGTATATGCACATATACGGAAGCTGCGCATATACAGAAGCTTTCATAAGCTTCTGTATATGTGCATATATGGAAGCTTTCGTATATGAAGCTTCCGTATATGTGCATATACGAAAGCTTTCGTATATGCGCATATACAGAAGCTTCCATATATGCACATATACAGAAGCTTAAGAAAGCTTCTGTATATGCGCACATACGGAAGCTTCCGTATGTGCGCATATAAGGAAGCTTTCTTAAGCTTCTGTATATGCGCATATATGGAAGCTTCCGTATGTGCGCATATAAAGAAGCTTCCGTATATGCGCAGACTCCGTATATGTACATATACGGACGCTACGGATACGGAAGCTGCACATATGCTGCGCATATACGGAAGCTTCCATATATGCACAGCTTCTTAAGCTTCTGTATATGCGCATATACAGAAGCTTCCGTATGTGCGCATATAAGGAAGCTTCCATATATGCGCAGACTCCATATATGTACATATACGGACGCTACGGATACGGAAGCTGCACATATGCTGCGCATATACGAAAGCTTCCGTATATGCACATCTTCCATATATGCGTAGCGCATATACGGAAGCTTCTGTATAAGCGCATATACGGAATATACCGGAATATACACCAGTCTATATACCGGAATATACACCAGTGTATATTCCGGAATATACACCAGGCACGATTTTCCTATCTAGGGTTTTCGGTATTTCGTTGTCTTCTTTTCATAATTTAAATCACAAACTTAGACGAAACCCAACATCACAACACATAAATAAAAAAATGCTTAATCCAACATTCACCCTTTAAATAAACATTCATCGATTTTGAAATCACGACGTCTCAGCGTCAAACCCCTGTCTTATAAGTTTTACATTTAAACTACACTATAGAGATCCCTTGATAGCATGGACCTCTGCTGATGCATAGGCTTTTACCAACTTAAACACAGCTTCAAACATTACAGAAAATTATCTTTTGTCTACGCTAGGGTCAAAGCGTCGAGCCACATCAAAAGAAAACTAAAGTCTAGCGATCGAATCCCTTGACCTACCATCGCAACCATAAAACGCAGGACCCAGAAAGAAAAACATGATATCACTACCAATGCTAGGGCTAAATTCATAAGACCACATAAAAACAAGAAATTTAAAGAACTATTAAACCCTGGGTTTTCTATACATATAAAATATAGAGAATAATTACAGTTAAAAGTCTATAGAAGACCCCATAAGTTAACATTTACACCATCCATTTATATAAAGCACTAAATTGAAGACAATTCCAAACACATCCAAACTCCATAGACCAAGTCACATTTCAACTACAAATTTAAATAGCATTACATTATCAACAATAGGGAAATCAATCCCATCGTTACAGTATGCCCAGGTAATTAAAGAAGTGTTCTTCCCATTCTCGACAACTGGAGATAGCCTACTACATGAAAACGTTTCAGCCATTACAAAGTGCCTTTTTTTCAACAAAAATGAAATACCCAGTACTAGAAGCTCAAGGTTGGTACAAGAGGTAAAACAAAGAATCCTCTCCTTCAAAGAATCCTGGAGGTAAAACAAAGAATCCTCTCCTTCACAATAAAATCGCCATACAGGCTAAACACCCAGATAAAGTTGTGGTGTATTACATTTAAGGACTATATCGAATCCGCTCCTAAGTTGCCACTCTAAATCCAAAACACAAAACCTACTCCTTACATTACAAAGTATACCAACCGCAGGAAAACTTATGTTGAAGGGAGGAGGGGACCATTAAGGCACCTGACTTACCCAGTCATGTAGCTGCGCCTATCTCCACAACCAGCTCAAGCGACCATCACTCGGGTTCCTGCGAGTGTCAAACCGCGAGACAAGCTAGTTGAGCCTCAAACCAAATCGATACTGCTGAAAACAAGTAAAACGAAACCAATAAACAAGTTGTTTACCTTATTCATTCATGTCATTAGCAAGGCCAGCCTGCCATAGGTGCCTCCGAGGCCTGGAGGGTTTCGTCCTCCTCTTCTCACAAGCAAAAAATGAACAACTACGAATTGTTGCACCACGGTTATTCAACCCTTAGGGTTGAACCCTAAAAGTGCTTACCAGATGGCTACCACTATTATCGTTGGATTCCATTGATACGTTTCCCATTCCATATGCCTTTATTGGTACCCCTTCTTTTCTATTTTCGAAGTTCCTTCTAACTCATAAGATGGCTTTAATCATTGGTTAGGGTAATGTATTCAAGCACATATTTATGTTCACACAAATTTTAGGAAGTAAAACACCTAGATAATTCTTGTGGGTACCTACACCACCAAGTAAAGTTAAACTTTAACATAAAATGCTAAGTAAGCCTGGACTAGGCTGCCAGATTCCACCCCTCCAAACATAAGGATGCCCTTCTAAAATACAATCATGTAAGCAGATAATCGACAAGTTAAAATCACATAGATATAACTGGTAAATGGAAACGAAAATAAGAATGCATATAGACATCCAATCTATCAACCAAGATATAAACCATCAGCCGAAGGGATTGTATAAACAAAGAACCAAAATTCATTTGCTTCCGCAAAACCATACAGTCGAAACCCAAAACACTTTGATTGTAACCCATAGTTGTTTCTTGGATGAGAGCATCGTATATCAAAGCCATTTATAACCTTACATTTCTCCAAGTGTTTTTCTTAGTGCTGAGGTTAATTTACTAAAACATCTAGATAAAAGGGTAGTATTATGGTGCATAGATTTTTTTTTAATTTTTACCGTTTTAGGGACATTACAAGAAATCCCATAAAGGTATTTAGACACTCGACCAACACAAGATGAATGGATTTATTTAGTTGTGGTAGAGGAGCTTCAAATTACCTGATAGAGGAAATTTTAGTTTCTCTATTCTTATTTCTCACACCCACGGGGTTTTCATGGCATTTAAGCAAGGATTTACCAAGCTTTATATAGAAAGCCTTATAGTTCCTTTTTTTAAATGGTTATAAATATAATTCCTCAAATTATAGGTCCATTATGATTAGTGATCTTATTGTTTTAAAGTTATATGGTATAATTTTAGAAAATAAGATTAGCATGCAGCTTAAAAGACATGATAGAGAGCTAATAAGTCAATTTTTGAAGTTATCTCTCAACTTTATATGATTTAATTACTCTTAGGATTATAGGTGAAGAGTGTTAAAATAAAAAGGAGAATCTCATATGTTGTTTTGTTGACTTCAAAAAAGATTTTGATACCATTATTGGAAATAACTTATGGAAAACATTGGGAGATATTGGGGTTCAATTCAAGTTGCACACTATAGTGTTAAGGTTATATGAGAGAGTCATTACCAAATTTATTAGAAACAAGAGTTGGTCATAAGAAAATAATTGTAATATACATATCAAGTAGTGATATACTTTGTCCCCTAGTCTTGTTATTATTTATATAGACAATTTAGTAGCTTGCATTGTTGCTAGTATGAACCTCACAAGGGTAGTTATCATCATCCTCCTAAGCTTAAATTTCTCAAAACAATTTGCACCAACTCTTAAAATACTGAGTAAGATAACAAAACAAAGATATCATCATCAAATCTTGAAGTTTTACTTATCCAAATTTTGTTTGAGATAAACCAAAATTTGGAAAAAATCCCTTCATAAAAGTATTTTTGAATTGACATCCATCATAAGATAAATTAAAAATACACTATTGAAAAGATGAGTGAATATTAAAACTTAGCTTTTTTAGATCTTAAAAATTATTTTAAAAAATGTTTTAAAAAATATTCTTTTAATAAACTATTTTTATTTTTATTTAATACTATTAATAAAAAACTATTATATAAAATTATAAAGTTTTAAATTTTAAACTTCTATACAAACATACCATTAAGATTGTAAATCTTCTCTTTTAATGAATCTCAAATATTCATTTAAAAATAATTATATTTTAACATAACTATTAATTAATAATCAAAACCATTATTAATTGAATATATATTATAAATATGCTTTTATTAGGGATTATTTATAACACTCTCGTCACAATAATTAATAAAATTATTTTATTGTTTAATATATATATATATATATATATATATATATATATATATATTATTTTGATATTTCATAAGTAAAACAAGTTAAAGGAATTTTTTTTGGACAATTTTCATCGTAAGTTGTTTTTTTATAAATCATTTTAGAATTTATAATATATTTTAATTTTAATTTGTTTTTTGTTTGCTAACTTTTGGTTTAAGAAACTATGACTCGAAGGTATTTAAGGAGTCTAACTCACTGGTAAAGGGAATTGAACCAAAGTTCGTATTGTGATTTTATTTTTTTAATTATATTATATTGTAATTTAAAATATTGTGAATATACACATTTAAAAACTAAAAAATGATATTTTAAATGTGTATATCATTTAAAAACTAAAATATGTTGTCAGTTTAATTTTCTTATAAAGTTAGAATTTTCTTATAAATTTCATTATTTAAAAAAAAAATTGATTTGTAAAACTACTTTGCTGAAAATTAAAAAAAATAGAGAGATTTCATTAATTTTTTTAGGTTATATTATTTATTTTCAATACAAATAATTTTTTTCTACTTATAAAAATTGTAGGATTATATATATATATATATACTTAGCCCACTGGGTTAGGGCCCGTAATCAAGATAGATAATTCAAAATTAAAATAAAATGAAAATCCTATTTGTTCTTCTATCCTCACACCATAAAAAGTAGATAGCACTAAATTCAACCAAATAATGCATGCCTTCTATTGTAGATAGAGTTAAAAATAGTAAATAACATAACCATGCTTTAAAAAGATAAAAATAGAAACTTCATAAATGATATATCCACAAAAAGAAAAAAAAATTGATTAGAAAAAGATAATACTCTAACCCCCATATATATGCCTTAAATGTCTACTATCATGAAACATACTATATACTATTTGTTATAATCTTTTCTTCCAAGTGATGGAAAACATATAACAAGTATATTGCTTGGGACAATACCGAGGAGCTACATTTTCTTGAACACTAAAATATTGAAATGGGTGAGACCTTGTGATATTCATATTTTCATGGATCTCATTTGCTTAGTACTATGAATGCATTAATCTTAGTATAGTAGAAGAAAAATCTTTATATAGTAGAAAAAAAATCTTTTAATATAATAATAAGTTTCTTATACTCCAACAAATTTACGTTATCCACATTTAGCCAATAAATTTGTTCTTCCAAAAATTTAGGTTATCCACATATTAAGCTAATTGAAATTCTTATCTAAAAATTGAAACCATAATATTATTTGATTGTTTGAAAGAATTTAAAATTTAAATATTTATTTTTACATATAGGTGAAATGTAACATTGTTTCATTCAATTTTATTTGTAATAAAAGTGTTATCATTGTTTCAATAAATTTTCATGTTTTATGAGATATCATATTATTTATTTAATTATATTAATGAAAAATTAACTTAATGAAAAATAAATATTTAAATTTACAGTTTTTTGATAAATCTATATTTATTGATATAAATCAAATGATTAATGTAATTGTTACTAATCTAAACTAATCACATACAATACAGTTTTCACTACTATTTAAAGTAATGTGTTACTTATAATATAAACTAATCACATACAATACAATACATTACTAATCACAATCACATGACGTAAGACTCCTCTTGATTACAGTGGCTCCTCTTGGTTACCGTGGAGTGGCATGTGATTGTAATTAGTTGTATACGCTATATATATCCAAGATTATTCATATTCACATAAGAAGTTTACTGACTGTGGAATGGCATGTGATTAGGATACATTCAAGATTTATGATGTAAGTCTCCTCTTGGTTACACATTTCACGATCGGTTTAAACTGAATTCTAAGCATAGATATAGATTTTACAAAGTTTAGTATAATGTTTGAGGTTTTTGTTTCAAATTTGTAAGTATTATCTTCAACATAACCGAAAGAGATGTTGCGAATGCTATTGCAATATAGTGTGTCCTTGCTTCTTCCACAACCATAACATGTTGTGGAGATGGTTGCAATGTATTGAACATCGTTGGTTCATATACAATGGTTTATATGCATGCATCATTTTTAACTTTAATCTGAATAAAATTCAAAATTAAACTGACAACATACATCACATTTAATTAATACATAAAACATTTAATTAATACATAAAACTGCTCAAATGTTCTGATAAAGTTACATTTTTGGAGAAAATTGCTATCTAAGATATATATGTTCAATGAAAATAGAAATGGTCAACCCAAAAAAACCACCGCACTTGTAAACTTTCGGAATTCCGCAAATCGATAATTTAAAGCGACCACTTGGAGTTATTTTCTAAACCCACGTTCAATCGTTAGCCAAAAAATATCACTGCACCTGTAACCTTTCATAATTCAGCCAGTAGATGATCTAACAGACCACTCTGGAGTTCTTTTATAAACCCACATTCAGTGCTTACTAGATTTGCAAGAAAATGATTTGTTGTTTAGTAACTAGAAACAGTAACGTTTACAGGCAAGAAAAAAATATTTGGCCAAGGACATACTTTAGCATTGCTTCTCAACTATTTTTTCGGTCTTTTCGGGCCTCCACCGGGATAAATGCTCAGGGACGTGTCGCCTAGGGAGTTTTCTGGGCACAACTACACAAGACCAGGTTGAGAACTAGTTTTCGTCAAGTTTCATTGGTTTGTCGTTCGCCACAGCCGAACAGGTGATCCTCAACAATTGTTTTGTATGATGGTATTGAACACATTTATGCACAATACTTGCATTATCTGCGGTCTAGAATTTTTTCTGTATGTATTAATTAGATCTATTCAGAAAATTGTTTTCAATCCATTAATAAATTTTCAAAATAATTTGCAAGATCATGGAATAAGAGAATGCAGAAAATCTGTACAAACTAAGCCATGTTTTCTACATCTTCTGTTTTCAGTGTAATATGACACTTGGATTTTTCAACATCAAGAGAATTAAACTCTGGCAAAAGCATGATGGCAATGAAACTTTTATTGATTTCATTTACAAAGAGATCCATAGGGCTAACAATCACGAATATAGAATTTATATGGAAATTTCGAAAATTAGAATACATAGACAAGTCCACTTTGATATTGAATTTCATTCAATAAAACCTGTCCTCCTCCAAACTGCATCTAGATCGTCCAAACTGCATCTAGATCCCGTGTGAGATCTCTGCCTTTCAGAGTCGTCCCAATGCCTTCATACACCGAGAACGAAATTATTGCGCTCTGGGCAAGCTACGTAGCAATGATCTCGTGAGATGGGATCCTCTCAAAATCCCTGCCACCATTATCTTCATCATCATCAATGTTAACATCAACTATCCCATGACTTTCCCAGTAATTATCTTTTCTCTTCTCTTTCCATTGCATCTGAGACCAAGCGAGAATATTCACAGGTGCAGAAGATTGATACCTTGTTCTATTATTCTCTTCATGACGAGATTCTTTCGAAAGAATCTTCACTGATCTCCTGCTATTATTACTATTTCCGTCCTTAGTTCCCTTTGCTCTGCACCTTGCGACAACATTACACTGATTTTCTTATAAGCCAACCTTCTTGGCTTTAGTATCATTAACACCATCCCATATATCATTCTCGTTAAAATCTTCCATCATCTCACAATAATCATCAATCATCTCACAATAATCATCAATGCTTCTAGACTGCTGAAGCCCAAAGAGCTTGTAAATATGATATTTCTCCTCAATTTTAGGCTTGGCAAACATAGAACTACTCCCATCCATGGTAACCCAATATTTTTCTTCAAAATCCCACTTCTAAAATTCTATATTAAGCCTATCGTTAGATTGAGCGAATTCTAAGATTTTTGGCTCCACATAAAGCTTCCTCCCAAAAACTTTGCCAAAATAGATATAAACCAACTCCCGATCACCGCGTGTGAAACTACCCGAATCCTGAGATTGAAAAAATCTAAGTTATTTTTTGCAGGCCCAATATTTTTCATTTGTCCTCTCTGTAATCACCATGAGATCAGTTTTCATGAGAGCTCTGCTCCAATATCTTGTGTGCTAGAACTCTTTGAGGCCTAAAACAAATTTTCAAGAAGTTGTGCAATCTGTCGAGCTGAAATCCGGCACGACCATGATCAAAATCCGGATAACTATAAAGTTTTCTGGTTTTTCTTCTTTGTCAGGTTTTAGAAGTCAAAATCTGAACCTGAAAAGGAACTAATAGCCAAGAAAGACAACCAGAAGCTCAAAGATCTTTATAGTTTCTGACTCTGAAGATTTGGAAAAACCTGACAATATTTATGGAATGGAATTTGAACACTCATTTACCACGACAAATGACTTCAACGCATGTTGTCGCAGTACCAACATACCCCATCTTATCAAAGGGCCCATGGAAGATATCACCTGCGATTTCAAAATTAAAACAATTGTTGAGCGAGGGAACAGAGAGGAACAATAAACTACGATATTAGAAGGAAAATCCAGCTACGCTGCCAACACAACGCATGGCATAAAAATTATATAGCGGAGCTCGTTCACCATGGACAATATCAGCTTGGAGCTAAAGCTGGAGTTGCAGATACGGTTCCAAGAAGTTTAGCTCCAACGAATTGGCATTCAAACCAAAAATTTGAATTGAGCACGGAGGGAACCACTCACGTGTACCCGGGAGCCTGGGTATTTCAAAATTCAAATTTCACTCACAGCTGTGGTTGTGGGAGCCAAACCAAAAATTTGAATTGAGCACGGAGGGAATCACGTTACCCGGGAGCCCGATTATTTCAAAATTCAAATTTCACTGGCAACTAGCGGATGAATGAGACCTTTTGGATGCCATGGCATGCCCACGCATAGCTATGGCATGCGCACGTTTAGCATGCATGATAAATGTGAGACCTTTCGGATGCCATGGCATGGGCACGCATAGAATGGATGATAAACATGGACATGTTCCGGTAACTCTAAGTGGATTGTCGAAATCTCTGGCCAAGTGGATTGTCGAAATCTCTGGCCGGAAAGTTCCACCTACGCGCAGGAAAGTTGAGTGTACGTCAAAGCCCTGCAGCAGACTTAAATAGTCTGCTGCGGAGTGCATATGGCTTGCCGTCAGAATGGGGAGTGGAAATTGCACGAGAGGGCAATTCTCACAGATTCTGTCATGTTTTTTCCTCATCCTCCTGCTGCTTCGGGTAAAGCCGGGTGAAGCGGTAGACGCGTCTTCCGACAGTATAGTTTCAGGCGCCTCTCTGACTGGTAACCAAACCAGGATTTCTCTGAACGGTACCTTCGTATTGGGTTTCTTCAATCTCACCAACAACAACGCTAAGCAATGGTATGTGGGTATTTGGTATGCCACGGCCTCTCAGCAGACAATCGCGTGGGTAGCCAACAGAGAGCGGCCGCTGCAGAACGCATCCGGTGTTTTCAATCTCACGGAGGACGGGAATCTCGTTCTGTCTTATGGAGGATCGATCTTCTGGTCCTCCAGGGGAAACGGGAAGAAGCCTTCTTCGGCTGTGATCACAGATTCTGGTAACTTGAAGGTACTGAGTGCCGAGAATACCTCTGAAAGTATTTGGGAGAGCTTCGACCATCCGGGAAATACTTTGTTGCCTGGGATGAAGATCAGTGTGACCCAGAACCTGACTTCCTGGAAGAACACATCGGATCCGAGTCCAGGCCCCTTCGGCCTTCAGATGGATGCAGCCGGAACCAACCAGTTCGTTTTGGTGTGGAAGAATAAGACCAACTACTGGCAAAGCGGTGTCTGGAACGGCCAAATCTTCAGGGATGTTCCGGAGATGACGCAGAATTACATCTACGATTTCAGCTTTTTCAGTAACGGTTCGTACAAGTATTTCACTTATTCTGTGAAACCCCAATTCACAGATCTGTCGCGTGTCGTCATGGACGAGGCAGGACAAATTCGAGTTTACATTATGCTGGCAAACAACGAATGGAGCATGTTCTGGGCACAGCCCAAAGATCAGTGCGATGTGTATCACGTGTGTGGGGCTTATGGATTATGTAACGATAACAATATCCAGTCCTGCAACTGCCTCACGGGCTTTGTCCCCAATGATACCCATGAATGGGACTCTCTCCAGTGGTCAAGCGGCTGTGTTCGGAAGACGCCATTGAAATGCACCCATGCCGGAAACTGGACCAACAGCGTTGAATTTGTAGAGTTGAGTGGCAAATCTACGCCCCCTCAAGGGGTTCAATACAAAGTGCAAGGGCAAGGGCAAGGGCAAGGGCAGTGCCAGGCAGCCTGTCTCGGCAATTGTTCGTGCACCGCATATGCCTACGTTGATAACAGCACTTTGCAGGCATGTCTAATCTGGTTTGGTGAATTGGTTGATCTCTCCGACACGACCTCCAACGGGATCTCTCTGTTTCTGCTTTTAGATGCCTCTGATTTGCCCGCCTCCTCGAGTTCCAACAAGAAGGCGAACCTGACAGGCGATCTAGTGGGTGTCATCGCAAGTGGGTTTGTTGTTAGTACGGCCTTTGTGTTGCTGTTTATCTGGTTTCGCAGGCGCCCGGAAGTGTCGGCGACAGAATACGCGCCGGCTACACTTACTGTATTTACTTACAGAGAGCTACAGGTTGCAACGAAGAATTTTTCTGAGCGTCTGGGAGGCGGGGGTTTCGGCTCTGTCTTCAAAGGGACTCTACCAGACGGTTCTCTGGTGGCTGTTAAGAAGTTGGAGGGTGTAAGCCAAGGAGAGAAGCAATTCCGCATGGAGGTGAGCACCATCGGAATTACACAGCATGTGAATCTGGTTCGTCTGCGGGGATATTGCACCCAGGGCTCGGGAAGACTGTTGGTGTACGAATACATGCCCAACGGCAGCCTCAGCTCCTTCCTGTTGCACCAAACCCTGAGCGATGATCAGCAGAAGGTGCTGGACTGGGAAACGCGCTTCGGGATCGCTGTGGGAACTGCCCGGGGAATCGTTTACCTGCACGAGAAGTGCAGGGATTGCATCATTCACTGTGACATCAAACCGGAAAACATCCTCCTGGATTCCAATTTCTGCCCCAAATTAACCGATTTCGGGCTGGCAAAGGTCCTGGGCAGAGAACATAGTAAGGTCCTGACGATCATGAGAGGAACCAGAGGATACGTGGCCCCAGAGTGGCTCTCCGGCCTGCCAATCACTGTGAAGGCCGACGTCTACAGCTTTGGCATGACATTGCTCAAAATAATTGGAGGGCGAAGAAACATGGACGGGTACTCGGAATCGAGCGAGCTGTTCTTTCCCTTGTGGGCTGCAACTCAGATAAGCAGCGGAAATGCCATGGAGGTTCTTGACAAGAGATTGATGAACGTCAACAACGCAGAGGCGGAGCAGGTGAAGAGAGCTGCCATCGTGGGAGGATGGTGCATTCAGGACGACGAAGACGAGAGGCCGACGATGAGCCGAGCGTTGCAGATATTGGAAGGGGTTGTAGACACCCCCTGTCTTCCCCCGCTTCCTCTCTCTCTCTCTATACAGACCTTTGCCCTAAAAACCAGCGATCTCGCCTTCTTCAGGATATAGATCCTTCTGCACATGCTCGCGATGACCATGACCATCCCTGGACTCCGCTGTAGAGCGTCACACAGTATTCTCCGTTTACTTGCATTTTTATCTTAAAAAATAAGGATGCGGAAGTATGAAAAAATCTTCATATTCCCCGTCGCTAAGTTAGATTGATTCGCGGCTTTGATAGTGCTTTCTGGTTTTGTTGCATACTGTGACTGACAATTTGTAAATATATCATTATATGGCCATGGTTTCGTGTTATATATATAATATATATACATAACGATTTTGTTAAAAGATTTTAGCAATTTATATAAATTATTCAAGATCAACTTTAAAGAATGGAGTTGAATTTAAAGACTAGAGTTGAATTTATGACTCTTCATTGTCATTTTTGAAGAAAAGTATTACTTCTAACTTATAATTAGGGCATAGTAATTAATAGTTGCACGTGATCAGAGTGGAGATAGAAATGATGTTGGGTTTCTTCAACTAAAATTTTTTCAATATTTTTTATGTTTTTAAAATTATTTATTATAAAAGTTTTTTTTATATTTTTAAATAAAATAAAATGAATATTTAAAATTTGAAATTTTATTTTAAATCTAATTTAATATTTTGAAATAAAATAAATATTTGAAATTTGAAATATTATTTTAAGTCATATTCAATTTTAAGTCATATTAATGTTCATCTATTAATTTTAATAAAAAATACACTAAAACATAATAGGATTAGACAATTTCAAATTTTGTGGTTGTGATAAATTTGGATTCGTCAAACTTCAATACCAATATGGTTAGATAAAAAACACATCAAAATATATGTGATAAAAATTTGGAGAAATAAAGAGTTCATTAGCATAAAGAATTAAGTTACTCAAAAAAGTAAAAATAATGCACTACTACTTGCTCCTCAAAATTTATCCAGAAAAACAATAAATTTATACTCAATTAAAATATATATATATTATAAATTTAATTTAATTTGAACGTACATTCTTACAAAAATTCAAAAATTCAGTGTATTCCGTTCACCGTTGAACTAATATTTAACGGTCCTGCTTCCTTGTTTTCTAGAAGATTCACACAACTATGATTTCTGATACATTAATAGAACTCAAGATTAGCATCCGTTGACTCTCTTTTTATGTGGAATTGGTCTCAATTTTGGTTTCTGTATTTAGAATTGTGAATTTATATTTGTTTATTATGTATATAATTGCATCTTTAACCTAAATGGTGCCGTGTTTGCTTATTCAAATGATGTGCTTCGTTTTATTTGCGTAAATATTAAATATGGAATAGACGCCCTACCTACGATTACACATCGTACATACATTTACAACACATTTTCATGTTACTTTAGATTAGCCTAAAAGATCTATGAAAGAAAATCTTATTTAATAATTAATGTGGAAATAGCACAAATAATGGCCGGTAACGATGCTTATCTCATAAACAAAACAAAACAAGCACAAATAATGCGCGGTAACGATGCTTATCTCATAAACAAAACAAAACAAGCACAAATAATGCCATAATGATAATAAACAAAACAAAACAAGCACAAATAATTTGTATTATTTCTTTTAAATTTTATTATTATTATTATTTTTCTAAAAGATTTATATGAGTATAGCTTTTAAATCTGAATCTATCAAATATTGAGAGGTATTTAATTTATTGAGATATAGTTTTTTTAATCTTAAAAATTTTATAATAATATTTTTATTTGATGAATTTTTTTAATTATTCTTTATTTGGTTTAAATTTTTTATTTCAGATGTCAATATAAAAAATTTTAATTACTTTTTATTTTTGGTAACATAACAAACAACATTTCCCAGCTCGATGCAATAAATAAGACAATCAAAATCGAGTACAATATTATAATGGATTAAGACTTTACCAAAATCTAGAACATGGATTTAAAGGAGGACATGTTCAAAATCATTAAAGCAAGGCATTAAGGAAATTAGTGTGGGAGAGTTTAGATCGTGATCCCTTGGCTAGGTTGGTCCAAATAATTGTATCCCCTTATCCAACATGAAATACTAACATTCTTAGCTATTAGATCAAACATTATTCATGTAGGAGAATTCAATGCAAGAACTCATTGCATGTAGAGTACATGGCATGACCTCTAATTGGACCCAGTATTGACTGAGGTAGTGGACATTTTTGAGGATGCTTTACACTCGACTTCGACTAATAAGGAAATGACATCTTATTGGTATATACTTGGTTATTTTGGGATACTCTCATGATTTCTCATCATTAATGACAATAGATCATTTCCATGTTCTAGAGCTCTGTATGCTTTCCTTTTGCTAGTGAATCATCTATTGTTGATTGTGTTCTAGTTAACAAGGCCTTACTATCATAAGTATAGGATTGTTACATATCTTTGACACCTCCTCCCCTCACTAAACATGTTTTCTTATCTTTTCATGTCCCACTTCGTTAACCCCCTCTTATCCTAGCATTAATCAAGATTTCCAATGTTAGTCATCCATTTCTACCACTAACTTGAACAACTATACACATGCTTCCTCAAAAAAAGGCTCCTCTCTGTTTTTTATAATCATGAACAAATCAAGCACTCCCTCTACATCACCTGATCATTTGGTATTCCACACTTAACACCTTCCTCCATTCCATCTCCACTTTTTTCTAAGAATGCCCATTTCCCTTGTAACTCTTAGTATCATTGAGATTGTGTTTTTTTTAATATCCTAAACAAATATATTGCGATGCATAGACACTCCAATTCAAAGTTATTGCAAAGAAAATATGGGTCATTCTTAGGAGGAAAAGAGTTGAATATTCTTAATATTTAAAATAAATAATATCAAATAAATAACATCATCAATAACTAACAAGAAAGGATTAATAGTACAACTAAACTTGTAAAAATGGAAAACGTGATATATCATCAATAGCTAACAAGAAAGGAGTAATAGTAACTAAACTTGCAAAAATGGAAAATGTGATATTGATATCAAAATTGATAGAAATGTTCATAGCTTGGAATTCTAGGGGTAAACCTACAAAAGCATAGAGATCCAATACAATGTAAAATACTTTAAGCATGGTAAGTGGCTCTTTACCCCTATAAATATCTTCCATCAAACCCTAATCGTAACCACTATTACCATGCACATTAATGATTGAGCCATATTACATTATTAGATGGTGGAAACTACCCACCCAACCTTATTTAAGGATGCCACATTATGTTATTTAGTGCATGCACTAATTATCTTGTGGGACTTCTTTAATGAGGCCACATATTATCTAGTACACACAACAATGACCTAATGGGCCTCCTTCAATGAGGCTCCATGACATTATTGAGTACACATTCTAACCATCTAGTTGGCCTTAATTATTGAGGATGAATTCCTTACAGTAATCAACAACTCAAGTATTGACAATTTGAGGAGTGGGGGTGGGACCGAGAAAAATATCAAGGATCCGTACTTTTCCCAAAGTGTAGAAACCTAGGTGATTCTTACTAGTTTTTAAAATCCCAACCATAAAGTGTTTGGCAAGTTTTTGTAAAAATATTCAAAATTTTAATGATTTTAAGGAGTTTCTAGAAACTTTTATTCAAACCCCCATTTAATTAAATATAGACTAATATTAATGCAAGCCATCATAAATTTTTTATTAATATTGGTTTCCAATGGTCTATATGTCAATTTCCATTACAAAAGTTGTTGGTTTCAAATACCCAAGATACCAGTCTTCAATATTTGTTTGGTAACATTAAATTAAAGGTTGTAACAAGGTCCTCACTATTAACATGAAAAAATTAACAAGTTTCCAATTAATTTATAAATAGTTCATTTCTTCATATCATATACTATTGATATAAATTGTAAATGTAACTTCTAACATTTTTATGTATATAAATGCTCAGACATATTCATATTTTTTCCAACTTATAATATATTTCTAGAATAGGAATGCAACTCCAAACATTTTTATATTCATGAATAATTAAGAAAGTACATCATTTTTCTAACACACATTCATGTAGAACATTCCAATGTCAATCATTATGCAAACTTTGTAGAAAAGGGAAATTTATGGAAAAAGGGAGGGGCTAATCTATTCCCTTTTTTCAAAGACTGAATTCTACTTGAGAATGTAAAAATTAGTTTGCACACATTCATGTAGAACATTGCAATGCCAATCATTATGCAAACTTTGCAAAAAAAAAGGAAATTTATGAAAAATGGGAGGGGCTAATTTATTCCCTTTTTTCAAAGACTGAATTCTACTTGAGAATGTAAAAATTAGTTTGCAATTCTGTAGAATCTCTTATTTATTCTAAAGTTGACATCTCTATGCACCATCCCTAATTTTTCTTGATCACACTACTCAAAATTGCATCAGTGCTCCAAATCTCCATAAAAGCTTAAATCTAGAATGCATATGATCTGCTATAAAGATCCATCTAAAACAACAATTTTCTTTAAGTTATATGCAAATATGATATTAGATATGATAATTCTCACCAACTACTTATCGATGTTGTTGAACAAGATTCAATAGGAAGAAGAAGATGAACTTATATAGAGTATTTCAGAAATTATAGAAATTTTCTTTTGAAGTTTCTATTAGATTATTAATTTTTTGACAATCTACAACCATCGACCTTGTCTATGATAAGGATTCATTGCTTCGAAGAGGCGTATTCTACAGCTTAATAGGGAGAGATGTGTAACTCCTTTAGTGATCATCCTGGAATTGACACGTGCCATTTTTAAAAAATAATAAAATATTATAAAAAGTAACATGTGAGCTATTTAAAACATTTACAACATTATATATAAAACTACAAAAAATAGATAAATTAAAACACTTCTTCAACATTTGTACTTTGAAAAGGGGTTTGCACTTCAAGAGATTTGATCCCAGACCTTTGGTAGATCCCCTTTAAGATGGATCTATACTGGTTTATGTTACAATGATCTCAAATGATACTTCTATTTCTTTCTCAATTTTGTCTTCCTTTGGATAAACAGTGATCACGAGATCTGATACAAACCTAGGTAGAGAAGCTAATTTAAGCATGGCGGTTTTTTGAAGTTGCGGCTCTAAAATGCAACCCATCTCCTTCACAAACAAAATGTAAGTAGCCAATGGCCCTCTTGGAGAAAGCAATGAAAAATATCCCGTGAACCCATGATCATCGATGTGCGCATAAAGGTCAGTGAAAATGAGCGATCCGTCTTCTTCACGATAAAGGTGAGAGTAATGATAGTAGTCTGAAATGCATGCAGCAAATGAGCAAAGTTCACACTCTCACAGAAAATAAGGAATGCACTGCTTGAAAGAGCTTCTTCAAGAAGCTTCCCACACCCAGCTTGACCAACAATCTATTTTGGTGAAGAAAGGTCAGCCAATCACCCATGTCTGGCATGCACGAGTCGTCGTCCATTACATAACTTTCAACATTTGAATCAATTTCCTTTTTAATGACATGTGAAGACGACTCTACGGAAGTTTGGGTGTGGTATTTTATATTTGGAATGGTATATTTAAAAAACAAGAGCCATCAGGTGGCAATGTTCCTGCATTTGCACTTGCACTTTGATAAATTGAAATTTTGCTAGCAATAGATGCAAGTGTGCAATGAATTTGAAAAAACAGTGTTTGTTGTTGATAAAAATATATTTGGCACATTTCACGTATGCATATAATAAAGCTCAATATTGATGGCTCAGATGGAATGCCTACTCGTGCTAATTGTGGGTTGACAACTAAGAAAGATTGGCTCATCATTAAATTTTATGATAGTTGTTTTATGTTATAAATATAATATTTGTATCAATTTAGAAAAATTAATGCTAAGCATTGTTGAGTAATTGTGTATGAAAAATTAATGCTAATCATTGTTGAGTAATTGTGTATCTCTTACATATTTGTTTTTATCATGTATTAAAGCCTACGAAGGCCCTAGATTTTTTCTCAAGATGAAAGGTAGAGATGAAGTGTTAGTATAGTATTAGTGAGAGTAGAATGTGGGTTTTTTTAGAGTGGTTTTGATCTTGTAAAGATTTATTAAGTAGAAATAGTGTTCTTGTTTATGTTTTTTATTACCTTTTGTTTGGAGAATTATAATGCTTTTAGATGAAGTGTTAGTATAGTATTAGTGAGAGTAGAATGTGGGTTTTTTTAGAGTGGTTTTGATCTTGTAAAGATTTATTAAGTAGAAATAGTGTTCTTGTTTATGATTTTATAGTACCTTTTGTTTGGAGAATTATAATGCTTTTAGATATGAAGTAAAGTATTAAAATAAAAAAGAGATTGTGCATGAGTATTGCTCTGGTGCATTAATAGCATTGTGATATGATTTATTTATAGTGAAAATTCATAGCATTGTGATATGGTTTTTTTATAGTGAAAATTCTATAACAATTATTGACAAGCATGTACTCCTAAAGAGAATGGGAGAATGGAGAATTTAACAAATTTATCCATGCTTAGAGGCAAAATTCCTCCTAATTTCTTGATTATGTCAATCTTATGGCTGTTGATTTGGGAAGCAATTATTTCTTTAAGACATTTCCAAGAAAGATCGGCAGCTAGCAATGTTCTTTCTCATAATAATTTAACCTTGTTCTTTCTCATAACAAGATTTATGGTTCCATAAAGTGAAATTTGTGGTGCCTAAGAAGATATTACCATTACCTAATTCTGATTTTGTGTAGCACCATGGACTGTTGGATCCTTCATGGAACATTTTGACTAGTAGCATTCCTTAACAGATTGGGAATTGCAGTGTGGTAGTTGAGCTAAATTTAAAAGGAAACCTACATAGTGGTCATATTCCTCTTCTTGGCTTGCAAATCTGATTTTGTTGGGACCCATTTTACTTGATTTTGAGAGACTCCATTTTACTTCATTTTGAGAGACTCCAAAGTTCTCAAAGTCTTATTTTGTATCATAACTAGTTTTCTAGTAGTATTCTTGTAGTGTTAGGAAGGATTTCAATCCTTATGAAGATTAATTTAACAAATAATAAACTTATGGAAACATTTCCTTCAGCTCTTGGAAATCTAGAAAGGCTCACTCATTTAGATTTGAGCAACAAAAATATCAGTGATATTCTCCTGTCATCGTCTTTTCCAAATATGGTCAATCCTTTATTGTTTTTTTATTTGATTGATAACACATTTAGCAGAACAGGTACATGATGTGATTCACTTCTCATGAAACACTCAGAGTGTTAAACTTCTAGCTATGCATCGGTTCATATTCCAAGTTTGGAGCCTTTCTTCATCATGCATGTTTGATATTGGTTGCAAGTGTGAGATGACCAAGAGTGCCATAGTTGTAAAGAATGGATATATACGTAAATATTTCATATTTATAAGGAGAGAACCACTCATTTAGAATTAGCATCCATTGTTAACTTCAAAAAAACATGTTAAACAAACCCCAAGTTTCTGTGAATAACAACTTATCGGATATAAAAGTATTTAATAGTCAATTTCACATTATTAGCTCACAGTTAAGTCTGCTCGCAACAAGCTCCTGCTTTTTGTTGGGAATGATAGATGTCGAAATTATATTATGCATCCACTAAACTTCTATCAATAAACAATTTATCAAGTTCATTAATATCCGCAGTCTTAGAAGCAATCCTTTGAGTTGTTCCCTTTGAATCAATCCAATACAAATCTATTGAATATGATGATGTCTCTCCAGAACCCGTGGTTTCAAAGATGTGGAACTATAGAAAAAAATATAAATGTACAGTTCGAATACAAATCTATTGAATATGATGATGTCTCTCCAGAACCCGTGGTTTCAAAGATGTGGAACCATAGAAAAAAATATAAATGTACTGTAATGATATAAATGGACATCACAACATAAAAAACCATGTAGTTCTGACAGAATTTATATTACCATTAACATGTACTGTAAAGACCATATTTGTAAAGGAACACAAATATATATTATTGAAAGGAAATAAGCAAAAGTGAAGATAAATTGACATTAAGTTATATTCTAATGACAGATCGAGGTCATATTTATCTGTCACCAAAGGCTTCCACTGAGACTTATCATTGTAGCATGTGAACAAATTTTGTGCAAGGGTCTCACACTCCTCAGAACGTTGCAAGTCTCTGAAGATGGTTCCACAACAAATGACAACTGTGGTTTTCCAGTGGGTTCAGAAAAATTCGTACTGATCCCATTAAAGTGTATCATCATATTACTGGAACACATTCGTAATGCAATGTCTTTATGCAAAAGTGTCATTTTATGAGTTCCCCATTGAGATGGTACAAATGTTGTTCTCAGGGAATCTCTAGATATTTCATGGGGATCCAAAAAATCATTATATTTCTCTCCGTGGATGCTTTCGAAGCAGCTAACGACTCTAATAAAAGTGCAGCTAGAAAGTTTGACTCCTGAAATAAACAAGAAGATGCCTAGTCAACATTGGACAATTCCTTTCCCAACTGGAAAATAATCATATAGCAACAACAACTCAGATGTTGGGTAAACATACGACTACATTTTGTCAACTGAGATACTTTTATAAAAGCTACTTTTAACAAATTAATACTTTTATATAAATTTTATAACAAATGAATACTTTTATATAAGTTTCATAAAAGACTAGGTTTATCAAATTAAAATTTATTATATCAGCAGAAAACATGGTATATAGCAATGGGATTGCAGTCAATTTCAATTGACTTTTTAATTATTATGCAATTTCTAATATATTTTTTCCATAGTTTTCAAATGTTTTATAGAAAATAAATATTAAATTAAATATTTTAAAAAATAAAAAATAATTTTTAAATTTTTGAAATACAAATTTCTAATTTTTAATTGGAGGAAAGTTTTGAAGTGACAAATTTTCCCTGCTATACACATTATTTGTCAGAAATAAAAAAAATAATTAAAAAACAAAAATTATAAATATTTGTCATCCATGTATTTATTGTACTACAGTATTATTATTAGATTTTGAAAACCATTACTATCAAGGCATCAATTTACCAACCATTAGTTTAACAAGAACTTATTTGAAATAATCGAAACACATCAAAATGGTACCAGATATACTTAATAATAGAAAAAATACGTGCTCACTCACTTTACGGATTAGTCATCAATCATTTACATTCACATTTGTGTTTTGCATTCACATTTGAACGAATAGTATTGCACATGGAGTGTTTATGGCTGTTTTTGTTTCAATTTCCAATAAGGTCTTAAATTGACCAATAAATTAAAAATGATTACCACTTCTATCTTTACAACTAATAATGTGCAAAGTGATGTCATTAGCATAGCAAATAAAGCTACACATAATATATTCTTCTTCAAGCAACATCTATAAATGTATTTTCCTGTTGATTTAAAAGTAATTTAGATTCGTTGCGGGTTTTGATTATTTTTTTTTCTTTAATAATTTAGATTATATATTGTTAGTGTAAAGTGGAGTTGTGTTTAAATTATCATAATTTTATATAATATGCATTGTTGTATAACTGTGTTTATGTGTGTGATACTTGTTAAATTTATACTATTTATACTATTTGACTTATTTTTCTATTTCATTTTTAAAAGTATAAAGTAGTAGGTGTCACTTCTCTCTTATTTTTAGTTTAATTTTCATCATTATTTCAACTTTTTAACTTTAGATTATAAATAACTAATACATTACAATATTTTTAAAGGCAGGTAAAAGCACTTTTGGTGCTAATTTAACTTGTTTATAAAGCTTTAATTTGAGACTTTTTCAATAAAGAGGTAAAAATATAATGTTTGTTTACTTAGATTTTTTATATATATTTTCCTTATTTATTTGACAATTAGTTTTTGATATATATAGATTATAACATTGCAAAAGATTTATAATAACGATAGAGTGCATACTTATTAACAATAATACAGTTGCATAACATTTTAGGACATCCAGGTTCATCTTCATCTAAGCTTTGATCATGTGGAAAAGTAAATTTCTAAATTAGATAAAACAAGAGTGAGATCACAAAAACAATATTTTGCAAATTTTTAAGTAAAGAAGATCAAAGTGATTGAGATTCAAATGTGGATAAACATAATTTCATTACCTATATATTTGGCTTCCAAGTCCAAAAACAATTACCAAGGTAACCAGAAATTCAGTCTGAAATAATGATTGATGACGTAAAAACTTTTTTTTTTTAAATTAGTCTAACTTAATTTATAAAACAAATAAAAAAATAGTTTTTATAATTACTCTAATCCTAAAATTAAGAATTTTATTTTTTACTTTAATTTTGAAATAACTTAATTTCAAAAATAGAACCTAGTTCTAATTCATGTTCATTAAGTATTTGTACTCTCACCATGGCTTCCCAAGTTCACATCCAAAGTTTATTATATTTGTAATCATTACAATTCACTTATTTATAAGTTTTATCTTAACACTGTTTACAAACCTAATTCATGTTTATTAAGTATTTATATGCTTGCTATGACTTCCCAAGTTCGGACCAAGAGTTTATTAATCTTTTATCATTACAATTAACTCATTTATAATTTTGATCTTAAGATTATTTATTGAGTATTTACACTCTCACTATGATTTACCAAGTCACACCATGAGTTTATTATTATTTTTATTACTTATAATTTTGGTAGTAGCAATGGTAGCAAGTTAGTCACTCTCCAACTCACTTTCCCCAAAAGGTAGTGACTTGAGACACGGGAGAACATTAATTCACCTCTACTTACCCTTAAGGAAATAAAAGCCTCTTTATGCAAATGCCATTGTCTAGATAAATGTGATTTAATGCTATAAGCATTCATTAGCATTCAACGAAGTAGGCATCCATGTCTATCTCCAACACAGCGGAGCGCAACAGCTTTGTGTTTATCTCCAACATCGCTAAGCCCTATCCCTTTGTGCTCTGATGCTTAAGTCCAACATCATCAAGCCCTGCCATCCAACTACACACACTTTAAGCTTATTAACTCCACGTTAAGTAAAAAAAATCACCAGTTGCCATGTGTCAACACCGCGGAAGGGAGACTGCAAATCTACATAGACTCGCGAGCATTGGGGATATACTGCTCCACTACTGTGACATTGAAAACATCCAAATTGTTGAATAAATCCAATGCGACATTGACATACTTGGAATTGGATCAGAAAATAAAGAAAAAGAGCTATTCCTATGATGTGGGAAGCAAAGAAAACTGAAATTGATGTGGTCTCTATGAGCATCTCCCTCCACTTGATATCATTCACATTATTTTTGTATAGGAAAACATTTTCCACTATTCAAAAGTTTACAATTCTCTTGGATGGATGTACATGGAAAGACTCCACTTGTTTTCCTGCAAACTGAATAGTGTCATTGGAGCACTATTCAGTAGTGCCCTGCCAATTCTATTCTCCTTGCCCACGAAATCCACTTTTCAAAGACTTCTCAGATAGTGCCCCACCAAGTCTTTTGCTTTAATGCCCCGTCACCATTGCTTCTTCTTTAATGCCCCACATCCCTCGTTATTTGTTTGGCGAGGCATTAAAACATAATAATATCCAAAGAGTGAACAACTAAGCATAATAATATCCTCCAATCCAACAGGTTAACCCAAAAATGGTTGTACCCTCTAAATTTCATATAGTTCTAACATTGAACCTTCATCTAAATTTGGCACATAGGTAGTTGACTAAAAATTAGCCAATAAACATTAACACTTGAAAGCATGGCTACAACTAATCTCCATCGAAAGGATATGTGGTATACAACATCTAACGCATTTCTTTTAGCTTTATCGTATCGTCAACATGGCAGACATAACGACCGTGGACGTTAGTTTCATAACACCTGCACTTGTCCTTTTTTTGGCTCCAACGCAGACGTTAGTTCCATAGCGCCTTCTGCTTAGCCTTTTTGCTCCAGTGTCCATCCTTTTTTGCTTTAACAGCCTTTTGAAAGAAATATGTTGCAATGCAACGTTCTCGATTGATATACACAGTTTTATAAAGTGTTATTTTTTATTAGAACAATTATATTTTATTTATAGATATATACAACTTTTATTATTAGTTATATATTTTAAAAGAATGAAAATACATATATTTTTTTATGTTTTTGTTTTTAATAATTTTAAATAAATTATATATATATATATATATAATTAAAATTTTAATCTTTTATAAATCATTTATACAATTTCTTTAAAAAATATATATAAATAAATTATAGCTAATTGAATCAAAGTTACACAGTGGCAATGTGCCTGCGTCAATATATATTTATAAGTTAGAATACTGAAAACGAATCGTTTGCAAATTTAGATCACCAAATAACTTTTTTAATAACTAATTTGACCAAAATTCGCCCTTATACCTGATTTAATGAACATTGAAAAGGATATTGGAACTACATCCCTAGATAAACTGAGGCAAGCCAAGAGGAATGATCTTTAATAGGATATTATGTAATTAGTTATTTGATTGAATATTCTTTTACATAGCAATGTAGTTTGTTTTTTTAATGGAAAAAAATTGTAATATTATTTTAAGAGAAAAAAATATTATATTCTTCATGATTTTCTTTGCAGTCACAAAGTACATTAGACATAATCAAATTATCAATACAACATCAAAGAAAAAATATTTTTCATGATTTCTCAAGATTGATTTAGAGAAAGCCTATGACAGAGTTAACTGGGATTATCTTAGATTAATCTTGATCCAAATTGGGGTCCCGGCATCGGCAATTAAATGGATTATTGCGTGTGTTGACACTGCTAATATAGCGGTCTTGGTGAATGGGGCTCCCACCTCATTTTTCAGTTGTTCTCGAGGCATTCGTCAGGGGTGCTCACTCTCTCCTCTACTATTTCTGCTGGTTATAGAAGGCCTCAGTCGAATGATTTCACATGCTAAAAGGGAGGGTAAGATTTCTGGTATCAGAATTACTAAAGATTTCTATATTACTCATGTATTGTTTGTCGATGATGTTCTACTTGTGGGACTTGATACTGTTGCGGAATGGAGATATTTCCAGAAGATTCTTACATTATTTTGTAAGGCTTCTGGGATGGCTATTAGTATAAGAAAGACCTGCTTTTATGGTAACCTGATCTCGGAAGACAGAGTGCTGGAGATACAAAATTTGTTGCCATATAATTATTGCTGTATTAATGAGGGTTTCAAGTATCTGGGATTTACACTTAAGCCTAATGGATATTTAATCAAGGATTGGGACTGGCTCATCAAAAAATTTGAGAATCGGATCTCCAATTGGACATATCGACTGTTGTCGATTGGAGGTAAGTTAACCTTGGTAAAATCTGTCCTGTTGGGTACTCCGGTGTACTAGCTCTCTCTGTTGCCCATTCCATGTTCTGTTATTAATACTCTGCGCAGATTGATGTTCAATTTTTTATGGTCTGGGGGTTTATTTAAGCACCATCTGGTGATGGTTGGGTGGGAAAGGATATCATTGCCATTTGAAGCAAGTGGATGGGGTATTCGGGATCTCTCCATTTTTAGTGCGGCATTAAGATTAAAAAGTCTTTGGCATGCTATTTTTGATAGTACATTATGGTCACAACTGATACATCAAAAGTATATTAAACTTGAAGTCTCACACTGGCTGCGTATTCCTGCTAAGAAGATCCGTGGTGTATCCCCAATGTGGAATGGATTTCTGAAGGTCTACAAATGGCTGGCTTTGGAACTTTGTTGGAAAGTTGGGTGTGGACAAGAGATTGCAATTGGGGTCGATCCAATTGTGGGGCTACAAGATTCATATTGTTTATCTCCTATGTTGCTACAGCATCTGGGGGCTGGTGGTTATGTTACTTTGGATTCTATTGGTAATGCAATTACTGGTCAATGGCTGACTGAAGACATCCTTCAGATAAGTCCTGCTTACATTAACGAATGGAGACATTACATTCATCAATTGAACACTAATGGTATTCGGCTCAGCCTTGGCGCTGACATGATTGTTTGGTGTGGTAATGACCATAATGGGTCTGTGACTGTGAGTACTGCATACAATTATTTGATTAGAGGCAGATGCATATTCCCGAAGCAGTGGTGGTGCACTAAGCTTTGGAAGTGGCCTGTACCACTCAAAATGAAATGTTTCTTTTGGTTGGCTTTACTTGATAGATTGAAGTCGTGGGAAAACCTACAATCTATGGGCTGGGCTGGTCCCAGCATGTGTTTACTGTGTCGTTGCAATTTGGAAACATCTAAGCATATATTCCTGGAGTGTTCTTTTACCATGACTCTTTGGGAACATCTCTGTAATTATCTTCATATTAATGCTAGATGGGATGGAGATTACTTAGCAAATTCACTGTACAATTGGAGAACTGAATGTAAAGAACACCAGACATTGCCCATTTATATTTGTTGGGTTATTTGGAGAGCCAGGAACAAGGCTATTTTCGAAGATTTACAACCTCGGCTGCAGCAGGTGTCTGAGTTGGTTATCAGTTATTACTCGAAAGTTCAGGGGGTATGTAAATCTCGGAGCTTTCGAAACATTGGATCATTGAACTTCACTTTTACTCGTCCTATTTGTTTCTTTGATGGTGCTTCGGACTCAGGTGAATGTGGGGCTGGTGGGCTTATTTATCTTAATAGCGAGCACTATTTTTCATTGCAGATGAAGTGTGGTAAAGGCTCCAACATGAAAGCTGAGATTCTGGCGTTATGGTGTGTTCTCAAGGTGGCAAATTGTTTTGGGTTAGTTAATGCACTTATTTTTGGTGATTCCCGGGTCACCATTAAATGGGCACTGGGGGAATATCAACTGAATGTTTTAAATTTGACCTATTGGTGTGACCGTGTTAAGGAGGAACTTCTGAAGCTGGGACAGGTTACTTTGGAGCACATTTTTCGGGAGCATAACGAGCAGGCAGACATACTTTCCAAATCTGCACTGACTGCTACAGAAGATTACATTTTATGGGAGGAATATTTAGAAAACCAGTGTGTGGATAAGGGCAGCTATTACTTATTAGACTGATCCACTGTTTTTGTTTCTGATTAAGTTATAGTTTTTTATTTTGAACATGCTATATCCATAAACAGCTATATGCTGGGCCAAGGACCTTATGGTCTGTTTTTGGTTTTGATTGTATAAGTTATCTCTGTTACACACTCATATGAGGGTGGTAGATCCTTGATACTGATCTTTGAACATTATGTACTATTTGATTCATAGTTGAATATCAATAATATGCTTTTTTTCTCGGAAAAAAAAAAGAAATATTTAAAAGTGGCTTATATAGTTTACCTTTATAAAGAATATATTAATGCCTTTAATTTAATGCTTTAAATAATAAAGGGATTACAAATTATTTTAATATACAGCGCATTGTGTTTAAGTGGCTTATATAGTTTACTTTTATAAAGAATATATTAATGCCCTTTAATGCTTTAAATAATAAAGGGATTACAAATTATTTTAATATACAGAGCATTGTGTTTGTGTTGCGTTGTTATTATTTCCTCTAAGTGGATATTATGGCAGAATATTGTTTCCCATTGTAGGTCTTATATAAGGGCTAGGTACTATTTACGTTGATCGCTTGCACAGGTCAATGAAACCGTAGTCATACTTGGATATCGGATTTATTTTTACTATTAAATAATGACTAATTTCAAGATTAGTTACATATTTATAGGTGTTTATATCTTAGAATTTGGGGTGGACTATTATTTATATTTTTCTTAGATTAAAAGAAGATGAAATAAGTGTATTGTCTAAATTGATTTTATAGTCATTATTCAAAATTCCAAGTAAACTATTATAAAAAGGAAATATAAAAAATAACTAGTAGTTGATGCATGGATAACTCGTAGTTCATGCATGGATAACATATAGACAACTCATTTAATTAAAGAAGATAACAAGCAAGAGGCATGGAGAAGAATAGGTAATTACAACTAAGCATAAAGAACAAGTAAGAGATAACTTTTTGGTGGCACTTAAGTTGTGACATGTAAGTGTTCCACCAAATTCAATAACAAATTCAATCTCTATCTAAAAAACTTAATTTTCAAATAAAAATTTCAAAATTTTACCAATTTAAACTAAGTAAATAAGTATTTTTTAAACTACTATATCAAATTTTTTTTCCAAATTCTACACATCAAATAAATAAGTATTTTTTGAGCTACTATATGAGAAAGGTCTACGAATACAAAGCGTTTTTAGCAGCAGCACAAGCCGTCTTACTTTTTGTATTGATTTAAAGCTAATAACGTGTTAATAAATAAATAAACATATGACAAAATATTGGTGTTAATGAAAAACATGTTAATAAATAATAAATAAACATATGACAAATTATTGGTGTTAATAAAAAAAGAACATGTGACAAAATATTACCAATGCCAAATTACAATAATATACCTGTACACTACTCCAATTAGAGGCCAATGCAGTGGCACTTGTTTATGGAATGCAACTCTTCGTTTGTTAATGAGACCATTTGTTTGTTTAGCTTCTAACATGGAATTTAGATCACTTCAATGTAAATCAAAAGTTCGGTTCAAACACCATTGTCACGTAAGAGTTCAGAGATACTCATTAAAGCGGGCAGGCCTGTTACATCTTAGTTAATGCCTTTGCTTTCATTAGATATAGACAGCTTCGTTAATTTTTTAATTCGATTTAAGGGACATGGTTCCCTTGTTTGGATTTAGATTGGACACGTATTCATTTATATTAATGGATACTTCAGAAGTAACTTTTAGCTCTTCTATGCTTGATTTCTTATATTATTAATATAGAAATGTTTTTTAAAATTTAGTTTATAATCTCTTTGATTCTAATTATATCGATAGGTGTTTATATTTTAGAATTTGGGGTGGACTATCATCTATATTTTTCTTAGATTCAAGGAGGATGGGACAAGTGTAATGTCTAAATTGATTTTATGGTTGTCGTTCAAAATCCAAAATAAATAATTATAAAAAATCATAAAAATAACTTGTAGTTGATGCATGAATAATTTGTAACGCATGCATAGATAACACTTACTGACAGACAACCCATTTAACTAAAGAAGGTAACAAATAAATTAAGCATAAGCAACAGGTGATTACAATTAATCATGGAGAACAAGTAATAGATAACTTGTTCATGGCACTTAAAACTTGTGATCTATCGATATTCACCGGCCACAAGTTATTTGGTTTTGCTAGTATATGCAATGCTATTATATTTGAAAAACATTATTATGCCTTTGCTTAATGGGTATTTGATTATTGAATTTTATGCATCTATCTCTAGCTAATTTTGTAGATTAAAGGAAGACAAGAAGTCGGATATCAAATCATGAAATAACTTAATTTTGAGGTGTAATCTGATTAGAGCTGAGACAAGACACTCAAAAATTACCAACTACATAGCTCACACTCATGCCAAAGGGTTTACAGTCTTTGATGAAACAACTGGAATGATGGTTTGTTAAATAGATATGTTGAGAGGAAATACATGGAGATTGCAATATAATATTCAAATAGAAGGAAAGATAAATGAGAAACTTGCAAAGGGAAAACCCTAGATATAACACAATCGATGGTAACATAAGGAAGGAACCAATCCAAAGAGATAGAAAAAAGTTTATATTATGACGAAATTGTCAGGTACAAGGAATTGATATCGGGGGAGAATTTACCATCCCATAGTCCAGGTTCATAAAATAGTACACAAGTTTTGAACAACCCCTCCTATGCATACAACGCTCTACCTAAAATTCAATGCCCCCCATTTAAATGTAATCTCTGAAATTCGACAAAAATAACAAATACTAACAATTCTTCAAAGCAGAGGAAAAACTCAAAGGTAAGGACTTGTTGCTCAACAACTTCCCTTGTTATTCAAATATAATTGAATTAACATTTTCAACAATATTAAATAGTTGAAGGGTTTTCCTTGTTATTCAAATGTAATTGAATTAACATTTTCAACAATATTGAGTAGTTATTGATAGCAAAACAATTCAAATAATATTGAATAGCTACTCATAACAAAACTCACCTAAGAAGTCTCATATATTCATTAATTATTATGTATATGAATCATTTAAAATTTTATTGTTATTTAATTTTATTATTTGATTAAAAATTATTACATTTAAAGGATTTTTCAAGAATAAAATGTTTAAATCTATATTCAAAGTAGAATTGGTATGTGTTTTTTAGATAATAAAATATTAAACTTAAAAATATTATTATTAATTTATATATACAGGGTTGGATAATTATACATATCTATATTTTCAACCCAACAAAGATTACTTTCTTTCATAATTCCAAAGAAACTTATAAGTAGAATAAATTAATTTCAAGTGAATCTCAACATATTGTAATCACTTTTTGCACATAAAGTTCTAATAAAGTTAACATTTCTTTGAAATATATTTTTAGTTTGTTCTAATTGATTGATGCAATATTTTTGTTATCACTTTTTTTTCACATAGAGTTTTCAAAAAATTAGCTTTCTTTTCAAATATATTTGTAATTTGTTCATGTAGTATATTTTTCATATAGTTTATACAATCTATATTTAATCAAGGATAAAGTCATAAATTAGAAAATGAAAAACCAAAATTATATGTGTAATTTAATAATTTAATATATTATGAATTGGAAAATGAAAAACTCGCATTATTATAAATATAATATAATTTAGAGATTATATGTTCTATAATAATTGTGGTAATAAGTAGAAAAAAAAAAACCTATTATTAATCAAAGTACCGAGATAATATATGTATTGTAAGATATCACTAAGTTGTATTCTTACATTGACATTTGCATAAATCATTTACATAAACAAAAAGTACTATATAAAGAGAGTGATCATGATAAGGATATGGTAGGATGGTGAGAATTTGCATTCAATCTTTTATAAACTCTAAATCAACATAAATCCATTTTAACATTAGATTTATTTAGCCTACAAAATAATCAAATTTATTGGGATGCAATTCTTCTTCAAGTTTTAGTCCCTCAAAACTGATTTGATCCCTTTCCGTGCTTGATAGAGATGGACTTAACATAGATATACTCTAGATGGATCTACTCTCATTTTATAAGGTTCTTGAGTCCTACTTAATATTTGTTCTTTCTCATTATAGGGATATTCAATAGTAAACAAAAATCAATAAATATGATAATATAATTTTAAAGTGAGTCTCAATCTTCACTCCACCTATATATATATTTGTATATTAATATTTAATAAAAATTGAAAGAAATCATTTGAATTTTTCTACATTCTTTAGAAAAGGTAATTTACCCACAATCAAACACATCATTAGTTGACATTACAAATATAAGACAACAAGACATATGGGAAAATGGTATTAATAGAATATACCATTAAGTGACATTACATACATTAAAATAGTCAAGCACATGGATAAGTGTTATTGAGCTATGTAGGGAATCGATAGAGGCCATAAAAGGGTATTCTTGTGCTCTTGGGAGGAAAACCCACTACCCAACACCTTTCTTTGTCCCAAACAATGAACATAGCAACAAATCTTGCAAATCAAAGCCCTAGTCCCATCCCCAATGCTATCAAAGACACTTTTTCATCTATCCAATGCATCCATCCTCTTTTCATATTGCTCTAATTGCCATTATCTCCATCATTGTCTCCAATAGGTGTTTTCTTTGGCTTATATTTTCCATTGCATGGTGGTAGAGGAAACCCACATCAGCACTTGTTAGGCATAAATGAAGACAGATTAAAAGTGGAAAATTGTGTCCCTTTCGGAATCAGCCCACAAAGGTTATTAGATGAAACATCTAGATAAGCCAACATTGATAATTTGGAGAGATTTTGAGGAATCGCTACACTCAATTTATTTTTGGCCAAGTCCAACTACTCCAAAGTAGATATGTTACTAAAATCTACAAGTATTTTTCCTTCCAAATGGTTCCTAGATAAATTTAGCAACCACAAGCTACTCATACTTCCTATGGTTAGAGGGATTTCTCCTATAAAATTATTATTTCATAAATCAAATATAGTGTTTGCAAACAAGATAGATGATAGATTATAATCAATACATTTTATGTATTCTTCTATTTCAGATTCATACAAATCAAAATTTAAATTATTTGTTGAAAAAACTTGGAGTCTTTCATGATTATAGGGTATGCTTCCACTAAATATATTATTGGATAAATCCAACAAAAATAAATCAGTGAAATTTGTGATCCATTGAGGAATACTACCATGAAGACTATTATAACCCATGCTTAAAACGTTCAAATTACCCAAATTTTCAAGGCTTGAAGGAAGCTCACCTATAAATCGATTGTACCTTAAATCCAATATTTCAAGGTGGGCACAGTTGGCAAAAGATGAGGATATAGTCCTAGATAGATGGTTAAATTAAACTCTGAAAATCAATAAAGAAGAATTATAGATACACACGGTAGGAATAGGTCCTTCAAATTTTTTTATGAATATATTTAATGTGACGAGTAAAACAAAACCAATAATCTTATTGGTAACACTCCTAGAAAAACTATTATCGTATATGTCTAGAAGTTCAATCTTTTTTAAATTCGTAACAGTGTTAGGTATAATAGTGATTATAATTTGAAAAATATCTAAATACATCAATTTGGTCAAATTGGTAATTCCTTGACATATATTAGAGGCTCCACTGTTAGAAATAGTTAAGTCAGTCAACATGGTCAAATTGACAATGGATTTAGGCATGCTCCATGTTAGGTTAATATTGAGAGACAAATAGGAGAGGGGAAGCCTAAATATTTCAGGAGGAATATAACCAAAAATACTAAGACTAGAAATGGATAGGTGTGTAAGCCATGATAAATTACCTAATTGGGAAGGAAGAGAACCAGATATACTAGGAATAGAAATAAATAGTATTGTAAGCCATGTCAAATTACCCAATTAACCACCAATTAACATGGTATTCTTCCTAAAAATTTGTTGTTGTCTAGTGCCAGGTGCTTTTGTTTCTACAACATGCCCAAATCTATTGGAATAGGACCTCCAAGCATATTGTAGTTGAGGTACAAGAACTTAGTTTCTGCAGCATGCCCAACTCGACTCGAATATAATCGCTCATAGAATTCGAGGTCATATCAAGTTCTAACAATGCTTTAAGATGGCCAAGCTTCGGTGGAATTATTCCAGTTAAATCATTACCAGAAAGTACCAAAGTGTGAAGTAATGTGAATTTTCGAAGAGATGGTGTAAGGGTACCTTGCAATTATCCACCTAATAGGTCAATGATGACCACTCTTCTGGTGCATAGTCTGTAGATAATGTGATTCGACGAGCATATATTCTTTGATTTTTCTGCCTTCTAGTTGGACAACAGGCCATATGGATTCTCTGTGATGACATTTTTAAACAATAAGAGAGCATAGAGATCCCTTTTATCACAGGTTTCCATTGATGACAATATGAATTCTCCTTCGACCACCATGTGTTCATAATGAGAATGACCCCCCTGAAGCGAGGAGTTGGATATCTAGTCCTTCTCGTTGAGCATATTGCAGCAATACCATGTTGTTCCAATGTGTCATGGATTCCATTTGATGTGATGGTGTTCTAGCACCATCAAGTTCCAATTTCAGTGAATTTTCATAGTTAGTTTCCAATAGTGTGTAGTGTGGTTGTTGGAGGGCACACTTGTAGGTGTGTATGTTTGTTGTAGGCCATCTTTTGGGATGCATAATGTCTATATCAGGTGGAGGGTGTTCCATATGGATCAAATCTCAATATTAGGTTAAGACACAATAGAAAGACAAAGTTTTGTAAGGAAACAATCTTCCATTAGAGAAGAAGTTTCCTACCTTTATTTCTGTTATTCTCTGGATCTATGTTTCTATTACTTGTATCATAATCTTATGTATAGTGTAGATGCAAAAAGAAGCCATGGACATTCTGGAGGTGAACCTCTATTCTTAATAAATTATCATTTTTCATTCCTATCAGTTATTGTTAAGATTATACTGTTATAACCCTCATGTGTCAATGAAAAGCAATTTCTAGTTTTGCGCTATAAATATTTTCTAAGTGATTCCAAAAATTAGTTTGTTAATCATTTTAGTCAGTTTGTATGAGTTAGGGTTGAAATACAATTTTATTAAGGAAATTTGTGTCATTTGGATTTTGTTTGGGAAGTCTTGGGTAAGCAGGGTGTTATGTCCAAACCCTGTATTTTCAGCACCTAGTCTTGAATCTATTTGGGGTTTCCTTCTGTTATGAGTCTATAATCCAAATAATTGTTTTTAGACCTGAAATATAGACCCTTACTATTGTTTAGTTGCTTCCAATACTGCACCAAAAGTGGAAGGATGTCCGCATAATTCCTTGGGAAATTGCCTTTGCTTGTTTGGCTTTCCCAAATGGTCTTCCCAGGTGTGATGCATCCTGAAAAGTGCAAATTATCGAAGAAAATCAATTGAGCCATGTATGTAAAGATTTATGTTGTATGGATATAGTTGTCTAGAGTTTGTAGTCACCCATGCAACCATGTTTGGATGAATTAGTAAAGTTCTAGCGGTGTTTGGAACATAAATTTAAACTTCTAGTCCAAAACCAGTCAATTTCAAGTTAGTGTACCTAAATCATGTATGGGTACATTATAGTGGTACCAGAGTAGTGATTCTCTACACCTGTGAGAGGTAAAACCTTATATGAGTTCCAAAACTTCACAAAATACATATTCCGAAGGTAAAAAATCTAGATATCCGTTAAAAGAATTAGAAGAGATTGATTATATTATTGGTGTACTCTTTGAAGAATCCAATATGGACATTGGATCTACCAAAGAAAATGATGATGCATTTTCTAGGGGTCTCATGGAATCTTTAAAGGATCTAACAAGAGAGACAAAAGATGTTGAAGAATGTAACTTCAAAAGATATTATTATTTGTATCATTTGTATTATTTGTATTGTACTTTCTTGAGGAATTATTAATGTTGTAATTGGCCATGTAAAAATTATTGAAAGAGTCAATGTAAACCCTAACAGCTATGTTGGCCTAGAAGAATATAGAAAATAATATTTTATTGTAAACTGGATAGGTCGGCCCTATTAGAGAGGCCAAGTTGGCCCTGTTAGTGAAAAAAGTCGTCATTGATTAGTATAAATAGGAGACTCACCCTTCTCATTTGGTCACCTTAATCACTCATCAAGTTCATATGAGTAGAAATATAGAGTCAAGGAGAGTAGGTGCTTTTGGAGACTTCTTGTTCTGGGTTAATGTACGAGGATTGCTATTGTACTTTCTGGTGAATCTATATTGAAGAATTTTGTTGGGTTTCTACCCCACGAGGGTTTCCCAAGATAAATTATTGTGTACTATTGTCTATGTTGTGCTTGTTTATATTTCATTGATCCTTTATGTTACTACATTTAAAATTCCAACATGGTATCAGAGTTAGCCTGAAAGAAAACATTGTGCAATTGCTACTATCGGAAATGAAAACTAGGGTTTCTCTTTCCAGAAGTTTTCCTCCATAGTTTGGAAGAAAAAGAGGGTCAAGACAACTCTCCCTAGGAGGGTGCATCTTTCTGTGGAAGCATAATTCAGATCAATGAACTTTCATTTTTGGGCCCACCACTACAGCTCGAAAAACTAGGGCATCAGTTTTTTGGAAGTTATGTCCAAATATTTGGAGAAAAGGTACCTTTGCTTAACTCGCCTTGGGGAGGCACATATTTTCCTCCACTCGGTTTTTCAATATCTCAAATTTGAGAAATTAGGGTTTCTCTGACAAGCCCTAGGCCATCCTAAAGCTAGATCTCAGAAGTCAGTACTTGGTTGGAGCATCTCCTTTGGTAAGTTTTACTATTTCTATTTCCATTTGAGGTTCTCATTTGTCAAGTTTTATTAATATGAAAAACCATACCAAGCTTGAGAATAATCTTGAAGGAGCAGACAAATTCTGTGCCTGGAAGTATAGGGTGATGATCATTCTAGAAGAGAATGAGTTGGAAAATTTTATCAAAGAAGAAGTTGTGGAGACAGAGGGAGATTAGGATAAGTCCAATCATCAGAAGAACCTGATAAAGGCCAAGAGGATCATTGTTGATTCCATCAAGGATCACTTGATGTCACACATCTCATCTATACGAACTCCGAAAGACTTGTTTGATGCACTTAAGAGATTATTTGAAGGAACAAACATCAATAGAAAGATAACATTGAGAACTCAACTCAAGGCTGTGAAGATGAAAAGCAATGAAAGCATTCAATATTACTTCACAAGGGTCTCACATACCATAGATCAACTAGAAGCCATTGGAGACCATGTTGAGAATGACGAACTAGTGATGACCACCTTGAATGGACTTACATGATCATGGGATTCATTTATTCAAGGAATATGTTCCAAAAATAAGCTCAATAGATTTAATGCACTTTGTGAAACTTGCAGCCAGGAAGAAGCCAGGATTGAAGCTAGAGAAGAGAATTTAGGTGATGAAGATAATCAAGCTCTTGAAACTCATGCCAAGAGAAGCAAGAAAGAAGATCATCATCACAAGTCTAAAAGATCCCACAAGGGTCAAATACCTCCAAGATAATATTCAAGTATCAGATGCTACAATTGTGATGAGATGGGACACATTGCTAGGAATTGTCCTAAGAAGAACGGAAACAATAAAGAAGTAAGAAAATACATCGTGCTCATACTACAGAAGGTGATGAACCAATAAAGAAAAAATCAAGGGAAGATTCTTCAAGTGATGAATAATATGTTCTGATCTCAACACTCACATGTACAGTTTCACTTGGAAACAATGATTGGCTTGTTTATAGTGGTGCTTCTGAGCACATGACAGGTTTCAAGGATGCTCTCAACAACTTGACAGAAAAGGACTCACCTCACAAGGTGAAACTTGGATAAAATTACCAATATCCCATAAAAGGGGTAGGAGAAGATTCTCACAAGCTTGAATCAAGAAATCCTATCAAGACGAAAGATGTTCTATATGTACTAGGAATAAAGAAGAATCTACTTTCCATCTCAGCCTTAGATGAGAATAGATTCCGAGTAGCATTTTTTGATGGCCAAGTACTTATGTGGCCTAAAGGTAAAACCTCTGATGATGCAGTAGTGATTGGAATGCAAGAGGGAGGATTATACAAACTCAAGGGACAACCAGAACAAGCATTGGTTCATGAATATGTGGAACCAAGTGAATTGTGGCACATAATATTTTCTCACATCAACTAGAAGATATTACCAATCATGAGCAAGATGGTGAATGGTGTACCTGAGATCTAGACTAAGCATGAAGGCGTATGTAAAGGATGCGCGAAAGGGAAGAATGTGAAGAAAGCATTTCCAAGTAGTGATAGCAAATCCAAGGATATTTTGGAGCTTATACACTCGAATGTTTGTGGGCCTATGTCTTCCAACTCACTAAGAGGGTATGATTACTATTTTTATTTTATTGATGATTATTCTCATAAGACCTGGATCTACTTCTTGAAATCTAAATATGAAGTATTTAGCAAATTCAAAGAATTTAAATCCGTTGTAGAAAATCATACTAAAAAGAAAATAAATACCTTAAGATCAGAGAATGGAGGTGAATTTACCTCGGGGAATTTCAAAACAATATTTAAATAATTAGGGATTAAGAGAGAGATGAGAACTCCCTACAATACACAATAGAACGATATTGTAGAAAGAAATAATAGAACGATAATGGAAGCAATTATGACCATGATCCATGATCAGGACCTTCCAATGCACTTATGGGAAAAAGCAACAAGAACAATAGTATATTTTCAAAACAAAACTCCACATCGTGTACTTGAGAACAAGACACCTGAAGAGATGTTTATAGGAGAGAAGACATACGTTATCCATCTCACAATATTTGGTTGTCCTATATACATACACCTTCCAAAAGAGAAAAGAACCAATTTGGATCCTTCAAGAAAGAAGGGAATTTTCGTTACATATAGTGACTCATCAAAGGCCTGCAGGATCTTTATACCAGGATTCTAGAAGATCGAGACTAGTAGAGATATTACCTTTGATGAAGACAAAACTTTCATCAGATCAAGGCAGATTCACTTCGATGAGGCACATGAAGAAGAACCTAAAACTACCAAAGTTAGAGATACAGTGATGGAAAATTTGATTCCAGAAGAACCTGAAGACCATGATGTGATTGACCCAAAAAGACCTGTAGATCCACCTAGAAAGGTGAACACTCACAAGGTAAGATCAACTTGGGCATGAGAGATCATTCAATATGTAGAAAAGTATGGCTCACCAGAATGGACTTCTAGAGAAAGCAAGAGACCTATACCATACTCTAGTTGTGTGGAATTTTTGTGTGACATCATTGATGCAAAGCCTTACAGTTATGAAGAGGAAGCTGAAAAGAAAGTATGGAAGGATGATATGATCGAGGAGTATCAATCGATCATGAAGAATGATGTTTGGGATGTGGTTCCAAGACTAGAAGGGAAGTCAGTAGTGTATTGCAAATGGATCTACAAGATAAAGCATGAGGTAGATGGAAGCGTCGAGAAGTATAAGCCAAGATTTTTGGCTCGAGGATTCTCCTAGAAAGAACGCATAGATTATGAGGACACATTTTTTCCAGTGGACAGATACACTTTGATCAGATATATACTTGCTATAGCCAAAGTGAGGAAGTAAAAGGTCCATCAAATGGATGTGAATACTACCTTCCTGAATGGTGTAGTAGAGGAAAAAGTGTATGTGGAGGAACCACTAGGATTTGAGACACATGACAGGTAGACTCATGTGTGTAGATTGAAGAAGGCCATGTACATTTTGAAACATGCACCCAGGACATGGTATGACAAGATTGATGGGTTTTTGAGAAGCTTGGGATTTACTAAGATTAAAGCGGATTCCAACCTTTACTACAAGGTTGAATAGTGAAATCCAGTGATACTACTCTTATATGTATATGACATGTTTCTAATAGGTGATGAGAAGCTCATAGTAGAAATGAAGAGGAAGATTGTTGCAGAATTTGAGATGAAAGACCTGGGTATGATGAACTATTTCTTGGGTATTGAGGTGTGGAAAAATATAGAGGAACTTTTCGTGAGTCAAGGAAAATATGTGGTAGAGATCCTGATGAGATTCAGGATGATGGATTGTAAGTCTACGGCCACACCTATGGCATTGAATCTGAAGTTGTTGTGTGATACTTATTAATAACTGGTGGATGCGTGATATATAGGGAGATGATTGGTTCGTTGATGTACTTAACGAACACGAGGACATATTTATGCTTTGTAGTGAACACTTTGATTTAGTATATGGTATCTGAGACGAGTTCACCTGGTTGCGACAAAGCATGTGCTAATGTACCTGAGGGGTAGGGTTGATTATGTCCTAATATATGCATCGGATCATAGGATTAACCTACAAGGTTATGTTGATACGGATTGGGCAGGTAGTGTCATGGATAGAAAGAACACATCAGGGTGTTGCTTCGGTTTCGGATCTAGAATGATCTCATGTTTTAGTTGGAAGCATATGAGTGTGGCACTCAGTACAGCTGAAGTAGAGTATATGGCGGCTTGTTCGGAAATCTATGAGGTAGTATGGCTTCAGAAGTTGCTTGCAAGTTTGTTTGATCTCGAGTTAGCGGTGACTTGTGTCTTTTGTGAAAACCAAAAGCTATGTGAAGTTGTCTGAGAACCCAATGTTTCATGACAAGTCAAAGAAGATCAAGATTAGGTATCACTATATCTGGGATATGGTGCAGAAGGGAGCAGTGAGGCTCCAATATATAGCAACAGAGGAGAAAATAGATGATGTGTTGACCAAGCCTTTGTTAAGAGTGAAGTTTAAGTACTTCAGGGACAAGATTAGGGTGGTCTAGATCAAGAGGGAGTGATGAGTAACATAGAATGCACGAGGTAGAAGGTAGTCACAGGCTATGTGACGTAATTGAGTCTTCTAGGCTACAAGATGATCTAGACATGTAGTGAGGTAACGTAGGTGGTTGTGGTGTGCAACGTAATGTACGCTCCTGGGATGGACCCACTGGATGGCTTGCTCAATTCATGAAAGAAGGTTGATAACTACATCCAGTATGAAAAGGGAATGGCTTTGTAGAGATGCATCCAGTATGAAAACGGATTGGCACTGCAGAGTTAGCTACCGTTCTAGTATGAAAAAGGATTGGTTCTGTACAGATGCATCTAGTATGAAAAAGGACTGGAAATACGGAGTTAGCTACATCTAGTATGAAAAAGGACTAGATTTGTAGAGATGCAACGTGTATGAAAAAATATTGGAACTGTAGAGTTAGATACATCCAGTATGAAAAAGGACTAGCTTTGTAGAGATGCATCCTGTATGAAAAAAGATTGGAACTGCAGAGTTAGATGCATCCAGTATGAAAAAGTACTAGCTTTGTAGATATGTATCCAATATGAAAAAGTACTAGCACTACAAAGTTAACTACATCTAGTATGAAAAAGGATTGGATCTATAATTATGCATCCAGTATGAAAAACGAATGGCACTACGGAGTTAGATGCATCTAGTATGAAAAAGGACTGGCACTACAAAGTTGGATACATCCAGTATGAAACATGACAAGAACTATATAAGTTTTCATCTAGCATGAAAAAGGGCTAGCAATGCAAGGATGGTTACATACATAATGAAAAAGGGTTGTCTCTATAGAAATTTGCATCTAGCATGAAAGAGAGATGGCACTGCAAAGTCGATTACATCCAACATGAAAAGGGGATGACTCTGTAGAAAGTTGCATCCAACATGAAAGAGGGTTGGCACTACAAAGCCAGTTACATCTAACATGAAAAAGGGTTGGCTCTGTAGAAAGTTGAATCTTGCATGAAAGAGGGTTGGCACTACAAATTCAATTGCATCCAACATGAAAAAGTGATGGCTCTGTGAAACTTCTTGTGATGTATAGATTCAAAAGATGTCAAAATTCAATGGTTAGAGTACAGAGGTGCAATATCTAGATGATGATGGTGACAATTACAGAAGAATACCTTCAGGTTGTTAAGAGGGAGTGTTGAAGAATATAAATTTAGAATATATTATTATTTGTATCATTTGCATTATTTGTATTGTACTTCCTTCGGGAATTATTAATGTTGTAATTGGTCATGTAAAATTCATTGAAAGAGTCAAATTAAAACCTAACAATTAGGTTGGCCTAGAATAATTCAGAAAAGAATATTTTATTGTAAACTGGAAAAGTCATCCCTATTAGAGAGGTCAAGTCGGCCCCATTAGTGGAAAATGTCAAATCATTAATTAGTATAAATAGAAGGCTCGCCCTCCTCATTTGGTCACCTCAGTTAGTCATCAAGTTCGCATGAGTAGTGTTGGCTTGGTTTTGCAACCAAGCTTTGTGCAATGGGAACCTATCAAAAATGTGATAGTAGTTTCAATATAGAAAGCAAAAAACGATTATGAATTAAAACTAAATCTAAACTAACATGTGCATATAACAAATCAATCTAAAAACGATTCATAGAAAGAACAAGAAATAAAAGAATGTTTTGTATTAAGATACCTCAAATGGTGAGGATGTGATGTTGAGCAACTCCAATGGTGAGTAGCTCCAAGCTCCAATGGTCTCTTCTCCAAGATGTTGAAAATGGCCAAAAGTCTCATGAGAGATTTTGACAGCGTGAGGATAGGATGATAGATGGATGGAAAGTGATGAGCCCCTACCACCTTTTTATAGTTTTTGGTGGTGGGGAATACCATTATGGTTTTGAGGAAACCAATGGTATTGACCAACATGGTTTAGGTACCTTTTTCCCTCTTTTTTACTTTTTTGAATATTTTGAATATTTTTATTCCCTTTTAATATTTTTGGGAATTCTAGACCCTTTTTTAGGGTTTTTTTTAAGGTTTTTTGAGGAAAAATATATCTTTTGAGGGGAAAAATGGTATATTATGGTCTTTTGGTGACCTTTTGATGGCTTTAGAGGCTCAAATGGTGGAAAAGTGGACAAATGGGTCATGTGAATAAGGAAATGAGCTAGTGAGCACTTTTTGGGTGTTAACAGATTGCCCCCTCATGTGTGAGGGTAGGAGCTCATCGTATGGCCGATAGACATCATAGTTCTTTTGTCTTTTTCTTGGGGTTTGGGGAAGAGAAGAGATCAGTTGGAGACTGGATCAATGGCCCTTGGAAGCTGCAAAACAAAAAATATTACATGGCCTCAATATGAATGAGGAATAATCTCTGATAATGGATGAGGCGGGCATACCCATGCTCGTATCAAGACATATACATAACAACTAGTCCCAAGAAGGGAGACCTACATAATACATAAAAAATCTGCTAGTACATTATAATGGTCCAAAGGGGACACTATTTTGGGATGTACTCATGATCATAACATGACTGATCTCAATAACTGATACACTGGAATAAAGCGACAACCATTATGAACAAGGTCTCAGAAGGGTTGATGAATTGTTGAATCTAAAGGTGTCCAACATCTGTAGGGACTCAATGACTCTGAGTCAACTCTGAGGAGTATATGTAACTGTATACTCAAGCGAGTATAAGACTGGGGTACATCTGAATACTGTCACCATGCGCAACCCGGATATCTATAGGAAAATGTAACTAGTTGTTTCCATAAGTAGAATCTCTATTGTGGAAGAGTCAGGTGGTATTCAGGGTCTTCAACAAAAAAATGAAAGGACCATTACCCTGTGCAAGTCTCAACAATGCGATCAAGGTGTTGAAGTCGAGCATGTGAGAAACAACCATTTGGAGAGGCACTGAGGACTCTTCTCGAAATGATTCGTAGGCACTCATAATAAATGGTGATGAGTCCAAGACACACGGACTTCTAGGTCTATCCTCTGGAATAAATTTGGTTGGCGTTGACAAAGGGAGACCAGCAACTAACAAGGAAATGATGTTTCCTTGATAGGAGCGCGAGGTGTAGAACTAAAGTGTGGTAGTACTGATGGTAGAACTGACATACTATGGGGATGGGAAATAACTGGGGTCGTAGAGTGGGTGGACTCAAACTTCCTTTGTTCAGAGCATGATGACATGGTTGACCTAGCAGTGTAGGAAACTGACTTGTAGGTGCGGGGATCATAGCTTTAAGGATTGAAGGGTATGTATTGACTCTGGGGCAACATGCTGATGGATGCTGTAGAGGGACTCTCAGGGTGACATATTGCAGAATGCTCTGAATAAAGGCGGCCAAAATGGGGAAGCTGCCATATGAGTAGACATGGTCTATTGTGGCGCCGAGAAGCACCTTTGGGTCCTTCTTCGTAGTTTTAATGAGCTCCAAGAAGGGATAAAAGTGTGCTCTGGAATGGTACTGTCCTGTGGATTTTTTGAGCCTAGGACAGTTCGTGCTCATGGGTGCTTTCATTTTTAAGGAGTCTGAAAACGATAAGAAGACTCTGTAGTGGTGTTGGAGTACTGTCCTGTGGATTTATGAGCCCAAGATGGTGTTTGCTCGTGGTCACTTTCATGTTTAGAGAGTCTGAAAGTGGTAAGTGGACTCCATTGGTGTTCTTTTTCGTAAGTTAGTCTCCAAGGCCCAAAAAAGCATAAAATGATGCAAATGGAGAACTCTTCTAGCCGATGTGACTAGAGTATTCCTTTTTCATAATTAGTCTACAAGTTCCGGAAAAGGGGTAAACTTATACCAGGTAGACGCCCTTTCAGATACGTTTAGCGAGCATGAAAGGAATAAAGATTGCTCGGTGATCTTTTCATTGTTTTGGGAGTCAGAAATGAGCTTAACAGAAACTCCCTAAGTGCCTTTTTCGTAAAAGGAATTGCTCGGCCCGAAAAAGGGGTAAAACAATACCGAACAAAAAGGTATTAATGAGAGCGAGAAATGGTCTCAAGCATCGTCATGAGTGCGAAAAACTGAATACGGTGACATAAAGATTGTCAAAAATGGGCCACAGCCAATGTGGCACGCAAACCGAGGTGATGAGTGGCATTTTGAAAAAATACCCGAAACATCTGGAGGTGAGAGCGAGAAATGATCTCAAGCATCATCACAAGCATGAAAAACTAAACCCGGCGATATAAGACTCGTTAGAAACGGACGACGGCCGATGTGGCACACAAAAAGAGGCAACGAGGGGGCATGTGAAAGATGCCCAAAAATTCTGGGCATGAGAGCGAGAAATGATCTCAAGCATCATCACGAGCACGGAAAACTGAATCCGACGATATAAGACTTGTCAAAAACGGAGAACGACCTATGTGGCACGTAAATCGAGGCGATGAGGGCGTGAAAAAATGGTCAAAAAATGGGCCCAATGAAAACAGGATAAGGAAAGGACTATCATGAAGTTCTCGTTGTGTTGATTCCAACGGTACCAACGGTTTGAGGAACGGACATCGTATGATACCGCAATGGTTATTTGAAAAATGGTCAAATCTCTATAAATAGGGTGTGGGGCCAATATGACGTGTCATTGTTACGTGCGAGTTTGGCAGAGCAATCAGAGCTCTTTCTTGATTTCTAGGAGATTCAACCGTTGGTTTTCGATTCCGCGAGTTTCAGGTACCCCTATTCGCCTTAGCCTTTTGGTTAGCGACGGCCCTCGAAGGCCGCAAAATTCCATGTTGGCCTTCTAGTGTGGAATATCTCAAGTTTAGAGTCCTTTTCCGCGATGAACATCGCGGGTTTGGGGCCGACAGTCGCGATGTTCATCGCGACTGTCAGGCTGAAAATCGTGATGTTCATCTCGACTATGGGGCTGATAGTCATGATGTTCATTGCAACTGTAGGGCTGACAGTCGCGATGCTCATCGCGACTGTGGGGTCAATACCCGTGATGTTCATCGCGGGTTCAAGGATGAAAACCGCGATGATCATCGCAGCTTTTGATAGAAAAGCCACGATGAAAATTTTTGAAAAAAATTTATGTTTCTAAAAAATTTTCTTTGTTTTTTGGCAGGATGTTGAGGAGACCGCTGGTATCATGGCGGGAGCAGGAGATGAAGGAGGATCTAACGATTCGGAGTCGGACCGATTAGGGTGTCTGACAGGCTTTGTCTGTGAGCGGGCTCCTGAAGTTCGCTCAGATTCCACCGATGTGTTTAGTAGGACCACTGCTGAACAAGTTGGTGGGTCTCTGGGTCCCTGTAGAGGGTGCTTTCATGGTTGGGGGTGAGAGGTTGGAGATCACCCTCACTGATGTTTACTTTCTTACCGGGTTGCCTCGCTTAGGGGAGGTAGGGAATATTCTGCCGAGGATCCCGGCAGGTTTGGATATTGAGGATCTGTTGGAGACATTCTGTGTTCCAGGGGCTATCGTGTAGAACAACGCATTGAGCCTGAGATCTCTGCGGGAGTGGGATATGCGGGCTGTTGGGGCTTGTGTTCTGTGGGTGTTGGGTGCCGTGGCGCCACATCGTTTGTTTGGGGGACAAACGATGATGGTGGATTCTATGCTAAGAGGGACCTACTACGCGTGGGGTCAGATGTTTTTGGCTGGTGTCTGGAGAGATATGGACAAGGTTAGTCGGGAGGGGGGAGAGTTCTACTATGCCTCCTTCCTGTGTTGTTTCTTCTTTGAGCGAGTGCCGGTTCGAGACGGGTTGGTGAGTGAGCCACACATGGTGCAATGGGGGTAGATGATGCCCCGCGGTGGTGGTGGTATCCGTGGGTTCTTTTCACAGGATATGTATGAGCAGTGGGAGCAGATCCCCCTGCTAATTGATGACTATCCATATGCTGGTATGGATTATCAAGGAGATCTAGAGATTCCTCGAGCCCAGGGGCAGGCCTGGGGTTTAGATGGTATGTTTTTGTGTTTGGTTCTCTACTGTCTCATGTGTTTTTTAGATGTTTTTGTTATGAGTATAGTTAGAGATATTTATATGATGGTTCACTTGCGTGATTGTGCATATGTTGGTCCTGTACCACAGGCCGATCATGTGGGTCGTAGGGGACGGGCGATGGTGTTCATTCCTCCTCCTGTAGCGGTACCGCCTCCTCATGCTCGAGGAGTTGCGCCTCGAGATGATGCTGTTGAGGTCGTACAAGAGACACTGAATATGCTCCTGGCAGGAGCACCAGAGGATGGGTAGAGGGACTTGGATCGGGACATCGTCGAGCATTGTTTCGATGCACCTCGTGAGTGGCGCTCTATCCTGCTCAGAGCAACATTGGTGATGGCTGATTGGAGGGATGGGGCTCGGCATGATCCGGTAAGGCCGGTGGAGGGGAGGATTCTGGTGCGAGATGATCCAGCGGGGCCGACGGAGAGGAGGGTTCGGGCTCGGCATGATCTGGCGGGGCCAACGGAGGTGGCACCAGAGGAGCCCGGAGAGCATGATGATTAGATGATCTTGTATCTGCCCCCAAATGCTGATGAGGATATGGGGAAGTACCTTTTTGTACGGCTTATGTATTTTTGTATATTGGGTGTTGAGGGCACCTATGACATGTTGACTATATGATTATATATATATATATATATATATATGTTTTGGTATATAGTCATGTATGCACATGGATGCATTTATTGTCTATTTGTTTTCCCGTGGAGGCATGTCTGATTTTCTGTATGCCTGTGGAGGAACATGTTATGCACGTGGATGCAACATTTTTAATTTTTGTATATGCCCGTGGAGCCACATGTTATGCACGTGGATGCACTTTTTCAATTTTTGTATATGCCCGTGGAGGCACATATTATGCATGTGGATGTACCTTTTGTATTTACTACATGGTTGGATTGGTGTGCCAATCAAGAATGTTGTTGGCCATATGGTCTGCTACACTGTTGAGATTCCTTGGGACATGTGTGAATGAAATGGATTCAAACTGTCAAACCATTTGTTTAGTGCATAGGAATTTTCTGAAAATACAAGGATCGCTTACCTGGTAATCATTGTTGAGCTGGGAAACAAGGAGCTATGAGTCCAAGAAAACATTAAGGTGACTTATGCTCATTTGGAGAGCAGCAACCACGAGACTAGTCACAGCATCGTATTCAGCTTGGTTTTTGGTGGCGGCACCTATGCACACTCCGTCGATGTGGATCAACTCATGTGAAGGGGAATATATTACCCAAGCTACGGAGGACAGATTGGGGGACCAACGGCTTGCACCATCAGCGAAACCAACATAGCAAAGTGGAACAGGATCCATCTGTGGCCATGCAGTAAAAACAAATTTTTAGGTTTTTTTTTATTTTTTGTAAAAAACAAAATAAGACTATACAATTATGAATGGTGGTGTCCATCATATTTTCTATGGGTAAAATCACTTGAGGTACAACCCGTTGCGTGGGTTGCGTAGGGGATTTCCTTCTGAATCGGTTAGAATGTATGCCCCCTGTCCGAGGCAGGTATGTATAATGTATGGGCCTTGCCACATGGACACAAACTTTCATTTTCCAGTTTTGTCATGAGCTTGATCATAGGCGAGGACAAGGTCCCCTTCAGTAAAGGTTCTTGGGTGGACATGTTTGTAGTAACTTAGTTTGGATCGGTTCTTGGCTGCTTCCATGGTTTGGAGGGCTGTGCGTCGATCTTCATCGGCTTGCTCCAAAAGTAGTAAGCATTGCTCAATTGGGGAAGTGTCCGGTAGGAGTTCAACGGCCATATGTGGGGCTAGAATCCGGCACTCAATGGGGAGGACGGACTCGACACCATGAACTAGATGGAAAGGGGTAAAACTAGTGGCGGTTTTGGTTGACGTGCGGTACGCCCATAGTGCCAGAAAGAGCATGTGATGCCAATTTGATTTGTGTTTGTCAACAGTGCGATGGAGGATGGTCTTCAAATTTTTGTTAATCACTTCGACTTGGCCATTCCCTTGGGGGGAGTAGGCAGAGGAGAAATGGTGTTCAAATTTCAGTAGGGTTGATAATTCTCTCCAAAACGGCATCTTCAAAGTGAGAGCCGTGGTCTGAGACGAGTTGCTTTGGCACTCCAAAACGAGCGATAACATGGTTGAGGAAAAAACGTGCTGCTGTGTTGGCTTTGCAATTGTAAGTTGGCATGGCTTTCGCCCATTTGGTGAAAAAATATACGACCACAATGATGTGTTTATGACCGCCGACTAATGTGGGATTGCAATCTAGGAAGACGATGGCCCATTTGTAGAATGGTCCAACAATGACGACTGGATGAAGGGGGGCGGGTGGGGTTCTTGCCTTTGGGGCAAAAAGTTGGTAGTTTTGACAATGTTTGACTGCGGTGATGCAATCAGTAAATAATGAGGGCCAAAAGTAACCTGCACGGATGATCTTTTGGGTGGTGGCCATGCTGGAGAAATGGCCTCCGCAGGCACCGCTATGGCAGTCATTAAGGACTTGTTCTGTGTTAGGAACCCATGTCTTTACTTTGTTAGTATGTTGTTGTTGGACGCATATGCTTTGTAAGTCATCCCATAGTATTTGTTGATCAATAGTTTGTGTTATTGTTGTTGGCGCATATGCTTTGTAAGTCGCCCGTAGTATTGTTGATCCATAGTTTGTAATGGCCCATGGTTTCGACCCATAGTATTGGCGCCTAGAATTAGTATATAAGTGTGTGTTGAGACCTATGAAGGCACCGTGAAGTTATTTGTATTGAGCTTGCTCATAGGAGCTTGCCCCCTCGAAGTGGCCTGTGATCAATATAAAAGTGATTCTGAGTTCTGTCATTTCTGCTATTTCGCATATTCATATGAATTAATTGTTGCAGGTGCCTCACATCTGGTATCAATGCACTTTCTTGGGCTCGCTAGGTGAAATTTCTGCCAAAATTTTTTTTCACATCTGTTGCAGGTTCAGATTTGGGAATAATACCTATCCGCTTAACTGTGGGAAGTACTTGGGCATAAGCCCTAAAACTCATTGTGAGGAGTACTACAGGAACCCCGAAGTAGCTGGCCCATTGAGAGGACCTGCCAGCGAAAAGGGAAACGACTCCTACTTGATTAACTAGTTCCCACCCGTGAGGTAAACCAAGAGCTGTTGTTTGTGGCAAAGCGGTTATCAGTTTTACCTGAGCCTTGGAGTGAGGGGTACTGCCCCAATACGCAATCCGTCAGACAACATTGGTGGTCGAGTAAAACCCTTGAACTGTTAGGAAGCTGTACATACCTAGGGTCCATATCTAATTTCAGTTGAACTGTCGTCGATCGTTGCTGCGCTGTTTTACATCCAGTCGTTCATATCCATTTTTCAAGCCGTTCTAGATCCAGCCATTTTCAATCCATTCGGCGCCGTTTCAGATCCCTTTCGAGCCGTAGCCGGTCCAGTCTGAAATAATTATAAAAAAAAAAAAAAAATCCCTGGTTATGGTTGTCACCCATGCAGGAGCAAAAACCATGGAGGAAGCACTTGCAGCCATCCAAGCCAATCTCCATGATCTGGATGAAAAATTTCTCGGCCTCCATCTTGAACATTCAGCTATGAACAACAAACGGCAGTCCGAGTCTTCATCATACAATGGGTTCTCCTCTTCCAACAATTTTCGTGGTCCGAAGCTTGATTTTCCTCGCTTCAATGGTACTGATCCAACTGGATGGATCTATCGTGTAGAACAGTATTTCAGTCTGCATAATACTTTTGATGTCAACAAAGTTCCGCTGGCATCCTTTCACTTGGAACAGGAAGCTCTTCAATGGTACCGTTGGTACATCAAGGCTCATCCAGAGCCCAAATGGCCAGACTTTTTCCAGCTCCTTTTGCAATGATTTGGTCCTAGTGCTTTTGATGACTTCACAGGAGCCCTCACTAAACTTCGCCAAATTGGCACAGTGAGAGAGTATCAAACCGAATTTGAGAACCTAGCCAACCACACCGAAGGATTGTCTGATGACTTTTATCGGAGTTATTTTATCAGTGGTCTAAAGGATGCCATCTGCTCTGAGGTCAAAATGTTCTGTCCCAACACAATGATGGAAGCCCTAGGGTTGGCTAAGTTGGCAGAAGACAAGATTGCATCCCAACAACGCTCCAAGCCCACTTTTGTTCCCTTCCGAAATATGGGTTTTCAGCGACCACCTATACCGCAGGCTTCTCGATCGACTCCTATCAAGCGTTTGTCTGAAACAGAGATGCAAGCACGCAGAGAAAAGGGGCTTTGCTATAATTGTGATGAGAAATTCACTCGGGGACATAGATGTGTTCAACAAAAGCTCTATCTCTTGGATGTGGAGTCTCTGCCTGCCTCTGAAATTGGTGACGAAGATCCAGAAACACTGGATGCTCCGGTCGACATTCAGGAACCGCCTATTGACCCTCCGTCTCAAGATGACCAGCCAGAGATATCTCTCCATGCTTTAGCTGGAATCACCACCCCCCAAACAATGTGGGTCAGGGGTTACTTCAAGAAGCTTCCTCTTACAATACTCATTGATTCTGGTAGAACTCATAATTTCATTGACTCTCGGATCGCCAAACAAGCTGCTTGTTTTATCCATCCTTGCTCCAACTTTGAAGTCATGGTTGCCAATGGGGGCACCTTACCTTGCAAAGGGAAGTGTCGAAATGTGCGTATCTCTATGGGAGATTATACCTTGCGCTCTGACATGTTTGCCTTGCCCTTAGGAGGATGTGATGTGGTTTTGGGCGCTCAATGGCTACGCACACTTGGCCCTATCTTATGGGATTTTGCTGAACTTTGGATGCATTTTTCCCTCAATGGACAAAAACACACATTGACAGGATTACAACCAGGTTCTCTCAGCATCATCAGTTCACATCGCATGGAAAAACTCCTCAAGAAGAATTCACATGGTGTCATCGCCCAGATCCATTCCATCTAGATGCAACCATCAGCAGTCTCCACTACTCCTTTGGATCTACAACAAATTCTGGATCGATATATAGGTGTCTTTGCTGAATCAGTGGGATTGCCACCTTCCAGGCTAGAAGACCATCATATTTAGCTCCTTCCTGGCAGTGTTCCTCCCAACATCAGGCCCTATCGCTACCCATTTCACCAAAAAACCGAGATTGAAATGCTCGTTCGGGACTTACTGAAGCAAGGTATTATTCGCCCAAGCACTAGTTCCTTTTCTTCTCCAGTTATTCTTGTCCCCAAAAAATATGGGTCATGGCACCTATGCATTGACTTACGAGCACTTAATCACCTCACCATCAAGGATAAGTTTCCAATTCCTGTTGTTGATGAGCTTCTTGATGAGCTTCATGGGGCTCACTTTTTCTCCAAGTTGGATCTTTGTTCTGGGTATCATCAAATTCGGGTTCATGAGGATGATATTCCTAAAACAGCTTTCCGCAAACATGATGGCCATTATGAGTTTTTGGTCATGCCCTTTGGCCTCACTAATGCTCTTTCCACATTCCAGGCCTTAATGAATAAAATATTTCGAACCTACCTGCAGAAATTCATTCTGGTATTCTTTGATGATATCCTCATCTACAGTAAAACATGGGATGAACATCTCTAGCATCTAGATCTTGTCATGCAACTTTTCTTTGACCATCATCTCCATGCCAAGCAACCTAAATGTGTTTTTGGACAGAAGGAAGTTGAGTATCTCGGGCACATTATCTCAACACAAGGGGTTCGTGTGGATCTTGCCAAAATCGATGCCATGAACAATTGGCCGCATCCTCAGACACTCAAGAGCCTTCGTGGTTTTTTGGGGTTGACTGGCTACTACCGCAAGTTTGTCAAGGATTATGGGAAGATTGCAGCTCCATTAACTGCTTTATTGAAAAAGGATGCTTTTACATGGACACCTGCTGCTCAGTGTGCATTTGACAAACTAAAACAAGCTATGTGTACTACACCTGTGCTAGCTATGCCCGATTTTTCCAAGCCCTTCACTATTGAGAGTGATGCTTGCGGCAATGGACTTGGTGCTGTTCTCCTTCAAGATGAACACCCCATTTCGTTCACCAGCAAAGCCCTTTCAGGTAAGAATTTAGCTGCCTCTACCTATGAGAAGGAAATGATGGCTATTTTGCATGCAGTACAGAAGTGGCGCCCCTACCTATTAGGGAATCATTTCTGCATCAAGACTGATCACCAGAGTCTGAAATATTTTTTGGACCAACGTGTCTCCTCCCCGGCACAACAGAAATGGGTTAGCAAACTCATGGGTTATGACTATGAGATCACTTACAAGAAGGGTAAAGACAATATTGTGGCAGATGCTCTTTCCTCGCACATTTGATGCCCAAGGTTCTCTTTCATCTATTTCTATGCCTGTTCCAAATTGGTTGCAACCTGTTCAACAGGGTTATGTCAATGACTCTTCCTTATCTCAAATCATCCAACGCTTGACCAACAACCCTTCTGCTGTACCACATTACTATTGGGATGGTGCTTCTCTGTGATACAAGGGTCATCTGGTGCTTCCCTAGAGCACAGATCTTCAACAGGTTGTCTTCTATGAACTCCATGCTTCTCCATCGGCAGGGCACTCTGGGTTCCTCAAAACGTATGAACGAGCACGGCGTAACTTCTCTTGGCAGGGCATGAAAAGGAAAATTCAACATATGGTGGCCGAATGTGATACCTGCCAGTGCAATAAGGGTGAAACAACACTCCTTCTAGGATTGCTTGAACCCTTGCCCATACCCTACACGGATTTGGACAGATATTTCTATGGATTTCATCGAAGGGCTCCTAAATCTGGCAGGAAGACAGTGATTCTCGTTGTGGTTGATCGCCTCTCCAAATATAGTCATTTTTGTGCTCGCAGCCATCCCTATACAGCCTCCTCCATCGCTCAAATTTTCTGGATGAGATCTTTCGTCTTCATGGCATCCTTCTTTCATTGTCTAGGATCGTGATGCGACTTTCACCAGTCATTTTTGGACAGAACTATTTCGCCACACTGGCAACCAAACTGAAGATGAGTTCAGGGTATCACCCACAAACAGATGGTCAGACTAAAATTATCAATAAATGCTTGGAAACTTATCTTCGTTGCTTCACCTCGGAACAACAACATCAGTGGGCAAAGTGGCTCCCTCTCGCTGAATGGTGGTACAATACCTCTTACCACACTGCCTCTAAAATGACCCCATATGAAGCAGTCTATGGTCAGGCACCTCCAGCTCTTCTCATACACCCCCACCAGTTCACCCAGTTCAGGAAGTTGACATGGTCCTTCGAAACCGCGATCAGATTCTTCGCATTTTGCAGGACAATCTTCACATGGCAAGAAATCGCATGAAGCAACAAGCTGATCAGCACCGTTCGGAGCGCACTTTTCAAGTCGGCGATATGGTTTTTCTTCATCTCCAGCCGTACAAAACAATCCTCCTTGAAACTCAAAGGGCGTCATAAGATCGCTCCAAAGTTCTATGGGCCATATCGGATTCTTCAGAAGATTGGGTCCGTTGCTTATAAATTGGAACTTCCTCCTTCTTCCCGCATTCATCCATTCTTTCATGTCTCTTGTCTGAGAAAGTTCTTGGCACCAACATCAGCGGACAAACGATTTTACCCGAACTGGATAATGAAGGATCCATCCTTTTGGAGCCAGGAGCCATCCTCAATTGGCGCACCAGCGTCAGCTTCTCTCTCGCGCTATCACAGAGGTCTTAATTCAGTGGCACGGCATGCAACCAGAGGATGCTACATGGGAACCACTCCTTCAGATTCAAACAACAATTTCCACATCTAAAGCTTTGAGGACAAAGATTTTTTTTAAGAGGGAGGGGATGTTAGGAACCCATGTCTTTACTTTGTTAGTATGTTGTTGTTGGACGCATATGCTTTGTAAGTCGTCCCGTTGTATTTGTTGATCAATAGTTTGTGTTATTGTTGTTGGCGCATATGCTTTGTAAGTCGCCCGTAGTATTGTTGATCCATAGTTTGTAACGGCCCATGGTTTCGACCCATAGTATGGGAGCCTAGAATTAGTATATAAGTGTGTGTTGAGACCTATGAAGGCACCATGAAGTTATTTGTATTGAGCTTGCTCATAGGAGGTTGCCCCCTCGAAGTGGCCTGTGATCAATATAAAAGTGATTCTGAGTTCTGTCATTTCTGCTATTTCGCATATTCATATTAATTAATTGTTGCAGGTGCCTCACATTCTGCTTCGTCATGAGAAAGGCAGCGTCGTAAGATGGTATCGACGCCGCGTCGATAAAGTACATCACCTAGTAGGAGATATCAGGGGGCGTGGTGTCGTATACGACGGCGTCCATCATGATCGATGTTGGGTCAAAATTTTTGTGTGCGGAGGTACATTAAGATGTCGCCGTACCATGGGTTGTCAGAGGAAATTATGAAAATGTGGTCGTCAATGAGGTCCGTTTGGATAGCGAGTGATGATGAAGAGGATGGGAGATATGTGATGAGTTGAGCGAGCGCTAGGGCCTTGGTGCTCTTTGGGGTTTTGAAAGTTAGGTCGTATTCTTGCAGGATAATTACCCATTTAGCTACGCGGCCTTGAAGGAGGCAACGTGTCTAGAGGTAAACCATTGGATTGGAATTGGCTATAAATGTGGTGTGGCTGAGGAGAATGTAATGTCGCAGCTTTTGTACTGAAAAGATGATGGCGAGGGCCATCTTCTCATCATGTGGGTAGTGGAGGGGTGGGCCTGACAAGTTCTAGCTCACGTAGTAGATGACATGCTCTTGGCGAGCAGTATCTTCTTGGACAAGTACTCCAGATACGACATATTCGGATGCTGAAACATAGAGGGTGAAATCTGTTGTGAAATCTGGAGGAGAGATCAATGGGGCATTCATGAGTGCTCTCTTTAAGTTGGTGAAAGTTGATTCTGCTTGTTGGTCCCATATGAAACGGGTATGCAGACGTAGTAGTCAAAGGAAACCGTGGACCGTCGTGGCATAGTTAGGGACAAAGCGGTGGAGGAAGTTGGACCTCCCTTGAAGGCTTTGAAGTTGTATTAATGTATGGGGTGATGGTAAGTCTATAATGGCTTGGACTTTCAAGGGGTCTATAGTGATGCCTTTTTCTGAAATGACAAACCCCAGCAGGTGACCTATTGTAACGCAAAAGACACACTTGAGTGGGTTCAAGCGAATGTTGTATTTTTGACAACGCAATAAGACTTGTCAAAGGTCGTCTAAATGGTCAGATCATTTCTTAGATCGAGCGGTGAGGTTGTCTAGATAAACTTTTATGATTCTATGTAGATCGTGGAAGCAATAAGTCATGGCGCGTTGGAAAGTGTCTCCAGCATTCTTAAGACCGAAAGCCATGACGCGATAGGTGAAGGTGCCCCATGGGGTAGTGAAAGTGGTCTTGTATTGATCTTCTTTACGGATTTTTATTTGGTTATATCTGGAGAAACCGTCCATAAAAGAAAGAACCTCATGCCCCGCACATTCATCGATTAGTTGGTTAATGAATGGTGTGGGGAAGTTGTCTTTGGGACAAGCGAGGTTAAGGTCTCGGAAATCAATACAAATGCGTATGGTGCCCACTTTCTTGTTTACTGGCACTAAGTTTGAAACCCAGGTGGTGTAGGCAATAGGATATATGAATCTTGCTTTTTGGAGTTTCTCTATCTCAGCCTTAACAGCTGGGAGCTTAGACGGGTGAATTGGGCGTTGTTTCTATCGGACAGGAGGCACATTGGGCCAAGTGTCGATGTGATGTTCCACAATGTTAGGATCGAGGCCAGACATCTCGGTGTAAGACCAAGCGAAGACATCATGAAACTCTTGGAAGAGTTTCTTATATGCCTGAGTCTCCACTTGAGTGCATGATGTGCCTAGGGAGATGAGCTCAGGTTTTTCAGGTGTGGTGGAAATGTCGATTTGTATAATAGGGAAAATGTTGGACATATTCCCCTCTTCGAAAGCATCTGGTGCTGGGATGGGGTCTTTGAACCAATCAACCTTAGTGGGTAGAAAATCTTTTGATTCGACTAATAGTTGGTTTTCCACGGTGGATGTAGACGCCTCAGGGAGGAAGTATGATCGATGGTGCATATCGTCCCAAGGGTAGTCCAATGCAGTGAGTGTTTCTAGAATATGCTCATCAGTATGAAAGTAATCAGACCATAAATCAACTGGTTCAGGTTTGTATGTGGTTGAAATCATATAGATGGTATTGATTTCTTTCGAAGAAGATGATTTCAGAGGGTAGATCTCCTCGATGAGGGGAGGAGATATCTCTAAGTCGGCTTTGTTCATCTCGTATAAAGCTGCTCTATAATATGGGAGATCAAGGCAGTGGTGTGAATAATGGTCATAAATGCCACATATCGCACAAGGGTGGTTAGTGCAAAGCATTTTGTCACGAGGTTGAGGAGGTGGCTCAAGTCTTATCACTGGAATTCTGGTGTCATCATCGAACATATTCATGTGTTCTTGGAGTGCAGGTAATTGTGGACATTGATGAGTGGCATGGCCTACGTCGTCACACAACGAGCACTTAGGGGGAATGCGAATAGTTGGGGGGTTCTTGGCTACCTTGGGGGTTGCTGGGGGGGTGCGCGTTATGTGTCCAGTGTTATAAGTTTGTGGGCCTCTGCCCCCTGTGTTTCATAACGGGGGTGCGGTGTTTCTAGACATTGATGCCATACTCACTATTGGGGGTGGTCTGTTTTGCAGATGAGTGACAGGAGGGGGTCGGTGGTTGGTAGTAGGGATAGGTTGTACCGGTTGTAAAATAACAGTCGGAGTCGGCGGGGGGCTCGGAGCAGGTAAGTACCATATAGGTAACCCTAATGTTAAACCAAGAAGGTTGAGTGTAGCCATTACTGGCGAACTGACAACTCTGAAAAACAGGAACAAGAATGGGATAGTATGAATTGGCGTTGTTCCAATATGAGTAGGCACTGTGGGTGTTTGTGGTAGTGATGAGGGCTATTGTGTGGTGTGCGACAAGGTGCACAAATCGGATGTTTTTGTTATCGGTAAAGGTGGTGAGATCGATGGAAATGTGGAAGTCATAGGTGACTCGGTGTAGATTCTAGGACCAACTGACGAGACAAATGATGTTGGTGCAGTTTGAACGGTTTGTTCAATCATTGGTAGCACATTTTGAGCGGCTATGGGGGCATTAGGATCATAATATCTGAGTTGATCAATCTTGATAACATGTCCTTCATGTGGGAACATCATGAGGTGGAAAACAAATGAAGTGACGGCTTTCATTTTGTACATATAGCTACGTCCAAGAAGGAGGTTGTAGTCGAGCTAGGCATCGATCACTTCAATGTCAATGAGAACTAATTTGCCACCCAGTTCTACGGGTATGTTCGCTAAGAGGCCTTGTGATTGAGATGAGGGCCCGCCGTAAGCTCGTAATGCTGTGGTGGATGGTTGTAAAGTGGGGGAGCCAAGTTTCTGCCACACAAGAGTGGACATAATGCAAGTTAAATCTCCTTCATCGATGATGCATCGATGCACAACAAGGTTTCGAATGTTTACATATACTTGGAAGGCCAAATTTGATGGCAATCTAGGTTCGGCTTGGTCTAAGTCGAAAGCCATCATATGTGTATCGTTAGGGTCTACTCCTCCGATGGCAGATAGTAGTAGTTTTCATTGTGCAGGGCATGTTTTCAATACCTCTAAAGCAGACATAGCAACAGGGGATTGTGCTAAATCTTCCACGACGTTATAGTTGGATGTTGCGCAAGCATTAGGATTGTTGTTAATCCTTTGCAAAGGGATGCAAGGGATTCTAGGTCCTCCGTCCAATGGCATATTTGGTATGTGTAGTGGTTGATCTGATGGAAGGGAGGTGGATGCGTCAGTGGGAGGAGTTTTTGGGGGTGGGTCGTACTGATTTCTACAAGTCTGGAGGTTGATGTCATTGGATGACATCATTAATAAATGGTGTGTGCCTGAATCTGTATGCTGATAATCAGTTGCGGCATAGGTGATTTGCTGCTGAGGTGCAGTAGATCCTTGTGGGGGATCCATTGGGAGAGCATTTACTACTCCTTGGTTTGGCAATGGGTTTTGCAATATCATGGGTTACAGTTGATTAAGTGGAGCTGGCTGTCGAGCGTGGCCCTGGTGTTGGGCATCGTCAGCCCAAAGCTTATGTGCTTTCTCTAAATGGGGGCAGTTGTGAGTGTAGTGGCCATAGACTCCACATATAGAACATGGATGGTTTGTTCTCAGGTTATTGTTTTTCGCCTGCTTGGGATGACGATCAGGATTCTGGTTGGGGGGAGCAGCATTGTTATTATTTGGAGGATTGGGTGGTGGTGGACCTTGATTATGTTGTTGGTTTTTACCGCGATTACGTCCTCTTTTGCGGTTTTGTTGTCCTCCCTGGTTGCGTTGGTTGTTTTGGTGTTGGGGCTGATTGTGTTGTGTGTACACTTGCCCTTGAGTAGTGGGAGGATTTTGGGGTGCCGCAGGTGCGGGAGCAGGTTGCGGTGGATAATAAGCTGGTGAGGGTGGAGGAGGTCCAGTTGCGTGCTGGGGTTGTTGGTAACCCTGAGCTATTGGAAGTGTGGGGTTAGCTGGTGTAGTTTGCTGGGGGTAATACATTGGTTGGGCCGGTAAGTGAATTGGGTTCTGGGTGGCCGGTTGGTTATAGTATGTGGGTGGTACATATGTTGATGGTGCTTTCCCATAGCAATGTGGTGGACAAGAGGGTCCATGAGTGTGATGAGTCTGATTCATTGGAGCATACGAAGTCGTCACTCCAGAATTAGATGTAGCCCTATAGAGGTCTGGGGAATTTATGGTTCTCACCATGCTAAAAGGTTTATTTTGTGCCGTGACTTGGCCGATAATACCATCAGCGGCATGTGATGCCCCCGGAGCATCACCGCGTGAAGAATCACCTCGTGGGGCATCTGGTATGATGGTTTAGAGATAGCCTGACTGGGCATAAATCAAGTCAAACTGTTGAGCTTTTCAGATAGCTTCTTCTTCTGACTGGGGTCGTTCGAAAGCTACATCTTTGGCTATGAGGGGTAGGAGTGATTTGAGAAACCAATCCAAAAATATACGGTCATCCAGTTTTATCTTGCAAAGGCTACGACGCTTGTGCCACTCATGGATATGGTCAGTGATGTGGGTAGCTGTGTTTTGTCTGCAAGACAACAGTATTTCAACTCCTGCATCATAACATACAAGTAGCTAAAAAAAACTGAAGGAATGTGGAGGCGAGGGACGTAAATGTATGGTGGGTCCCATGTGGTTGTTCAATGTACCACTTGGTTGTAGAGCTAGTGAACGTTCGTTGCAACAGTCTTAGTCTAATGGAGTCATCCACTATGGAGTTAGATGAACATCATAGGTGAAATGACATTATGTGGTTTTGGGGATCTTCCCCAAGTTTTCCTTCAAACTTGGGGATGTCCGAGGGGATCTTGGTAGGCATGGGTGGCCATGTAGGGTTGTGCCTGATATGATTGTTGGTTAACCTAGCTAGGTCTGGTAAGTTCAGAATAGCCATGTATGGTAAACTAGCAGATGGGTGTGGCGTAGTGACTGGGACATAACTGTTAATGGTGGCATTATGTAGCGGTCTAGTCGCCCCTAATGGTATGATAGGTATTGAAGGTATGTGTCCTCCAACCATTGTGGTGTGGGATGGGCCAGCGCTTCCAAGTGCAACATGGGTTGCAGAGGGGTTAGGAATAGTGCCAGGAATTCTTGGGATCTGGGTTGTGGTAATGAAAGGCGGTGTGATTCCTATGTTGGGCATACCCATAATAGGTGGTAGTCCTGTGTTGGGCATACCTAAAGGTGGAGTGGCCCCTATATTAGGCATGCCTAAAGGGGTTGTTGTTACCACGGGTGGCATAGTAGTAGAAGGGTTTGTCGATGTATCTCCAATAGCACTGGTGAAAAGGGGGTTGTATTGTGATCCAGCCATGGGGTTGGTTGGTGATATTTCAGTAGGGTGTTCGGATTCATCCTCGGAATCAGATGTGAAGTGAGGCGCGTCAGAATAGGATGACTGTGTTCTATGCCGATGGTGTGTCGATTCAAGGGATAAGGCTCTACGTCTATGATGTGTAGAGTCAAGTGTACCGAAATGAGGGGGTTCACCCTAAAGACGGCGAGATCGTCTTAAATTCTCAATGGTGAGAAATATATAAAAATTTCAGTGAAAGGTGGTGACGTAAAGAACTCAAAACCCTAGTGCAACAATGAGTGCAAGAGGAGAGTGCAAAAATAATGGCTCTCAGTCCAACAACCAACCTCAAAAACACTTATTATAATAGCTATGCTATAATAAGTGGAGGGATCCAACAAAGTGGTCAGAATACCAAAAGTTAAACAGTTCCTAGAAAAAAGTGGTGCTCACTAGACCAAAGGTGGGTATTGTATCATGCAAACACCTAACTAGAAGTATTGTGAGTCAAAAAATGATATTCTCTCCAACGTCATGAAATCCAAGTCAGACAATATAGAGTGTTGAATCAATGACTAGATATCCCCCTACCGGGAGGGACACTGGGTAGACAATCCTAAAGAGTGGCAACTAGGATACCTCGTTCATGACACGTTCGGTTGGGTGAATCTGCAATTTGGTTCTATCGCTGCTGTACCCCCGTATGGGTGTACACCGAGAACTTCTAAAGGTATTCTCTGGTTACTAAATGGATTGCGGTATTCCACTCAGACTTCCAAAACTAGTCTGGCTACTTCAACCCTCCTAAGGGAGAGGCCTTCCCGATAAATTGGTTGATAACCGTGTCAAAATTATAAGGGGTTTTGGTACCGTAAAGGACAACCACTATGTCTCAAATGTAAATAATTGAGGGGTGTTATTGGAACACCTATCCCCTCAATTCTACCTAACTACAAGATTCTTTTAAGTGCTCCCCAAGTGGGGTTAAAAAGTTTGTTGAGTTAAGGTAGATTTTAAGGCTCAGTTTAAATAATGTGGCAGATTGGGTGCACGTGTGATTATTGAACTGAAATTGATTTTCCTCGCTTGGGAGATTGATTACAAATGAAAGAAAAGACGCTTCCAGTTTGCAAAAAATAAAGGCGTTTTTTGAAATGTAAATGCTTGAAAAAAACTATTCAAAAATAATGGATCTTTGAAATAATTTAAAGGGAAGCAAATAACATAAATATTTCAAGAAATAAATGGATCTCTTAGAAAATTGCTTGGGAAAACTATTGAGCAAATAAACAGTGAAACCTATGATCTAAATAGAATGCAGAAAATCTTTCTTTCAATTACTGAAAATTTTTAAAAAGACTTTTTAATGGAGCATATATAAATAGAAAAAGATTTAGTATGGCTGTAAAAATGCAAAAAAAATAATCCTATAAAATAAGCTCAATGGGCAAAAAATATAGCAAAAAATTGGCTGAATTCAAAATAACAGCATCGCGGGTTTTGGGGAAACAGCCGCGATGTGCAGCGCGGGTTTCAGCCGTACAGTCACGATGTGCAGCGTGGAAAATGGCCACGATGTGCAATGCGTAAAATGGTTGCGAAGCCGCGGCGTGCCGTGCGGAAAAAGGCCGTGAAGTCGCGATGAGTCACGCGACTGTTGGGCAAAAAGTCGCGAGGCGAAAGCCGAAAAATGGATGCCGAAAAATGAACCCGAAAATGGAAATTTTAGGCTGTTAATGGCAACAGAAAAGGCCAAGATGTAGAACAGCAATAGATCTGCTGTCTAGGATTGCAGATCTGTGAATTAAAATGATTAAAAACTAACAAAAACTAAGATCTAAAGCAAAAAACCAAGATCTAAGAATTCGAAGCCAGTGGAGTCGCCAAAAACAATTGGCTTGGTTTCGCAACCAAGCTTTGTGCAATGGGCACCTATCATCAATGTGATAGCAGTTTCAATATAGAAAGCAAAAAACGATTATGAATTAAAACTAAATCTAAACTAACATTTGCATATAACAAATAAATCTAAAAACGATTCATAGAAAGAACAAGAAATAAAAGAATGTTTTGTATTAAGATACCTGAAATGGTGAGGATGTGATGTTGAGCAACTCCAAGGGTGAGTAGCTCCAATCTCCAATGGTCTCTTCTCCAAGATGCTGAAAATAGCCAAAATTCTCAGGAGAGATTTTGACAACGTGAGGATAGGATGATGGATGGATGGAAAGTGAGGAGCCCCTACCACCTTTTTATAGTTTTTGGTGGCGGGGAATACCATTATGGTTTTGAGGAAACCAATGGTATTGACCAACATGGTTTAGGTACCTTTTTTCCCTCTTTTTTCCTTTTTTGAATATTATGAATATTTTTTTTCCCTTTTAATATTTTTGGGAATTCTGGACCCTTTTTTAGGGTTTTTAATGTTTTTTGAGGAAAAATATATCTTTTGAGGGGAAAAAGGGTATATTATGGTCTTTTGGTGACCTTTTGATGGCTTTAGAGGCTCAAATGGTGGAAAAGTAGACAAATGGGTCATGTGAATAAGGAAATGAGCTAGTGAGCACTTTTTGGGTGTTAACAAGTAGAAAGATAGAGTCAAGGACAGTAGCTTCTCTTGGAGACTTCTTGTTTTGGGTTGATGCATGAGGATTGCTATTGTACTTTCTGACGAATCTATATTGAAGAATATTGTTGGGTTTTCTTCCCCACGAGGGTTTCCCATGATAAATTATTGTGTACTATTTTCTATGTTGTTCTTGTTTATCTTTCAGTGATCCTTTATGCTACTGCATTTAAAATTCTGAGAAAAGAGTCTGGGAGCCTCATGGAGATGTTAACCAAGCAAGGATTGGGAAGAAAAAATGGTGAAGGGAGTAGAAATGGTTCTCATGATGGGGACAAAAACACCATTGAGAGTGCATGGAGAACTAATTTTCTCCCGAACTGGGCCACACAATTGCACTCATGGCTTCATAGAATCCCCTATATCCACAATGCCCAAGTTCCTATAACCACAAGCCATGGGAGTTCCAATGCCTAATGAACTTGAGGAGATATTAGAGGCCTATTTTGAGGAATATAAGGTTATTAGTGGAGAATTCAAGGCACACATGAATTTATATGAGTTCTGCAACTTTAAGGAGCGAAACAAACCAAGAGGATACAATTGAATCAATTGAACACAAGTTCCAAATTTTTTGCTACAGCGCAACCATGGAAGGGTCCCTCTTACAAGTTTTGATGGGTATTCTAAATGCACTATAAGAGAATGGGTTCAAAAACTTGACACTTATTTTCAGCTAAATTCCATGGCAGAATATAATGCCATCAAAATGGCCACTTTACATTTGGAAGGAGAAGCCAATGAATGGTGGTTTCATGGATTGAAAACATTGGGTCATGAGCAAGTCACCACATATGAAGATTTTACAAGAAAGTTCATAGAAAGGTTTGATAGAAGAGATATGGAGATGTATTTTAGGGATCTTTCCCAATTGAAGAAAACAAGAGCACTTGCGGCATATATTTTAGAATTCAACGAGTTCTAGTCATGGTACCAGACATATCATACGCTCGCCTAGTGCTTCTGTTTACAAAAGGATTAGCAAAGACATTAAAGGGAATGGTTAATTCTTACTGACTTGCAACCTTGCAGGATGCCATGATTCAGACTAGAGACCTACAAGATGTTGTACCAAAAACTAGATTTCCACCAAGAAAAAATATTCCGTCCAAATTCATGGACAAGAAACCTTTCAAAAAAAATTCCATGGGAAATTTCAAGAAGGATAACAATTTTAAAGACCGAGATGAGTTAAGGAGAAAGGAGCTGTGTTTCACCCTCCAATAACCATAGGTTTCAAGCCATACATGTGCTAAAGGGAAAGCACACTACATTGAAGTATTCTCTGAATGTGAAGCAGAAGACGAGAATGAAGATGAGAAGACTAATCTAGAGGGTGGTTATGAAACATCCAAAGAAGAGCGCCCACAACTAGAGCATGGAAGGATTGATGTGTTGAGAAGATTACCTCGATTTCATATTCTCATATTCAAGAGAGTATTCCAAGTCCAAAGAGCTACAATACTGGTGGATAGGGTTTCCACCCACAATTTTATCGATGTTGCAATGGTGGAAAGGAGAAAGCTACTCACAAAGACATTTGATGGTTTCACTATCATGATTCCTGATAATAATTCCATGGATTGTACTAAATGGATCCCTAAATTGCAGCTAATCATAGGAGATTATACAGTGACATATAGTTTCTATGTTGTGAATGTGGCTGACACAAAAATAGTATTGGGGGTTCAATGTTTATTCTCTATTGGGGAGCATACCGTGAACTATAAGGTATCAAAGATGAGACTAAAAACTTATGATGGAAAATAGGTAAGATTGAGAGGCATGAGAATTTACCCAAATCAAATGGTGTCATCTCACAGCATGAGGTCCATAATGAGGTATGTGGATATAGAGTGGGTTGTTGAATGCCTAATCACCTCCCAAGATTCAACAATAGACATATCACAACATCCTAAATACATAAAGAGGTAGTTACAAAATCATTAGAAGGTTTTTGGAGATCTTCCCCTTGCAGGCCACCTGATACAAGTTAAACTTATATTCATAGAATGTTGGATGTAGCAATGCATGCAAGAAGTTAGCTAGCATAGGAGGATATCCAAAATTTGTTGGATCTAATAGAAAATATTTTCAGAGGAATTGGTAGTGGTGGTATACCAATTTGGTTATGGGATCTTAACACTCTTTGGGATGAAAAATTGTTCTAGATGATGAAGATGTCTAGTAGGATGCAACATAAACAATGGGATCCTGGAATTGCATGATGTATCCCATTTAGTAGTTGCAAAAGGAGTGCAGAACAACATTAATTTACAAGAGCATATCCATGGGAAAGAGTGGTACAATTTCTTAAATGGGAATACTTATGATGGATGGACATTTTTTTTTCTTTTTCTTAGCTTGTTGTTTTGGGAGTCTTCAAAAGGCTCTTTATATGGATCAAAGGTGGATGTTCTAGAAACCCTGCAAATCTCAGGTTCATTAGGGACCGTAGGATCACTTTTGGGCTCGAATGCTCAACTAGGTTGAACAAAAATTTGCATTAGGAACAAAGTTATTTCTAATGGGCAAGGTTATAATCAAAGTTGGAACAATAGTACCATGGTGGTTCTTCATTGAGTTCAATTTGGAATTTGGAATTCCAATGTCTATCAAGTGCCAGTATCAGTAGATCTACCCCCACTAGATGATGGAGGTCAATTGATCCCAGTGCTAGAAAGGATTTTGCAGATAAGAGAGAGGAAGCTAGTAAATAGCACCATAAACGAATACCTTGTTCTATGGAAAGATCTACCCAATGAATATGCAACATGGGAAGGTGAGCAGGTGTTGTAACACCTAGGATTGCAATTGCTTGGGGACAAGTAATCTTGGGCAGGGAGAACTGTAATGTCCCCTCCCTAATCAAACCATGATCATACCACTAACCCATTCAATTCCCATGGGTTAGAGTAGGAATTGTTTAATTCGGAAATTAATTGGCCTACAATAACTATGCATAATTAAATCAAATCATCAAGAATTTAAGTAGGTCCATAATTTTGAATATTTAATTGTTAATTATTGGTTTAATGAGTTGGAAATGTCTAGGTGGCATGAGAGGGTGCATAGGAGGATGGGTGGACCCTTGTGATTTATCTTCCTCAAAGGAAAAGCAGGAAAGAAACCGAAAAAGCAGGAAAGCAGCTAAAAAGCAGGAAAGCAGTGAAAAGTAGGAAAGGCAGAATTTTACATAATTTTGTTGAAGAAGGAATAGAAACATCCAAGAAGCACAAAGGAAACTCATTAAGATATGCAAGGTCCAAATTTATCTAGTGAGGGCACAATTGTGGAGACAAGTGGGTCCATATGCAAGGTAAATTTCCAAAAATTCAACCAACTCATCAATGGCTCAAATTTCAAGGAACAAGGATCTAGAGGAAGGAAAAAAACTATCAGAAGATTATAAAATTGAGTATGAGAGACTCCTTGAATAATATTTTTCCCTTTTGTCATTTTTATTGAGAAGCTCTTCACTTGTCTTGACTTGTGAGATGTGTCGTTTCTGTCCAATTGTATCTAGTTGAGAGATCATCCAGTGAGTGAGGAGTTGGACAAACATTCCTTCTAGTTGAGCATATTACAATAGTACCATGGTGTTCTAGTGTGCCATGGATTTTAGTTAATTTTATGGTGTTCCAGTTCCATCAAGTTCCAATTTCAGTGGGTTTTCCTAGTTAGTTTCTAGTGGTGTGTAGTGTGGTTGTTGGAGGATGAACCTATAGGTGTGGATTTCTATTGTTGACCATCTGTTGGGATGCATAATGACTATATCAGGTGGAGGGATCACCATATGGATCAAATATTAACATTGAATTCAAGATCCACTAGAAATACAAATTTGCTAGTAAGGCAGAAATATTCCATTGGAGCAGAAGTTGCCTATCTTTCTTTCTGTAATTCTGTAGATCTATTTGTCTATTACTTGTATCAGATTCTCGTGTATTTTCATCTACAAGAAGAAGCCACAAAAATCCTAGAAGTGACCCTCTATTTTTAATAAAGTCTCAGTTTGCATTCCTATCAATTAATTGTTAAGATTATACTGTTATAACCCTCATGTGTCAATGATAAGCAATTTCTAGTTTTGCCCTGTAAATCTTCCTTAAGTGATTCTAGAAATCAGTATTTTAATCATTTTAGTCAGTTTGGATGAGTTAGCCTAGAAATATACTGTTATTGAGGAAATTCAGGTCAATTGGATTGTGTTTGGGAAGTCTTGGGTATGCAAGGTATTTTGTCCAAACCTTGTAGTTTGAGCACCTAGTCTTGAATTCATTATGTTATGAGTCTATAAGATAAATAGGTGTTTTCAGAACTAAAATATAGACCCTTAATTATTTTTAATTGATTCCATTACTACACCATAAGTAGAAGGATCTCCACATAATTACTAGGGAAATTGCCTCCAGTCATTTGGATTTCCCAAATGGTTTTCCTAGGTGTGATGCATCCTGAAAAGTGAAAAATGTCAAAGCAAATCAATTGATTCATGTATGTAAAGCTTTATGTTGTGTGTATCTGGTTGTATAGAGTCTGTAGTCACCCATGCATCCCTATTTGGAATAAATAGTAAAGGTATAGTGGTGTTTGGGACATAAATTTAAACTTCTAGTCCAAAACCAGTCAATTTCGAGTTAGTGTGCCTAAATCATGTTTGGGTACATTACAAGATTTGGAGGAAAATAGAAGAACAATGATTTTTTATTTATTATAGTGGGATCTGACATGATATCTTGGGAGTCAATTTGATAAGAACAACTCACAAGATTTGGAGGATGATAGAATAACACTCCGATTTTCTCTTTATTACAGTGGACTCTCACAACCTTTGGAGTCAATTCAATACATATAACTCACAGGATTTGGAGGACGATAGAAGAACACTCTGATTTTCTCTTTAATATAGTGGGTTCTCATTGGATTTCTTTGGAGTCAAGTCAATATGAGTAGGTCATGGGATTTAGAGGATGATAGAAGAACACTCTGATTTTCTCTTTATTACAGTGGGATCTCACAGGATTTAGAGGAAAGGAGTTGTCAAACGAAGCGACTATTTCACCTTGAGTTTGTTTTTACTAGTGGTCATCCGTTAGACCACTCGTAGTAGCTCGATGTTGAGAAAAACACATTGAAGAAAAATTGGTGTATAGGTTTGTACCAATAGGAAACACAATGTAACCAACAGTTTTCCAAATCCCGAGGTGACTATCCATATGAAGGCAATGCATGCCATGGAATCCATGCACCTTCCCATGCCAAAGTTTGAAATTTGAACTCAATAAATGAGCAAGAAAAGTTTAAAATTTGAAATTAGTGAGTGCTTTTGAGAGCAATATGGTGGGGAGGCTATCGAATTGATCATAAAAAGTTCCTCCTCTAAACAAGATGGAAAGGAGGCCGGCTCCTCTGAACAACATAGAAAGGAGACCAACGATGATTATTTGAACATGAAAATATGCCAAGATTGTACTTGTTGGAGCAGGCCCTTCAGGACTGGCTATGGAAACTTGTCGGAAAGAACAAGGAGTAACTTATATTATACTTGAGAAGGATGAATGCATAGCCTCTATGTGTAAACGTAGGGCTTTCAACAGACTCAAGCTCCACCTTCCAAAGTAGCTCTGTGAGATGCCAAGGATGCCATTCCCCGATGAATTCACGACATATCCTTCCAAGAAGCGATTCATCGAGTACTTGGATCCTTATGCAAGGAGATTCGAACTCAGTACCAACTTTAATGTTCCCATTCAGTACATGAAATATGATGATACATGTGGGTTGTGAAGAGTAAGTATTGTTATGTTGGGCCTGGCCCAAGTGGGGCATTTTTTAGCAAACCAATTTTTGGAACTGCGAAGATGAGCATAGTTCGGATGAACTATTTTGGATGTAAGTTTTGGGATGCTACGAAGTTGCGCGCAACGCAGTGTCGAAAGAGCCGCGAAGGGCAGTACTGCAAGGAGACAGTGCTGCGAAGAGTCCAGTCTACGGGTTGCCATCAAAGCAGAGTGTTGGATGGGAGACGGGCGCATGTTCTGGTTAGACCATCGGTGGTCTATTTTTGTAAAGATGATCCAGGAGTGTTGAGTGGAGGGCATGAGCAGAAGCGGAATAAAGCAACTGGTCACACATGCGAAAGAACCACTACCTGAACCAGTCGCATAAGGCCGTTAGAGGAAGGGCGGCTTAGTGAAAGTGACTTGTTGGCACATGTGCGAAAGGAAAGCCGATAGCGACGTGGGCATGCACTTTGGGTAGGCCATGATGGAATATTCACTACCAGCAGCCAGCGAGCTTAATGAGCTTGGACTATAACCATTTTTGTAAACCTAAGGGTTTTTTCGTGCGGAATGTAAAGACATGACCTACGGGAATGATCTAAAAAGAAGGCATGATTTTGTAAGGGAAGGTTTTTTCATTGGTCATAAGAGGTCACTGTTGAATATTGATAGAATCATTAATCCTGGAAGCCATTGTAAAGGCTCTGCAGCTGTGTGTGCAGAGACCTATTTGAGACAGAAGAGAGTCTGCAGCTGAGTGCGTAGACTAAGAACTACTGTACCCTTCCCAAAAAGACCAATATAACAACAGTTCTTGTGGACGTAGCCTCCATCCGGGGGGTAAACTGTTAAGATTCAATATGCTAAGACAGAAAATATCAGCATTGTATTTCATTTCATAATAATAGCATATACAGGATCACTGAAAGAACAACAAGCATAACATAAACACAAGAGACACAGATTTATCCTAGGAAACCCTCATGGGGTAGAAACCCAGCAAAGCTTCCTTAATATAGATTATCAACAATACAGAGATGTATATCCCAAACATGAGCTCCTTCTCCTCCATAGCATATCTCTCTCTCTCTCACCTATGCGCCATTCACAAGTGAGTGAATAATGAGTGAGTGTGATAAATGAGGAACACACCTCCTCTATTTATACACTACTCGGACTTGTCTTTTATATTAACTAGTACGGACCCAACTTAACCACTTAACATAATGTGACAGGGTCGACCCCACTAGGGTGGTCTAATAACCCTTTAACCCACATGACTCATACAGGGCTAACCCCCACTAGGGAAGTCTAATAACCCAAGTTACCACATTCTCCACGGAGGAATAAAACATCTCCGGATATACAATAAGGTCTTCACGGAGGAATGAAACATCTCCATAATAATAAAGTACAAATATACTATTCTTAGAAGTTACAATATCTCAACACTCCCCCTTAACGAGAAGGATATTATAACAACATCTGCACGAGCAAGGAGTCATCAACTACATGATACATGATACATCTATAAATCATTGGAAGCTTTCTTTATACATCATCATCAGTAACTCATTCAGTTACTGGAACATCAACATCGTCAATATTGAGTCTTCATCTTCTACAATGCTCGATCAACTACAACATCATCATATCTGGATCACTCGATCAATAGCCTCATCGTCTGGATCAACCGATCAACATCATCGTCATCTAGACCATCACGATCAGCAGCATTATCATATATACCATCATGATCAGCAACATCGTCATCTAGACCATCTCGATCAATAACATTATCATCTAGATCATCACAATCAGCAACATCGTCATCTAGATCATCGTCATCTAGACCATCACAATCAGTAGCATCGTCATCTAGACCATCACGATCAATAACATTGTCATCTAGACCATCACGATCAACAACATCGTCATCTAGACCATCACATTCAACAACATCGTCATCTAGATCATCACGATCAGCAACATCGTCATCTAGATCATCACGATCAGTAGCATCACATCATCAACTGGATCCTCTCGATCAAAAACATCACATCATCAACTGGATCCTCTCGATCAACAACATCATATCATCAACTGGATCCTCTCAATCAAAAACATCATATCATCAACTGGATCCTCTAGATCAACAGCATCATAGAAGCATACCCTGCAACACACATGATCCAATTATGGGATGATCAATCCCTCTCAATTTAGGAAATAAGTCCAACGACGATGCAATCCTACCACGTACATTTTGAACCAAGGGTTATAGGATGATGCAATCCCCTCACGTACATTTTGAACTAGTGGTTCCGGGATGATGCAATCCCCATCACATACATTTTGAACTAGTGGTTCCAGGATGATGCAATCCCCATCACGTATATTTTGAACTAGTGGTTCTGGGATGATGCAATCCCCATCACGTACATTTTGAACTAGTGGTTCCGGGATGATGCAATCCCCATCACGTACATTTTGAACCAATGGTTCCAGGATGATGCAATCCCCATCACGTACATTTTGAACCAAGGGTTCTGGGATGATACAATCCCCATCACGTACATTTTGAACCAAATGTTCAGAAACGATGCAGTCCTATCACATACATTTTGAACCAAACGTTCAGGGACGATGAAGTCCTATCACGTACATTTTGAACCAAGTGTTCAGGGACGATGCAGTCCTATCACGTATATTTTGAACCAAGCATTTAGGGACAATGCAGTCCTATCATGTACATTTTGAACCAAGCGTTCAAGGATGATGCAGTCCTATCATGTCCACTAGGGACCACTTCTCGGAGACATATGTCTATGGATCAATTCAGGGACAGAAGTCCAGGGATGATACAATCCCTCTCGTCCACTTAAACCAAGTCTCATGACCACTTATCAACCTTATTGTTGATATCATTGACCTCATCATCGGGACAGGTAACCTCATCATTGACCTTACCGTCGAAACAGGTAACCTCATCATCAACACATGTATCCTCATCATTGATACAAGTATCCACATCATCAATACGAGTATCCTCATCATCGATACAGTATCCTCATCATCGATATAGTATCCTTATCATCGATACAAGTATCCATATCAATACAGGTATCCTTTTCATCGACCTTACCATCGATATAGGAAATCTCATCATCGATACAGGTATCCACAACGATGCCAACATCCAAATATCATCATCGACCATATCACTCCCCCTTTTGAGGAGGGTCCTGCTGAACTACACCAAGCTTGTCTCGAAAATACTCAAACTTTACTCGAGACATAGGTTTGGTCAATACATCAGTAACTTGTTCATCAGTGCTCACATATTCAATCTTAATAGCTCCTTTCTACACCATATCCCATATATAGAAATATCGGATCTCTATGTGCTTTGACTTATCATGGAACATTGGATTCTCTGTCATCTTGATACAACTCTGTTTGTCACACAGGATCACAGTGGGGTCCATCTCTAAGTCAAACAATCCTGATAACAACTTCTGAAGCCATATCGCTTCACAACTAGCAGAGCAAGCAGCTATATATATTCTACTTCAGCTGTGCTGAGAGCCACACTAGATTGCTTCCTGCTAAACCATGAGATCATGGCAGATCCTAGACAATAACATCCACCCGATGTACACTTCCTATTTGATACACTTCCTTCCCAAACAACATCTGTGTATCCATACAATTTGAATTCATGATCCCCAAAATAATATAGACCATAGTCTATCGTACCCTTCAGGTACCTTATCACATGCTTTGCGGCTATCAGGTGAACTGAATCAAGGTGTTCACAGCAAAGCATATATCTGTCCTAGTGTTCATCAGATACATTAATGACCCAATAATCTGTCTATACAGAGTTACACCCACTAACTCTGATGAGTCATCAGCTAACAGCTTCAAGTTGGAATCCATGAGAGTGGCCATGGTTGTACATTCCAACATATCAAATCTTTTCAATATTTCCACAACATACTTTCCTTGGTTGAGAAAGATGTCTTCTGAGCCTTTCCATACTTCCAGACCTAGGAAGTAATGCATCAATCTGATATCTTTCATCTCAAATTCTGTAGCTAGGTTCTTCTTTCTTTCCATGATCTGTTTCTCATTCCCTATCAGAAAGAGATCATCCATATACAGTAATAGTATGACATGTTCATCATCCATAACCTTAAGATAAAGGTTAGGATCAACTTTACTTTTGGTAAATCCCAAGCTTGTCAAGAAGCTATCATTTCTCCCTCTGTGACTGAACATCATTCACACTCTACATTGAGTGATCTTCTGCATATCTATCCATGCCATCTCTCGTTAGATGGGTCTACTAATATGAGCCTCAAGATCATTCGAACTCTGTGGTGAGTTCCTTCTTGCATCCATCTAAGAGAAGAATGTCATCTGTATATAGACACCATCTTCAACCTTGTAGCAAAGGTTGAAATCCACATCAGCCATGGTGATCATTAAGCTCATCAACTGACTATCGATCCTGGGTACCTGTACCAAGCTTTCTTCAATTGAATCCTAGGAGTTTTCTCGATTCGTAGTTCTTCTTCAATTATACCATTAAGAGAATGGTCTTATCTAGCCACTTGGAGCAAACAGCTCGTGATGATCCTCTTCCTCTTTCTAAGAGAATCTTCTAGCCACGAGCCTTCTATAGTATGTTTGATTTGTAAGTCTTCTTGTTTAACATCCATCACTTGTTCTGTGTTCATCATTCTTCATGATCTTTCCTACAAATCAAATTTAATTACATGATTAGTAATACTTCATAATCATCAAATCATGTTGACATGATAACCTATTATGCATACAAATATGATTCACATGGTTATGCAACTATCTTGACCAATACTTTGGCACAACACTTTTCCATATCCTGTATGCATACAGTGGTTATCTAGACGACTTCCATCTCTACCAGAACATACTATCAAGAGCGTGCACAACTCTCAGCATGTCAGCAAAGAGGTTGTTAGGAACCCATGTCAACCCTTCTATTTACTTTGTTAGTATATTGTTGTTGGACGCATATGCTTTGTAAGTCGTCCCGTAGTATTTGTTGATCCATAGTTTGTCTTATTGTTGTTGGACGCATATGCTTTGTAAGTCATCCCATAGTAGTTGTTGATCCATATTTTTTATTTTCCCATAGTTTGTATTGACCCATGGTATTGGTGCCTAGACTTAGTATATAAGTTTGTGTTGAGACCAATGAAGACACCGTGAAGTTATTTGGATTTAGCTTGCTCAAAGGAGGTTGCCCCCTCGAAGTGGCCTGTGATCAATATAAAAGTGATTTTGAGTTTTGTTATTTCTGCTATTTTGTGTGTTTTCATTAATTAATTATTGCAGGTTCTTCACATCTGGTATCAGAGCACTTTCTTGGGCTCGTTGGGTGGAATTTCTGCCAAATTTTTTTTCACATCTATTGCAGGTTCGGATCTAAGAATAATCCCTATTCGCTTAACTGTGGGAAGTATTTGGGCATAATCCCTAAAACTAATTGTGAGGAGTAACACAGGAACCCCAAAGTAGCTGGCCCATTGAGAGGACCTGCCAGCGAAAAGGGCAACGACCCCTACCTGATTGACTAGTTCCCACCCATGAGGTAAACCAAGAGCTATCATTTGTGGCAAAGCGGTTATCATTTTTACCTGAGCCGTGGAGTGAGGGGTACTGCCCCAATACGCAAGTCATCATACATCATTGGTGGTCAATTGAAACCCTTGAACTGTTAGGAAGCCCAACATACCTAGGGTCCATATCTATTTTCAGTTGAACTATTGTCGATCACTTCCGCACCACTTCAGATCCATTCCAAGCCGTTCCAGATCCAGTCATTTTTTATCCATTCGACATCGTTTCAGATCCATCTGTTGCCAATCCCTTTCGCACCATTTCAGATCCAATTATTCTTATCCCTTTCGCACAGTTGCAGATCCATTTCTAAAAAAAAAAACCTCTTGGTTATGGTTGTCACCCGCGCAGGAGAAAAAACCATGGAGGAAGCAATTGCAACCATCCAAACCAAACTCCAAGATCTAGATGAAAAATTTCTCATCCTCCATCTTTAACATTCAGCCATGAACAATAACCGACAGCAAGAATCAGAATCTGCAGCCAATGGGTTCTCTTCTTCTAGCAATTTCCATGGTCCGAAGCTTGAATTTCCTCGCTTCAATGGTATTGATCCGACTGGATGGATCTATCGTGCAGAACAGTATTTCAGTCTGCATAATACTTTTGATGTCCAAACATTTCCACTTGCATCCTTTCATTTGGAATAGGAAGCCCTTCAATGGTACCGTTGGTACATCAAGGCTCATGACGAGCCAAAATGGACAGATTTTTGCTAACTCCTTTTGCAACGATTTGTTCCTAGTGCTTTTGATGACTTCACCAGAGTGCTCACTAAACTTCATCAAATTGGCACTATGAGAGAGTATCAGACAAAATTTGAGAAACTAGCCAATCACACAGAAGGATTGTCCGATGATATCTACAGTAGTTGTTTTATCAGTGGTCTCAAGGATGAAATCCGGTCAGAGGTTAAAATGTTCTATCCCCACACAATGATGGAAGTCCTAGGGTTGGCTAAGTTGGCAGAAGACAATATTGCATCCCAGCAATGCTCCAAACCCACTTTTGTTCCCTTTAGAAATATGGGTTCTCAACGACCTCCAATCCCGCCAGCTCCTCGACCAACTCTTATCAAGCATTTGTCTGAAACAGAGATGCAAGCACACCGAGAAAAAGGGCTTTGTTATAACTGTGATGAGAAATTCACTCGGGGACATAGATGTGTTCAACAAAAGCTTTATCTCTCTAATATGGATTCTCCACCTGCCTCTAAAATTGGTGAAGAAGCTCTAGATACAATGGATGATCAGGTCGACATTCGGGGGCCGCCTATTGAGCCCCCATCTTAGGATGAACAACCAGAGATATATCTCCATGCTTTCTCTGGCGTCACCACCCCCCAAACAATGCGGGTCAGGGGTTACTTCAAGAAGCTTCCTCTTACAATAATCATTGATTCTAGTAGCACTCATAACTTCATTGACCCTTGGATTGCCAAACAAGGTGATTGTTTTGTCCATCCTTGCTCCAAATTTGAAGTCATCGTTTCCAATGAGGGAACCTTACCTTGCAAGGGGAAGTGTCATAATGTGCGTATCTCTCTGGAATATTATAGCCTCCGCTCTGACATGTTTTCCTTGTGTTAAGTTTAGCCTAAATTCACTAGCAAGATCACTGAAAGAAACACAATCACAAGATAGACAAAGATTTACCCTGGGAAACCCTCATGGGGTAGAAAACCCAGCAAAGCTTTCCTCAATATAGATAATCAACCAAATACAAGATGTAGTCCAAGACTAGAGCTCCTTCTCCTCCTATGCAAACCTCTCACTCACTTGTGCACTACTCCCAAGTGGATGAATGAATGAGATAAGTGAGGAACATCCTCCTCTACTTATACTCATCTCCAAACTGACTTTTACCCTAATGGGGCCGACCTCTCCTAAGAGAGTTTAATAACCCCTAATAAACTAACTCAAGGCCTACCCCACATGGGGGATCTAATAACCCTAGTTACCACAATCCATCGGAGGAATAGACATCTACGGATACATAATAAAGTCTCGTCGGAGGAATGTAACATCTCCGGAATAATAAAGTACAAATATAATATTCTAGAGGTTAGAATATTTCAACACTTCCCCCTTAATGAGAAGGATATTATAACAACATCTGTAGGAGCAATGAGTCATCAACTACATAATACATGGTACATCTATAAATCATTGGAAGCTTTCTTCAGTAACTCAATCAATTACTGGAACATCTTCAAGATCTTCAATACTGGAACATCAACATCGTCAGTATTGAGTTTCATCTTCTGTAGCACTCGAGCAGCTACAGTAACATAATCATCTGGATCCTCTCAATCATCAGCATGATCGTCATCATACAATCATCAGCATCGTCATCACACGATCATCAGCATCGTCATCACACGATCAACATCATCGTCATAACATGATCAGCATTATCGTCATCGCACGATCAACATCATCATCATCACACAATCAGCGTCATCGTCATCACACGATCAGCATCATCGTCATCAACTGGATCCTCTCGATCAACAGCACAATAGCAGCATACCCTGCAACACACATGATATATTTAAGACACCATATCATGTCTAGGGACAATGCAGTCCACTCATAAAGTTAGACAAAGTCTAAGGACCACTCTCGGAGACATCTGTCTGTAGATTAGTTTAGGACTGAAGTCCAGGGATGATACAATCCCCTCACTCTCGAAGACATCTGTCTATGGATTAGTTTAGGACTGAAGTCCAAGGATGATACAATCCCCTCACTCTCGGAGACATATGTTTGCGGATCAGTTTAGGACTGAAGTCCAGGGATGATACAATCCCCTCACTCTTGGAGACATCTATCAGTGGATCAGTTTAGGACTGAAGTCCAAGGATGATACAATCCCCTCACTCTCAGAGACATCTGTCTGCAGATTAGTTTAGGACTGAAGTCCAAGGATGATACAGTCCCCTCACTCTCGGATACATCTATCTGTGGATTAGTTTAGGACTGAAGTCCAAGGATGATACAATCCCCTCACTCTCGGAGACATATGTCTGCGGATCAGTTTAGTATTGAAGTCCAAGGATGATACAATCCCCTCACTCTCGGAGACATCTGTCTGTAGATTAGTTTAGGATTGAAGTCCAAGGATGATACAATCCCCTCACTCTCAAAGATATCTATCTGCGGATCAGTTTAGGACTGAAGTCCAAGGATGATACAATCCCCTCACGTCCACTAAGGATCATTCATCAGCCTCATCGTCAGAATAGGTAACCTCACCATCGACCTTGTCATCGAAATAGGTAACCTCATTATCAATACATCGACGATACAGTATCCTCATCAATACAGTATCCACATCCACAATACAATATCCTCATCAATATAGTATCCACATTAATGACACAAGTATACTCATCATTGATACACATAGGTATCCTCTTTATTGACCTTACCGTCAATACAGGTATCCACATTGATACCAGTATCCAAGTATCATCATCGACCATTTCACTCCCCCTTTCAAGGAGGGTCCTTCTGAACTACACCAAGCTTGTCTCAGAAATGCTCAAACTTTACTCGAGATAAAGGTTTGGTCAATACATCAACAACTTTTCCATCAGTGCTCACATACTCAAGCTTGATGGCTCCTTTCTGCACCATATCCATTATATAGAAATATGGTACCTCTATGTGCTTTGACTTATCATGGAACACTGGATTATCTGTCATCTTGATACAACTCTGGTTGTCACACAGAATCACAGTGGTTCCATCTCTAAGTCAAACAGTCCTGATAATAACTTCCGAAGCCATACTGCTTCACAACTAGCAGAGCAAGCAGCTATATATTCCACTTCAGCTGTGCTGAGAGCCACACTAGACTGCTTCCTACTATACCACAAGATCAGGGCAGAGCCCAGACAATAACATCCTCCCGATGTACTCTTTCTGTCTGATACGCTTCCTACCCAATCAGCATCTATGTAGCCATACAATCTAAAGTCATGATCTCCAAGGTAATGTAGACCAAAATCTATTGTACCCTTTAGGTACCTCATCACATGCTTTGCAGCTATCATGTGAACACGTCTAGGTTCCACTAGATACTAACTCAAGGTGTCACAGCAAAGCAGATATCTGGCCTAGTGTTCATCAGATACATTAATGACCCAATAATCTGTCTGAACAGAGTTACATCCACTAACTCTGATGAGTCATCTGCTAACAGCTTCAGGTTGGAATCCATGGGAGTGACCATGGCTTTACATTCCAACATATCAAACCTTTTCAAGATTTCCACAACATACTTTCCCTGGTTGAGAAAGATTCCTTTTGGGCCTTTCCATACTTATAGGCCTAGGAAGTAGTGCATCAATCCGAGATCTTTCATCTCAAACTCTAAAGAGAGCTTCTTCTTTCATTCGATAATTTGTTTCTCATTTGCAGTCAGAAATAGATCATCCACATATAGCAAAAAAATGACAGGTTCATCATTCATAACCTTGACATAAAGATTAGGATCAGCTTTACTCTTGGTAAAGCCCAAGCTAGTTAAGAAACTTTCAATCCTTCCATGCCAAGCTCTAGGAGCTTGTTTCAACCCATACAAATTCTTCTTCAGTTTGCATACATGGGTTCTTCTGTCTTCCACCTCAAATCCTTGTGGTTGTTCTATGTACACTTATTCTTCAATTACACCATTCAGGAAGGTTGTCTTCACATCCATCTGGTGTAATTTCCACTTCATCATGGATGCAAGTGCCATGATGGTTCTAATGGAAGTGTACCTTGCGATTGGTGCAAATGTCTCTTCGTAGTCAATTCCCTCTTTCTGAGAGAATCCTCTGGCTACAAACCTTGCCTTATACTTTTCAATACTGCCATCTGTAGCATGCTTTATTTTGTATATCCATTTGGAGGATACCACACTTTTGTCCTTTGGTTTGGGAACTATACCCCAAACATCGTTCTTCATTATTGACTAGTACTCCTCTGTCATTGCTTCTACCCACTCTTTCTTATGAACTACCTCTTCATAACTAGTAGGTTCTTGATCTACAAGATCACACATCAAAGCCACATAGTTGGAAAATGCTTTGGTTTCTTGCTCACTCTAGTGGATACTTCAAGAGCTCCATACTTTTCAGCTCCTAGTATAATATCTCTAGCCCATGCTAGCTTTCTTTTTCTTGAAATGTTTGTAATGGGGGGTTCTTGTGGTTCTAACAAGTCATGGTCTTCAGGTGTTTCTTTCTTGTGAAGACTTCTTCTGGAGTCTTGAATTCAAGGGCACTGTGAGATAGTCTATTTTGCACATAGACTATTGTCCTGGCTTCTTCAACCCATAACTGCATAGGTAAGTATTGACCATGTAACATTGTCTTTACTGCTTCCATGATGGTTCTATTCTTTCTTTCCGCAATGCCATTTTGTTGAGGATTGTAGGGAGTGGTTAGTTCCCTCTAGATTCCAGCTTCTTTGCAAAAGGCTTCAAAATATTTTGAAGTATATTCTCCACCAGTATCAATCCTGAGTATCTTGATCTTCTTTTCTGAAAGGTTCTCTATCAAGGCTTTGAACTCCTTGAATCTTCCAAAGACTTCATCTTTTCCCTTCAGGAAATATATCCAAGTATTTCTTGAATAGTCATCAATGAAAGTTAGGTAGTATTCATATCCACTCAAGGATGTGGTGGTCATGGGACCACATACATATGAATGGATCAATTCCAAAGTACTTTTAGTCTTTGTTTCACTCTTTGGAAAAGGATTCTTGATATTTTTCCCTTTTGCACAACCCTTGAAATTGCCTTCATGTTCAATCTTTAGATCTGGTATTCCTACAACTACTTTACTCACATGAGGTAGTGCTTTGTAATTAATGTGGGAAATCCTTCTATGCCATAGCTCACTTGGACTAGTGGCTTCATGAATAAGGGCAGCTTCTAAATGACCCTTGAGTTTGTATATACATCCTTCCTCTTCACCAATGACAATTGCATCCTTAATAGATTTACCTTTGGACCACATGAGTACTTGTCCATCAATGAATGCAACCCTATAACCTTTCTTATCCAAAGCTGAGATGGAAAGCAAGTTCTTCTTCAACCCTGGTACATACAATACTTCCTTCATCTTCATGGGAGATCCAGAGTCAAGTTTGTAGTTTTCTTCACTGATTCCCTTGATGGGATACTGATAGTCATCTCCTAATGACACTTTCTATGGGGAGGTCTTCTCTTCCAGTTTTGAAAGAGTTTTCTTTTGTCCAGTCATGTGCTTTGAAGCACCACTATCAATAAGCCATGTATCCTCTCCAGGTATTATGGATCCAGAGAGTGCAGAGAATAGAACATACTCTTCTGAATCTTTTTCTTCATCTCTTCTAGATCTTTTCTTGAAGAAGGGCCTTTCTTCCTCTTCTTCTTCTCTTCTGGATATTTTCTTGTGAGGCCTTTCTTCCTCTTCTTCTTCTCTTCTGGATCTTTTCTTGTTAGGCCTTTCTTCCTCTTCTTCTTCTTCTTCTTCTTCACTATCATCTTCTGCAAGATGTACTTGATGTCTTTTATGGTGAAGATCTTTCTTCTTCTTTGAAGGACAATGTCTAGCAATGTGTCCTATTTTCTGACAATTGAAACATTGGAAAGAAGAGTGTTTTCTTCCGCTTCTCTTCTGAAATATTTGTGGAGATTGAGACTCCTTGTGACTATCCTTATTGAAGTAGGATTGATTCCTTCTTCTCTTGGTGTGTGTGGCCAAGGCTTGGTCATCTTCTTTGAGCATGGCTTCTCTGTTCGTAACCCTAGCTTCTTCTTGGATGCAATCCTCCCATACCACATCAAACTTCATACTTTCTTTTTTGGCACACCTAGTTTGGATGAATGACTTCCAAGGTCTAGTGAGACCATTTAGAGCAGTCATGACACGTTCATCTTCATCAAGGGTATCTCCAATAGCATCTAGTTGTTCCTTGAACTGGGAGACCCTTGAGAAATAGTCTTGAACATATTCTCCTTTATTCATCTTTGTGCTCTTCAATTGAGCTCTCGGATTCATCTTCCTATTGATGTTATTTCCCTCATACATTCTGGAAAGGGAATCATACATTTCCTTTGGATTTTTCTTGGATGCCACTTGGAGAATCAAGTAGTCTTTTATAGAATCAGGAATAATTCTCTTTTCCCTAATCAAGTCCTTCCTATACTTCTCTTTGGCTTCATCTTCTTCTGGTTTTGCAATCTCATCCTTGATTTATTGGGCAAGATCATTCTCTTCAAGAATGAGACCAATCCTATATTTCCATGCCCAAAAATTATCTATACCCTCTAGCTTGTCTTCAAGCTTAGTGCTTGGAGCCATCTTATTCAGGGGGGTACAAAAATTGAAGTTTCTCAAGAGATAGAATAACACTTACCAGGAGATGTGCTTGAATAAGTTGAGATCTGGTGTGTTCTGCTTCTGGAAACTTCAACTTTTCAACTTCCGGATCTGCAACATAATTTCTAGTTTTCTGGTCTTCTCTTTTCTGGATTTTTGGTGCATAGTTTCGCAGCTTTTCTGGTTCACTGGTGCACAAGTGCGCAGCTTTTCTGGTTCTCTGGTTTTCTGAACTTTTGGTCAAACTAGGGTTTGACTTTCTCAGAGTTCTACCCAACCAAAAATCTCGATCTAGGGCTCAAAACTTCGATTTTGATGAGGGCTATCCAACCTTGCAATCAAAATTTAAAAATTCCAACTTTTTGCAGAAACCCTAATTTTCATCGGAGGAGGAGAGAGAGGTATTTTCACCTTGTGAAAGATGTCCTATTCAGGCTATCTCTAATTCCATGTTAAGTTTAGCCTAAATTCACTAGAAAGATCACTAAAAGAAGCACAATCACAAGATAGACAAATATTTACCTTGGGAAACCCTCATGGGGTAGAAAACCCAACAAAGCTTTCCTCAATATAGATAATTAACCAAATACAAGATGTAATCCAAGACTAGAGCTCCTTCTCCTCTTATCCAGACCTCTCTCTCACTTGTGTGCTACTCCCAAGTGGATGAATGAATGAGATAAGTGAGGAACATCCTCATCTACTTATACTCATCTCCAAACTGTACCGTAATGGGGCTGACCTCTTCTAAGAGAGTCTAATAGACCCTAATAAACTAATTCAGGGCTGACCCCACATGGGGGATCTAGTAACCCTAGTTACCACAATCCATCGGAGGAATAAACATCTCTGGATACATAATAAAGTCCCGTCGGAGGAATGTAACATCTCCAGAATAATAAAGTACAAATATAATATTCTTAGAGGTTACAATATTTCAACACCTTGTCCCTAGGCGGATGTGATGTGGTTTTGGGCATTCAATGGTTACGGACACTTGGCCCCATCTTATGGGATTTTTCTAAACTTTGGATGCAGTTTTCAGTCAATGGTAAACAACACAAATTTAAGGGCTTACAACAAGGGTCTCTCCACATCATCAGTTCGCATCGATTGGAAAATATCCTTAAGAAGAATTCACATGGTGTCATCGCTCAAATCCATTCCATTCAGATGCACCTATCAACGGTCTCCCTTACTTCCTTTGATATATATGCAGGTGTCTTTGCCAAACCAGTGGGCTTGTTGCCTTCAAGAGACCTTTCCGGTAAGAATTTAGCCGCATCTACATCTCAGCAGGAAATGATGGTTATTTTGCATGTGGTACAGAAGTGACAACCATACCTATTAGGGAATTATTTCTGCATCAAGACTGATCTCCAGAGTCTAAAAAATTTCCTAGCACAATGGGTCTCCTCCCCAACACACCTACAATGGGTTATCCAACTCATGGGTTATGCCTATGTGATCACTTACAAGAAGGGTAAGGACAATATGGTGGCAGATGCTCCTTCTCGCACATTTGATGACCCTGTTTCGCTTACAGCTATTTCTCTATGTGTTCCAAATTGGTTGCAATCTGTTCAATAGGGATATCTCTTCTATGAACTTCATGCTTATTCATTAGCAGGGAACTCTAGGTTCCTCAAAATGTATGACCAGGAACAATGTAACTTCTTTTGGCAGGGACTGAAAATGACAATTCAACAGATGGTGGCTGGCTGTGATACTTTCCAGGACAACAAGGGTGAAACACCACTCCTTTCAGGACTCCTCGAACCCTTGCCCATCCCTACCCAGCTTTGGATAACTATTTCTATGGATTTCCTAGAAGTGCTCCAGTGGTACAATACCACATCTAAAAGGACACCATATGAAGAAGTCTATGGACAGGCACCGTCGGTTCTTCTTCCATACACCCTTAGCAGCTCCCTAGTTCAGGAAATTGACTCGGTTCTTCGAAACCGCAATCAAATTCTTGTCATTCTGCAGGACAATCTTCACATGGCAAGAATTTGACTGAAACAACAAGCCAATCAACACCGTTCTGAGCGAACTTTTCACGTAGTTGATATGGTTCTTCTTTGTCTACACTTTCAAGCAACCCTCCCTGAAACTCAAAAGGAGTCACTGGCCCAGAATGCAACTCGAGGATGCTATAGGGGAACCACTCCTTCAAATTCTGCATCAATTTCTACATCTAAAGCTTTGAGGACAAAGCTTTTTCTAAGGGAGAGGGGATGTTAGGAACCCATGTCAACCCTTCTATTTACTTTGTTAGTATATTGTTGTTGGACGCATATGCTTTGTAAGTCGTCCCGTAGTATTTGTTGATCCATATTTTGTCTTATTGTTGTTGGACGCATATGCTTTGTAAGTCGTCCCGTAGTATTTGTTGATCCATATTTTGTATTGGCTCATGGTTTGTATTGACACATGGTATTGGCGCCTAGACTTAGTATATAAGTTTGTGCTGAGACCAATGAAGACACCGTGAAGTTATTTGTATTCAGCTTGCTCAAAGGAGGTTGCCCCCTCGAAGTGGCCTGCGATCAATATAAAAGTGATTCTAAGTTCTGTTATTTCTGCTATTTCATGTGTTTTCATTAATTAATTATTGCAGGTTCTTCACAGAGGTTTCATTCTAGATAAACAACAATGGAATGTTTGCCCAACTTACCCATCATATGCATATTAGTAGTATATTGTTCAATGCTATATGAATTCTTACACTATTCATGATATATTCTAGGAATACAAATATGCATTCAGCTATTACAAGCAATATCATTTACTATTTCAAAGATTCAAATAACAACTCAAATACTTATCTTTTATGGTTTCCTCCTGCTTGATCTCTATATGTCTTTGAACTTCTTATCCATCCTGGACCACTATGCATGCTCAAGTGTGCACTAGTGTCATGATCTCATACATATACATTCACTAGTATAGTCTCAATACTATCAACACATTATGATTCTAAATAATCTTAAGTATGTATGGTCATGATCATTTCATATATAGGTATACTTACCTAAGATCCTAACAAAGTAGGATTCTAACTTGATATAGGAAAACATACCTGGATTATCAAGCTTGGTTATGTCTTAACATACCCAAACAATATATTCTTTGTTCTCCTCAATGATTTAGAGACCTTGTCCTAGAACCTGCATATCTCATAGGTTAAGCATAGTAGAACAAAGTCATACATACCTCGTAACTAGATCTTCTATGTGGTCAAAGACTATGGATGAGTCTTTGTCCTTATGTCATCATGGTCATAGAACTTGATTTGTCTTTCTTGATGTACTTGTATCTTGTTAGCAGACAACATCATCCTCATACAACACCACAGGTGCATTAGTACAATCATATAACCCTAATCAATGAATGTCTTCTATCATTCACATGCATTCATACTTTTACTAGGATGATAAGACAATTGTAAGCTTAATCAAGATTGTACTAACCTCAATAATATGAAGACAAACATATCATGAACAGATTTCAACACATACTTGTATCTCCTCAAGTCACACTTGTCGATATTTCTTGTAGTCTTCTTATGTAAGTCCTTAGCCTCATCTCCCTCTGAAACTGGAACTTCTTCACTTATTCAGGTGTCCAATTCATTCTCTTCTAGGATTAACCCAATCCACTTTGATTTGTTGAAACTAGATCTGGAGCTGGATTAGGGTTTGTCAGAGAAACCTTAAAAATTTAAACTTTGAATTTCAAACTTCTGAATGGATGGAAAGATGTGGATTGCTAAGCAGATCAAGCTGGTATACTTCAATTTTGAAAACTGCAAAATTTGACCTCTCAAAATTGCCTTCGAAACTTCCGGACTCACTCGACAGGACCTCGAACTAGGGTTTGATACAGCCCACCCTTCTGTCCAACCAAAAGGTTCGGTCCAAAGCTCTAAACTTATATTTTTCTGAGGAGCTTCCAGCCATGGTCACATATTTCAAAAATTCCAACTTTTGCAAAAGCCCTAACTTTTCACCTTTACAATCAAAATCCCGAACTAGGGTTTGATCAACCTCGGCCTTCTACCCAACCAAAAAAATTGATCTTGGTCTCTAAATTTCGATTTTGATGAGGATCATTCAGCCGTGGACTCCAATTCCATAAATTCCAACTTTCTCCGAAGCCCTAAATTCCGGCGGCAGTGATAAGCCAAGAATGAAGGTGCTCAGAAAACAATTCTGTTTTGACATAAATATGTACCTGATTTTTTCTGGTGCATCTCTAAAATTACAAATCCATAGGTTCTGAAACTTCTACCTGTAGTATCTTGACTGGTCATCTTTCTAACCCCATAGGTCTGACCTCAATTGGATTTTCTGAGAGAGAGTTATGCCAAGTGTCGCAACGTGTCTTGTTTATGTGATAAAACAGGAGAACGAACTTGTACGACGTGCCACGTGTCACTAGTTCAACTTAGGCCTCTGAAAAACTTACCTGAGAAACTAAAGTTCGTCCTCTACCTGTCACTTTCTACGAAATTTCATTTGGAGTTTCCTAGCCCAAGTTGTGACCTTTTTCCCTAGGTCACTTGTTTATGACTGAGATCTAGAAGAGGCCGAAACCCTAACTTGTACTGATCATAAATCACAAAGTACAACGAATTACAGGCTTTCCTTTGGACACAAGTTATAGGGGGATGTTATATACGACCTGTAAAGGTTTCTGATCCTGAACCTTCACCAAAATGTATTTATAGCAAAAGTTCCATGATGACTAGTTTTTGCTATATAAAACCCTAACCTTCAAATTGTCGCAAGTGAAGCAAGTGTCGTACGTGCCATACATTGCCTTCCTTCAGGTTAGCTCTGATACCATGTTAAGATTCAATATGCTAAGACAGAAAATATCAGCATTGTATTTTATTTCACAATAATAGCATATACAGGATCACTAAAAGAACAACAAGCACAGCATAAACACAAGAGACATAGATTTATCCTAGGAAACCGTCATGGGGTAGAAAACCCAGCAAAGATTCCTTAATATAGATGATCAACAATACAAAGATGTATATCCCAAACATGAGCTCCTTCTCCTCCATAGCAGATCTCTCTCTCTCTCACCTATGCGCCATTCACAAGTGAGTGAATAATTAGTGAGTGTGATAAATGAGGAACACACCTCCTCTATTTATACACTACTTCGACTTGTCTTTTATATTAACTAGGTCGGCCCCAACTTAACCACTTAACATAATGTGACAGGGCCGGCCCCACTAGGGTGGTCTAATAACCCTTTAACCCACGTGACTCATACAGGGCCAACCCCCACTAGGGAAGTCTAATAACCCAAGTTACCACATTCTCCACGGAGGAATAAAACATCACTGGATATACAATAAGGTCTTCACAGAGGATTGAAACATCTCCGCAATAATAAAGTACAAATATAATATTCTTAGAAGTTACAATATCTCAACATGAACCACGTTAAATATTGTGTAGTGTGATTGTTTTGTGTTTGCAACTATTCATTTACTTAGTATAGATGCTTGATGCCGTAATTATCAGTTGGGTGTTTGATTTTATATGTATTCGCCAAAGAAATGGGAGGAATAATATGTTAAGTAACACATGTGTGGATGAATGTTAAGTATTCAACACTTCTAAGTCTTTGAATGCATGAATTTGTTGGATAACCACCTAGTTAAGCATTGGATTTGAGTGCAGCGTTGGAGCATGTAGTATTGTATGGTTCAATCGTTTGCATGCACCGTAAAGATAATAACCTAAGTGTTGTTGAATGAACAACGATTGTTCGATAAGGTTGATTAGAAGTGATCAAGTCCTGAAGCAGACGCGTGGTCTAGCTAACGCGCTGATCTAGAGTGAGTTGCTACGAGATAAGCTGTTAATAGCTTATCGCCATAAAACTACGTCGAAGAATCCGTAAGAAAGCCTTGCAAGATTGTTAAATCTAAGGAGGAAGCGTATTCGATGTTGCATTGTCCTATTGTTGTCAAGGTTCCCCATACCGTGCAGTCCATGGATGCACGTGTTGCAGAAAATCCTCAGTTGCTGAAATAATTGACGCGAAGTAGAGACTTCGCGTAGTCTTAAGTTTGCAGCGAGAGTCCATCACTACGCTGCTCGTCAGTCTTTTGACACTCGCATCACCAGGTTTTGGAAACCTAATTTTGCAACCACCCCCTCAACTTCGCCTCGGGTGAGACCTCATGCTGCTCACAGTCTGTTGCTGAAAGGGCCAGTGAATAGGGGTTTTGTTCATTCCTCTAGATCAGTTATCTAAGCCAACATGTTAACACTAATTTTCCAAAAGGATTCGATGTTCTTGAAGATGATTTTATTTGTCGTTGGTTGATAGTTTCCATCGGACAGATGACCACTGGAGAAGGAAATCTCTTGCAATTGAAACATTGATTTTTCAATCACTTTGGGATCCTTGCTTAGTGTTTAATCATTTGGATAGAGTTACCCTTACCCTAGAGTTGTACGCTATGATCACAATCAATTCAAAGAAATGCTTATAATCTACGGTCCCAGGAAGGGATTAATGGGAATATTTAACAGAGAAAAATGAGAGCAATACAATCATTGGTTTTGAGTAAAATTTTGTAAATGTCAATTTACTTTACTGAATTTGTCGGTGTATGAATCGAATGAGAAAGTGAGAACACCTGGGATCATTCTAAACTAAGTGTTCAAGAAGAGAATAATTGTTTTGGTTAGTTCATCTGAAGTGGTGAAGCAAATCGCATCATCATTCACCATTTCACCTACAGTTCAAGTTGAGGTTACAATTGTTGATACATGAAGTTAAAAATAAAGTGCTGACTTGGGACCTGATGCAAAGGAGGGCAAGGGAAGGTCTAGGAATTTGTCTATTATGTTGTACTAGTAACAAAACAACATACCATCTCTTTTGATCATGTTCTTACTCCCATCAGGTCTGGATGGAATTAGAAGGAACTTTGGGCATTACAAACTTGCGTAGCAAAGATTCCATTGAAAAGTTCCTTTTGGTCTATTTTGAGAATAGGGATTTGAAATCCCTTTACTAGACTAATTTTTTAGTTATTTGGGGAATATGGTTGGAATGGAGAAACATGGTTTTTTAGTTATTTGGGGAATATGTTCGGCGTGGAGCAACGTGGTTCCAAATTGAAGCAAATTTATGGTGTTATATCCAGGTCTGAAGCTTTGAAGTTGGCTAGGAAGTGGTTCATTGTGTGTCATGGATGATTCAATCTCGGTAATCAATGCTTTAAAGGGGAAACCCATTTTCAAACTTTCAATTTGCATCCTCTAGTGGAATAAATTAAGGATATCTACAATTCTTACATGAAGGTGGAATTTAGGCATATTTTTAGAGAGCATAATCATGATGTGGACATGTGATTAAAACAAGGCCTTAGTCTACCTAAAAATATCATAATGGTAACTAAATTTGTTTAAAGTAAGGAGTTGGGCTATACCCGATATATTATCAATGAATTTTAGTCTTTTTTGTGATAAATTTTGAGTGTAGATTACGCTCTATAGGGAACTATTTAAACCTAGAAACTAGTTATTTGTATCTCGTTGATTAGGTAGAGAAAATGGTGACACTGGGAGCTGTCACACTATGACACAATTTTCAAAAGCATATCGCACTCTGTAAATGAATTATCTATATTTTTGTTTGGATGTGGTAGAAGATGTAGTGTTTCTGAGAGCAATATTAAGGCACATTTTGCGTTTTTCTTGTTATTGTGCTTATGCATCTAAGGTATTTATTTTCATCTCACAATATAAATATGATTTTTTTGAAAAAAAAATATATTTAATTAGAAAATCAATAATTATATATTTTAATAATTACATCTTAAATTGTATTTTAATATTTTAAAAAAATTCCTATTTTATAACCTATAATCAATTTACTATATGTCAAGTTCCATTAGCACGGTTGGTATTTGAGGGGTTATGTTTGTTAGGTGGCCCAGAGTATGAAACGCAATGGTGGTGGAGGAGACACCAAAAAATTCCATCCATGCCAAGGGTTGGTGTGGCTCAGGTCGGTTGCAATATTTGGGTGATTTTGATGACTTAGATGCCCCTGGATCACGGTTTCTTAGACTAGAGGCCACTCCTGCAAGTTATGGATATTCGTGCAAACAAAAAAAATATAATCAATATTACATGATGTAAACTTAGTATGCTCTAAAATCTATCTCTCACTATTCAAATGTAATTGAATCACCCTTTTCAACATTATTGAGTAGTAATTACTAGCAAAAATTACCCTTGAAGATTCATTAATTATCATGTATTTAGGTTGTTTCGAGCTTTTATTGTCATTTAATTTTGTTGTTTTATAAAAACAAATTAGACAACAAAGCACTTTATGAATAAGATGTCTAATTCTTTGTTAAAGTGAGATTGACATGTATTTTTTAAATAATAAAATGTTAAATATAGTTCTCTTTCATAATTTTCTTAATTTTAAAGGAATATTGACATAATGTTGTATTATCGCACATAAAATTGTAATAGAATTACTTTTCCTTAAAAGCATATGTGTAATTTTTTTTAATTCATTTAAATGTAGTATGTGTTTTACATTGTTTAAAAAAAAAATTGTTTGAGGTTATAAATTGGAAAATGAAAAACCAAAATTATATATGCAACTTAATGATTAAGCTTAATATATAAATTGAAAACTGAAAACCCTACATTATTATATATGAACATAAATACATTAGAATTTATAAATTATGTGTTCTATAATGTTTATAACAAGAGGGAAAATGAAAAACACACCTTACTAATCAATGTATTGAGTTGGTATATGCAATGTGAGACATCACTAAGTTGTGCTCTTTCATTGACATACACATAAACTATTTACATAAACAAAGAGTAGTAGACAAAGAGAATGCTCATGATAGAGATATGTTATGATGGTGTGAATTGGCATCCAATCCTCTAATGGTTCTAAATCAACATAGGTCCATATTAATTCTAGATCTATCAAGTATAAAAAATGATCAAATCCATTAAGATGAAAACCTTCCTCAAGTTTTAGTCCCTCAAAGTTGATTTAACCCCTCTCCATGCCTAATAAATATGTGGTTAAGATGGATCTACTCTGATTTTATAAGATTCTTCAATCCTACTTGGCATTTGTTCTTAATCATTATATGGTTCTTCAATCGAGTTAAAAAAAAAGCAATAAGTATGATAATATAATTTTAAAATTAGTCTCAATATTCACTCCACTTATATATTTGTATATTAATAATTAACAAGAAATCAAAGAGATTATTTGATTTTTTTTCCATTCTTCAAAAAAGGTAATTTACGCACAATCAAACACTACACCATTAAGTGACATTACAAATACAAAGACAACAAGGAATATGTACAGATGGTATTCAAACAATATACCATAGTAAGCGACATTACATACATTAAGATAGTTAAGCATATGGATAAGTGTTATTGAGCTATGTTGGGAATCGGTAGAGGCCATAAAAGGGTCTTCTTACGCTGTTGGGAGGAAAAGCCAATACCCATCGCCTTGCTTTGTCCCAAACAATGAACATATAAACAACTCCTCCAAATCCAATCCCTAGTCCCATTCCCAATGCCACCAAAGGCACTTTTTCATCTACCATTTGCATCCATCCTCTTTTAATATTACTCTGATTGCCATTGTCTCCATTAGGTGCTTTCTTTGCCTTATCTTTCCCATTGCATGGTGGTAGAGGAAACCTACATAAGCACTTATTACTCTGAAATGAAGACTGATTGAAAGTGGAAAATTGTGTCCCTGGTGGGATTGGCCCACATAGGTTGTTAGATGAAACATCTACATAAGCCAACATAGATAATTTAGAGACATCTTGAAGAATTTCTCCACTCAATTTATTTTTGGCCAAGTCCAACTGCTCCAAAGTAGATATGTTACTAAAACATGCAGGTATTTTTCCTTCCGATTGGTTCCTGGACAAATTTAGCAACCCCAAGCTACTTATGCTTCCTATGCTTCTAGGGATTTCTCCTGACAAATCAAATATAATGTTTGTGGGCAAGGTATATTGCAGATTATACTCAATACCTTTTATGTATTCTTCCATATTGAGATAAAGTTCAAAAGAGCTATGAGATTCATCTTTTACAAATCCTTGAAGTTGTTCAACATCATATGGTATTTTTCCACTAAATCTATTGTTAGATAAATCCAACAAAAATAAGCTGGTAAAATTTTTCCACTGAATTTATTGTTGGATAAATCCAACAGAAATAAGCTGATACAGATCCAAGTACTCTAGTAGTTTGTGAAGCAGGCCCAACTCCACTGGAATACGACCGCCGAGCATATTGTAGCTGAGCTCCAGGTACTTTAGTTTCTGCAGCACACTCAACTCGACCGGAAAAGGACCGCCAAGCCTATTATGAGAAAGTTGCAATCTGCGCAGTAATGAGAGGTTGCCAAGAGATGGTGTAAGGTCCCTTGCAATGCTCCACCGCTTAGGTCAATGGCGACCACTCTTCTGGTGTGCGGTCTGCAACGAATGCAATACCAGTTAGAGCATATGTTCTCCGATTTTTCGGCCGTCCAGTTGGACAGCAGGCCACGTGGATCCTTTGTGATGGCAGCTCTGAAGGATAAGAGAGCATCAAGCTCCCTTTTATCATGGGCGTCCATTGATGACAATATGAAATCACCTTCATAAAAATAATCTTCCCCATGATGATGAGGAGTATGGGTCGAGTAATGAAAAGGCGTTGCTGCAGGCAAAGAGGCAGCAACCATGCAGCAGCACAGAAGCAACAATATCACAATATCCATTGATGTGGATATCCACACACATCTGGTCATATAGAGGGCGGTTTCTAGAATCGCCTCACTACTTTCCAACTCTATCATTGCCTCTTTGATATAACTTCCTCAAGCCTTGGAAAGGAGCTAAGGGTAAAAACTCGGGGTACTATTAAATTAGAGAAGAGATCCTCATTCTTTGAAGAGGAATAGCTGTACTAGTGAGAGAAGAAAACACCTTCTTGTGGAATGATAGTCCCAACTCAGGGGTGGCATGTCAAAGTAAGATATGGCTTGACAGATCCTATGGCTGGGTGGAACATCCTTGTTCTGCAGATAATCGGCTTACATTTCCAGATAAGTATTCACCTATGTATGAAATGTGTTGAGTATTATTGAAATATGCTTAACATAATTATTGTTGAATGTTTTATTTAATTGTATTCATTATTGTCATCGTATAAATTATGGAATCGAATTAATGACAATGTAAATGCATTTGTATGGCGATAGTTAACAGAGCTTCCATATGTGAATTATAAATATTTTCTTTGTAAATGCACAATTAAAATCAATAAAAAAACAAAATTATATATCAGAAGCAAAATACAGTCATAGATTCAAGACCTCGTGGTTCAAAGTTAACGTGAGGTCACCGAGTTCATGACATTAATGTTGGAAAAAGTAATTACCTCCCGCTTTTGTGAGTTGTATTATTAGAAGTAAAGCTAAGTTGAGTTAAAGCCTTTGTAAAGCATAAAGCTTAGGGAATAAAGCTAGGTTAGGGTTTTAGCATGTAGAAGTGTTTAAATAGAGACCTTCGGGTGCATTGTAACTATGAAGTTTTATGTGAATAGAAAGCCGCAGCTTGTTCCTTAAAATTCATCATGGTATCAGAGCTTGATTAAGTCTTTTGGAGAACATATTGATCCAAGAGCAGAACCAAATGTGTTATGTTCTTCCATAGCGAAGAAGGCAGAGATCGTTCCATCCAAGCCAAGATATTTTCACCAGTCAAGTGAAAGATTTGAGATCCGGGTTCGAGTCTATTACACAAGACTGAAATCGACTCAAGAAACTCCAACCATTGTTGGAAAGCATGCAGATCTGAAGCAATTTCGTGAAGAAACTCCAACCGTTGTTGGAAAGCATGCAGATCTGAAGCAATTTCGTGAAGAAACTCCAACCGTTGTTGGAAAGCATTCAGATCTGAAGCAAATTTGTGAAGAAACTCCAACAGTTGTTGGAAAGCATGAGGATAGCAGCAAGGATCTGATCCGCAAGTCGTGAAGACAAGACAGCAGTCTTGAGGAGCCTTCCCAATCCACCAGAGGTGAAATCGCTGCTAGAGAAACCGCATTTGGAGAGTGTGAAGAAGGCAGCCAAGCTTCTGTATTGAAGGAGGTGCCATCTATCTGTTCATTGAAAAGGAGCAGATCCACTTGCAAATTCTGAAGCGGTTGCGACCAGAGCTGAAAGATCCGTGAAGAGACAGTTGTCTAGAGGATCCGTTCCAAATCCACGAAAGGTAATATTGCAGCTATAAATCTTATAAATCTTGATCGCAGAGGAGTGTGTAGCTGCGGAAGGAGAAGATCAATGCAGATAAGCTGCCGGAGGAGTGTGTAGCTTCCGAATGCAGAAGATCAATGCAGATATTGGAGATCGTGGAGAAGATTGACGCCTGAGAGAAAATCGTGCTATTATGCCCAGCAAATAAGAGAGATTGTTGGAGACGTGAAGAAACTCCCATCGCTGTTGGAGAGTTTGAAGAAAGCAGCTAGCCGTCGGTTAAGCTATGGAGAAAATAGTGAAAGTCAAATCCGCGTGAGATATCAGTCGTGAAGAGATCGTGAATATTGCAGCTATTGAACAGAGCAGTGAAGAGATCGTGGAGAAGATTGCCGTCTAAGAGAAAACTGTCAACCTGCAGATCTGCCTGAGTTATTCTCCAGCTGTAAGAATTATAACGCGGTAATTTCGCGGACTATCGCGGCCTACCCTATAGGCCCGAACGCGATAATCACTGGAGACCCACGAAAATTTGTGAAGAGCCAGCTATTGGATAGCTGCGCGTGACATCCGCTGCAAGTCCGTCCGGAGATCATGTTGAGGAGATTCAATACATTTTTGCTAGCCGTGAAGGGGCAAATCGTGGAGGAGACCGTCCGTGTAGAAATCCTTGTTTAAGGACGAGTCGTCTCAATGCTCACAGGGAGGTGAGCCCAATCCGCATAGGAGAATAGCCGCATCAAGGAAAGCGCTGTAGAAGAAAAAAATTCCACCGTGAGAAATTCCCGTGAAGGGAAAAATCAAACACGGCTGTGCATTTGCGTGAAGTGAGATCGCCAGTTGAAAAGTTGACCAAATGAGAAAAGCCCGTGAATAATGCGCCAAGATAATTGGTGAAGATCGTCCAAGTGAAAGAAAAAGCCGTGAAGTAAGCTTCAGCAGCCAATCCGCTTGGAAAATCTAAGGTGTGAAAGTCAAAGTATTTAAAAAATATAAACTGTTATTTGCATGTGACATCTTGTCTTTTTGAAGAAGCACTTTTAGTTTGATGCACGTCATATTAAAAGGGAGATTCAAAAGGTTATTTTTTAAGTTTTATAAAAAGGCTTTATTCCACATTACTCAAGGAAGCTACAGGCTTGAGGATATTTGAAAAAGTTATGTGGATGTCACATTGAAAAATTATTTGTAAAGGTTTTTTGCTTTGGCAAATAAGGATATATTCTGATTTTGTTTTTAAGATTGAAACCCTTGCATGAAAGTAAAAGGCCGTAGCCTTGAAATTGAAAGAAAGAGTTCAGATTGCTAGATTTGAGGGAAATCTTGCATTAAGGGAGCGCGAAGCAAATCTTGTATTTTTTTAGGGAGCGATAAGGAAGGAAGGATGTGGACTCAAGAGAAGGAGTCCATAGTTCTCAATGAGCCTCAGCAGATGGCGAATACACAAGCTGCTAACCTCTTAGCAATAGAGGTCGAAGAACTTCAACCAGAGTATGATGGTGAACACCTTTCTTATGAAGAAAGAGTGACAGTGTTACAACAAAAGAAACTCATTAATGAGTTGTTGTTTGGAATGGTAACCCTACTTGAAAATGACAATCAAGTGGATGATGTCTTTGTAGCAGTAGCAACTAAGGAGGACGAAGCTAAAGTAACAAGTTTCGAAGAAGATTTGGCATTCATTGAGGATTGGCTTGCAAAGCCAAAAGAAGTTGTAGATGACAACTTACATTCTGTAGTAGCAGAATCTGAAGAAGAAGCAAGATATGCAATGTACCCAGTTGAAAAGCTGGAGGAAGAAACATGCAACAAGTATTTTGCTGGAAGCATTGAAGATGCTGTAGATCACTGGTTTTTTAGTGAGAGCAATGGAAAAAAGAAACATCCATGCAATAACAAGAAGAGATATCCAGAGTTTAAAGTCTGGAGCACAAAGAAGAAGAAAAGCATTGAAAGCTTCAAAGTTTGGAGCAGAAAATATGAGAAGACGTTGCATCAGCACATTGCATCAAAGAAAGTCAAGATGAAGATGTTTTGTAAGCCTAGCTAAGACATAGACCAGCAGGCAATCTTTTTTGATGAAATTTCTTAGAGGCAGTATGTTTTAGCTGCAATTAGATCGTATGTTTAGCGGTTGTAATTAAGGGGGAGTGTTGGAAAAAGTAATTACCTCCCGCTTTTGTGAGTTGTATTATTAGAAGTAAAGCTAAGTTGAGTTAAAGCCTTTGTAAAGCATAAAGCTTAGGGCATAAAGCTAGGTTAGGGTTTTAGCATGTAGAAGTGTTTAAATAGAGACCTTCGGGTGCATTGTAACTATGAAGTTTTATGTGAATAGAAAGCCGCAGCTTGTTCCTTAAAATTCATCAATTAATAGTGAAAATTTTAAAACCAGCATACAAAATTAGTTTTAAATGATTTGTATTTATAGTGGCGGATCAGCTCCATGAAGTTTGCTTATCATTTTACTGATATCACCCACCAATCCTCAACTCATAACCTCTGCTTTGTAGGGGTTTGGATGCTTAGGCCATCTATCTATATTAGGTAAAGACGCTAAAAAAAAATGCTTGATTTACAGAAGGGAAGTAGCATGTTTCGAACGGTATATAAAGAGCATGCGTAGCCAGATTATAAATCCATATCTGTGTACTACTTACTATTTGGCCCGGTCATAAAAAGAGAGTCGTTGTTCACCAATCATAATCAGGCTATCACGGGTTTATTTGGATTTATGAATAAATAAACAAATAGATCGAGGCATATAATATTAGGATTGATTCGATTCGCTACTCTTCCCTTTGGTAATGCTACCCTAGCCTCTGCTCCAGGATCAACCACACCTTGGATGATATATCATATCATTTTTAATAGGCAAATAGTTGGGCAGCTCATGTTTTACACTTGGTCTTCATATACATTTGACCTATGGGTATAGCTTTATACTTCTTTATATCACGGAAGACACAAAATGTGTGCTCATATCGTGAGGCTCCTCCACCATCTTTACTCAAAATTATTTGTATTTAAGTTATAGCCAATGTAAGGATTCCACTCCTAAAAATTATGAAAGTTTGGCATGTATTTTACATAGCTACCTCATGATATTTTCCTATACCTAAATTTTGGAGGCTCGTATCCTTTAAAACAACCCAAACATATTTGTCATCTTTTTTAACAAATTGATATATAATTCAATGTCCACTTATATAGAAGCTTGATCATAATAGATAATTGCAACAGTTTGCAAATCATAAATATGATTACCTTGTGCACTTTTCAACTCTTTAACTTGTGTATGGTACTTGTTGGTATAAAATGACTTCCTTGCCAATTTTAAACTTATTGATTAAGTATTTGATATTGTTTTTGTGGCCACACTTTATTTAATCATATTAAATAGTTCATATTTAGTTTGAGTTAAATGCATGCTCTAGTTTTAGATGAGTTTATGTAGTAAAGGAACAAGAGGCTCGAGTAGAGGAAAAATGCATAAGTCTAATGCAGTATGGAAAGAGAGAAGAAGAGAATTAGGTTCTCTATCCAAATCAATGTCAATTCAAAGGATTTTAACCAACTTACTCAAAGTGGTTATATATTTCTGGGCAGATGTGCTTGGACACAACCCACAATGCCTACTCCATCTTATTTGTAGCCACATTCGAGGATAGCATACCTTCTTCGAGCACCTCCTAATGATAGAAATGATGGTTGGAATGAAAACCGTAATTAAATTTTCTCAAGTGTAGTTGGTTGGGGATTCGTTGAACCTGTGCAGCAAAACCATGCCTCCTCATCCACTATTTCCTCTATTCATTCATCCACTCCTTCCATAATTCATGTTGATATTGAGCCCCCTTTTCCTTAATATCTTGAGAAGGACAAGGGAAAACAAATATATACCCCTATACCTCCTCTAAAATCTGCAAAGCCTCAAGCATCATCACATGCATCTGGCCACTAAAAAATGAATGTTGCAACCAAGAATGACATCACTTTCATGGATATGCACCTAGAAACCTCATCTTGCTAATACTATTTGATCCTGCACTTGTGGTATTCGAGTTGCATCATCATTTTGACATACGGATATATTATAAATATAAAAAACTAAATTATAAATGGGTTGTATATGCAATAGTAAAAGCATGGTTTTGTTTATTATATAAGCTTAATGATTTATTTTGCATGCACATTTTTACATTAATAAATCATGTAAACATATCATGTGGACAACTTAAAAGCATATGCTCATGATGGAGATACTAGTAGAGACTTGCATGTAGTATTACATGATGTGATGGCTTGCCATGTGTGTTGGATGTGTTAAGATTACATGATGATATGGTATAATGATTTGGAAGTTATAAAGATGTTTCTACAATGCTGATATAAAGGGAATGTTTGTCATCTTTACTTCTCACTTTATTTGTTTCACCTTGGTTACTTTGTTTTGCTTGGATGAAATAAAATATTCCCTACTTAAAGATAAACATTTTCTTCTTTGGTTGTTTAATAAAGACCTTGTAATATTAATTTTAAAAGTAGTTGCAACTAGCAACTAAATGTTAGGAACATAAAATGACAAAGAATGACTAAAAAATGACCATGTTAGAAATCCATTCAGGCCATTGTAAAAGTAATTATATATATGTAATAAGATATTAGACATTGAGATAAAGAGAATACATGAATATATATGTAATAAATGAATGTAAAAAGAAAGCATAGCATATGATGACTTTCACAATGGCCGAAGCGACCCTCCAATAGGCCATGTTCTAGGGAGGAAAGGTATGCTAAGGGATTCTTGACACTAGGGAGTTCCTTAAAGTGATAGAGGATGGTGAAGTGATATTGTGATCTATTTTCTTTGAAGGGAAAACTATTCATCTTTTATTACATTGCATTAGAAGTTCCAAATTATAATTGGTGCTAATCACTGCTATTGTATGCAAAAAGAAAGTAGTTATAGTCCACATTTTATTGATTTATCCAAGTCCATATTGTGATATATTTTTCACGGGGGGTTCACTCAGTGACCTTGTTACATAACACGAACGTTCATAGGATATTAAATAATATCCCTAATTTCACTAAATATTGGAAAATGCCTCCTAAAATTGTACTGTTGAACCCCCCTCCCAATATACCTTTCCAATTAAGAAAACCCCTAGTTTCACCAGATATTGTAGGTATCCCTTTTTATCAACCCATTTTTAATACCCCCTTTATATCATATTATCAAGTTGTGACAAATAGGAGCCCTAACGCATCTTAGTTTAAGCAAACACGATGCTAAATAAACTAATAATATAATGCTAATAATGATCCCACTACGATTGCAGGGGTGTCTTATCAATTTGTAGCATTAGATAGTGGAATACCCAACAAAATATTAGTGGAGAAGGAAAAATATGTAAAAGGAAACCGAGTCAAGAGATCAATGTAACAAAGAATGTAAAAGACAGATAGTCCAATAGACAATGAAATGTTTAGAAAAGATAAGAATTGCAAATGTTTCACACCACAACCTGCCAATCTACCAATTTTAGATCATGTAAATATAAGTATAGCCATATAGAACTCATGTTTTCTACAAGTTTAATAAATTGGAGGTATGAATTGAGCCCATGATTTGGAGGTATGAATCCATCCCATAATTTGGAGGTTATTCCTTATCCCACTGAAATAAAATAACCCCCAATATTCATATTACTATGTCAAATTAAAAACCCCTGTTGACCCCTTAATACAAGGCAATATATTTTTTAGCATTTTAGGAGTATTCAAACCCCCAATATGAATGGACGTGATATGATATTTCCTCGCTAGTGAATCCCCCGTGATATTTGTCCACATTAATTTTAATAAAATTATGATGGGCTTGAAAACAATTGTAATTTAGTAAATATTTGGCTTTGAGATAAGAAGAAAATCCTCTTTGAGACTATCGTCACTCTTGTTATGTTACATGGTTGTGAAGTTTTGAGCTACAGTGTCTCTAGAGAATCATGTAGAAAGAGCAAATTCAAAATAATTTCATAAATTATGATTTCAAAAGTAAAGAAAATATACCAAATCCTATCCTCCTCATAAAAGTGAGTATCTCCCCATTGAGAGTGTGGCAATAACTAGGTACCTCATGCACAGGAACAATATAAACACCATTAAAGACAAGAAGATTCATAAGATTGCTTCAAACGCCAAACAAAACCACTTGCATCTTAAGTGGAGTTGGCATAAACATGCCAAGCCTTGGCTAAATCATTGGGGAATCAAGGAAGAGGTCATAATGTAGAATAACAATACTATTAAAAATGTTTGTATATAAATTTAATGAGAAATTGCACTTAATAAAGAATTAGAGGATAAGATAAAATTAAGATACTATAAAGAGTTGATTAACTCTAATCTAGAAGATCAAATGTAGATTTGTATTTTAATGAGAGTAAAAAATAAAATAAACATTGCTAAAATAAGAACAAACTCTCATATGCTCTATAGTTAAATAAGGCACTGGACAATTCCTAAAACATAATGTGTGAAAAGAATTTGTGATCTCTTTAGCATTACGAAAGTTGAACTTAAAAACATTTTTTCTAATTTCTTACATTTTTTTAAGATTTAAGGTTAATAAACTAAACTCACTCTTACACTATACATCAATAACCATCATTATCATAATTATATTATTTTTCCTAACATTATATATATTTTATAATTTTTATTTTTAAGATTTAAATTTTCTTTAATACATTTATTCCATTTGTTTTCATGTACGTATAAACTTTTATAAACTTTCGTATACTTTCAAGCAAATATATATATGTGAAAATAACACATTTTTTTAAATGCCTTTTGTTTATGCATACACATATATGATATCATATATAAGTGAAGATATCTAAAGGAGTTCGATTTATTGGTAAGGAGCTATTAGCTTTTTTCTTTATGTTGTGCAAGGGTTAATATTTATGACGATAAAATCTTTTCATTCAATCACAAAGTCATCTTAAGGTATTAATGTAAGAGTGAATTTGAGGTGTTGAATGTTTTAAATTAAATGAGAGTTTTAAATATTAAGCAAGAGATATATGGGGAATATATATATAGATATGGATAATAAAAATATTTTATTTTTAATTTTATATATAATTTGATTAGGATTTTTATTTATTTTTGGTTTTACATTAATAAAAAATTATTGGCTCATAGAAGTAGAGTAATGGATAATGAGTAATTTAGATGAAAAGTTGTAAATAAAAAGACACAAGTTCAAATTTCTATGGGTAGCTTGCAAAAAAATAATAATAATAAAAGTGAAGTGCATTTTATAGTTTAATATAAGAAAGATAAATAATGTCTATGTCTATATACTGAAAAAGAAATGTGATTTATAAGCAAGCAAGGAGATGAGGTAATTGGATTGGACTTGTATTAAGGTGGAGACCTTGATGAATCATAATTTTTTCGAGTCATTGACTATTTTTTCTTTCTTTCTTTTTTCCTTATGATTTTCCAATTCTATCACCATCTTTTACAAGTTTCCAAAACCTATCATTGTCTTCCATTTACACAAATCACTATTATCAATTTAATTTTTCCACAACTTTCCAAACCTATCACCATCTTTCCTAACTGTCCCACCCTGTCATCACCTTTCAATTTTTTACAACCCTCCAAGAAAGTCATGGAAGACAATGTTCTGGCATCTTTCATAATTGTCCCACCTTGTCATCATCTTTCAATTTTTTCCAACTCTCTAAGACTTTGAATGGAAGACAATGTTCTGGAAGACGATTTTCAGTTTATAAAAAGAAATAGAGTAAGCTAAACTCTAGACCGTTTGCACCAAGAATCTGGCGATTTTTCCGGCGAAAACCCGGTTGTAATTGCTTAAATGACAGTTTTGGTTGCTAGAATTGCATAATCGGAGTGCCCCAAGGGTAATCGAGGTCGCTAAATCCATTCCTGCAGCCAAAATTGCAATTCAAGCAACCCAAATTGCAGTTTCAGCAATTTCCCCTTCACCGGATTCCGGTGAAAATTGCCGATAAAGATGCAAACGATCTAGAGTTTAGCCCATTCCAAAAGAAATCAATTCCCTCATTAAAGTCAAGTCAATACGTACAACTCATAGGAATGGGAGGATGATAGAAGAGCACTCTGATTTTTTATTTATTACGGTGGGCTCCAACAAAGAAGTGCCGTTGAGAGATGCAAAGCGACTTTTAGAAAATGGAGGGTAGGAAATTGTGGATTAATTTCAATGAAACTCCTATGACTTTTCAATAATGGATTGGGTGGAAGACTCCTTCGACATTTCCATAAATTTTCCTAAATAATATCTCCATCTTCTGTTTTCCCTGCTGCTTTTTATTTCTCATATGTTTACTCTTTTCATCTCAGCTTTTCAAGGACGATGGAAGATGACAAAACGACAATTTGTCTTTCTCAAGTGTGGTTAACGGCCATTACTTTTCTAGTCCATCTGGGGAAATGGTCACCACCTGCTATTCTAGAGAATCAAGGTGGCACGAATTACAATCATTACTTTTCTAACTTGTACGTTGTCCTTTTTTATTATTATTAGTATTTAATCCACACTTAGGTTTTGAGATAATTATGTTTTTATCTTGTATCAAATTCCAATTCCAATAAAATACAGATAGTTTTTAATGCTTATCCCATTTTTTAATAAAAATAATTCAGGTTTTATATATTTATTAACCAAGTGGATTAATGGGTAAAAACTTGTATTTTCTCTTAGAAAATATTTGGTTGTGAAATAACTAATTTAACTAAATAAATGGTGTAGGAATGGATTTGTTATTTTTATTAAAAAATTCAGAAATTTTTGTTCTCTTTATTTGATAAGGGTTTAGGTCTTAATAAGGATATGCCCCCAAGAAGGACTTATAGGACTATGGGGAGAATGAGATATTGAATTCCCTAGTTAGTTTCTGTATCCATGAGGAGCTTCTAGAGGTTTGGAGATGTGCCAAATATTTTAGTGTTAATGTAAAATATGATTTATCCACTAAGGACAATCCTGATCCAATTCCAAATGGATCTACGGGGTTGGACCTTTAGTCTACTTCGATGTAGACTTACTAGCTCCTAAAGGGCTCAAGGCTGGTATCATGTGATCATTTATGTCAACTTTCAATTCTTGCATCACCTCATGTTTCAAGAGATCTAGTGAATTCATGCTTGTAAACTAAGTCTTTTACACCCCAGTCAAAATTCCCAGAAGTTAGCAGCTCAAGTCATTTCTGTTGTAATCATAAGTGCATCAAGGCATAAAATGGGAAGGTTAAAATCATTTGAGGGCATGATATTAGAACGGACAAAGTGGAAAATTTAATGAAGGTGGCACTCCTTGGTTAGTTCAGGGGTAAAACGATTAGAAGTGACTCCTTGGCACACAGAATGGAGGCAGGATGGAAGTCTCATGTTAGGTTATACTCTAAAGTTCATAATTTGGTTGAAGGTTGGATTTCTTAGCATTTTGGAAGGTAAAGGATACAAACTCCATCTTGTCACATAATTGGATTGGGGTCCCTCCATCTTGGTCCTTCAATAATGGCATCTAGGTTTCAATCCTAGAAGTGAACATATGGTATTTCAACATATTTGGGTGCTTTTGTCAAGTATTCCTCTATAATTATGGACTAAAGGTCCTTAATGGCTATAAAAATTTCACTAGAGAAATATATTTCCCTAGATGATAACTTTTGGAATTACTTAGACAAGACAATTTATAGGGACAAAAGGATTGGGGTTTAAGATCTTTCGTTCAAATATGAAAGTATTAGAAGATACCTTTTACAAGCTTTTCATTCCATGAAGTCGGTCACCTATGAATGGATTGTCCGTTAAATAAAAATTGAAGTTTTGGGTGAAAATATATCAAGACCAAGAGACTTTAAAGAACTATGTTTATGGTAAGGAGGAACCCTTGGTCATCTTGGAAAAGAAGTTGTGTGAAAAAGAGGCAGCTAAAATTCCTCCTCCATAATAAGAAATCTAGAATCCTCAAGTTCAAATTAGATATCAACCATGACAATGTTATTATTCCTGCCACAGGAAAGGCTATTATGCAATCATTTTTGTGTTGACTTTATATTAGGAAGCTTTGACTTAAAGTATTATTTAACATTACTAAAGTTTGACTTTGTAATTTATATATTGTATTTTTCAATATTTCTTATAATTGATTTATTTAGCATTTTATTGAATGAGTTCTTATTTTATAATGATTTCACTGGTCAGCTATTATAATCATCACGCATGTCATCTAGCTGTCATTTCATGTCAAGTGATAGAAATATAATAGGTTCATTCAAGCCCATCGTACTAATGACGTTATCTGGAGAGTAGGCTTAGGCACTTTGCTCCATCACCTAAAAAGAGACTTTTTTTCATGCATGTGCGAAGCTATGGAGAATACTTTTCTCTACCACCGAAAATATTTAATGTTGCATTGCTCTTTTCGTGGTCGTGGCCACGGTACGAATACTTATTTCTCATGTCTTTCAATTCTAATGGTTAAATTTAATTATTTAACAATTATACTTATTAATGATAAAATTTAATTACACCGTAAGGCATTTTCCAAGTGGGAATCTACTCCCCAAATTCACTCTATGTTTTAATGTTAACTTCGTTGGATTGCATGTCTGACGATTGGAAAGAGGTAGCTCGTCGATTCTCAACGTGGATCTGCATTCCTTTCAATGCGTATATGTTTTGTACCTGTGAGTTCAATGTTGCACCTATTGCCATCACATTCATTCAATGGTGCACATGCTCCCATCACATCCATTCAATTCACAATCCTGAGGAGGTGCACTCTCATCTTTACCGATCTTTACCTCTAACTTTGCCTCTCTTTTTATTGTGTTGCATAGCCTTCAAATGACAATTCATGTTCTTGCAGGGATAGATTCTACCTTTCAGTTGTAGCGGATAGAGTCTAACTTTCTAGTTCTGGCATTGCATTTCTAGTCCACTACATTTCAATATGCAATTTCTAGGTATGTTTCAATGTTAGGTGCATTTATTTTCATCCTTCAGTCTTTGATACAACATAATGCTTGTATAAAAGCACAAAAAAAAAGCATTTCTATCTCTTCCTATGAGTACTTAATCCATGTAATTTCCTCTTTACCCTCCCTCTGCCTGTGTGCGGAATTATTCAGTTGCTTCGAAGCATGCTCTCATAATGTATCCATACTAACTAGGGATCAAAATCGGTAAAAACCACTGGGTATCAACTTCAATTCATTAGATAGACCTCCCACTTCTCTAGGGCAGTAGATATAATATATTATCATTGTTTTCTCTGCATCTTCAATTTCCATTTGTATTCCTGTAACCAGAAGAACAAACTAATTTCTGAAACCCACATTAGTCACAAGAAAATGCATTTTTAATATATATATATATATATATATTGAAAAATATCAACACCGACAAAGTAAAACATGATCATCCAACCAAAGAAAAGATAACCCACCTGAGATAATATGGGAATTCACTGAAAGTAACATTCCTACCTTTTCCTTCAACAATCTTCTTAGCGACCTCTTGCTAAATACATTCAGCCCAATTGACAGGCGGCATACCACCACCAACCCACTTATTGTATGTCTGCCTGAATCCAAGCCCTATCCCAACTCTGATTTCAACGTTGAGAGAAGACACCGATGTCTCCTTCCCCTCCATAGTTGAGAATAAGGAATTCACAAAGAGAAGATTTATTATGAGGAAAAGAAGAAAAAGAATCCCCAATGCACACACAAAAGGGAAAACACAAACACCTGTAACAATGAAAAGCAATAGAAAAATGATTATATAGTAAGGAGGAGAATTTGAATTTCTAAGTCACATCAAATCTAAGAGCTGAGTGTACCTCACAAAGAAAGAATGAGCAGAAAAAGATGAATTAGAGTGAAAAATGCAGTATAAATGAGTAGGCAATTAATCATGCATGAGAACTCGAATAGGAGCAAAATAATGTCACATGACCCAATAATCAATATAATGAACAATGATGTTACAATGTAGAGAATTCGAATCACTTAGGATAATTAGACTCTCAGTTGCTCTAGCATAGGAATTGTCACCACTGGAGTTCTCTGGAAGACTCAAACTCAACCAAACTGATCCTAAACCCAGTTAACTGAACACACAATTAGTTAACTAACCAAGGAGGGCGCATTAATGAGTTTTCCATGCAAAAAATTCATAAAAGGGTGCATGAGACCACAATTAGTGGCATTCATAGCTCTAACCCCCCACAAGAGTCATCGAACTCAGGTGGAATGACCTAGAACACTGAGTAGGTTCCTAAGAAATAGGGAACTGACTAAAGTGGTCCTAAAATGATGCATGCAGGGCTTAGAAGATGGTAGATGGATCCTGGATGACATCTGCACACCACTAGGGGAAAATGACATCATCAGCTACTAGGAAAATGAAATAATGCTAGGCAGGACAAGGATAGAGTATTAAAATATCCTAATAGAGAAGAAACAGAAGGATGATTGAATGAGAATCGATCGTCCAAACTCTTAAATGAAAAAAACAATGATGATGGTTGTAATAAAACATCAAATATTCTCCTTATCCCTCACCACTACTCCTTCCATTCTTTCAAAATCCTTGTTCCTGTTAACTAAACCTGTAAATGATGTGATTTAAGTTTTTAATTACCAACGTCGGTCTACACATTTTTTATTTTATAAATCAAGATCTATCTCATTACACCACCTCCCACTGCTACATCATCGCCATATTCAATTTTTCCTTCCTTACTGCTTAAGGACATCACCCAATACAAAAGAAAGCTGAAAACAATCCCACACCTCCAATACATTGTTTGGGTCATTTAGTTGGTTTTTATTTCCATTAATGCTACCACTACAACATGAAAAAAATGAAGTAGGTATCAGTAAAAATGAAGTGGGTACTAAAAAAAATAAAATGAAAACCCAATTTAGTTTGTTGATAATTTGATTCCAATGCTTAAGTAAATGAAATTTGGGAAAAACCATAAATGGAAAAACCCATTCCAATTTTACTGATAAGTCGATTCTACTAAAACTTGCATTGAATACCTTCATAGTTGATCCCCAATTCGAACCACAGCTGAACCGAAAGCGTAAATGCCAAATGTCTAAGGCAAGCCATACGACCAGCTCACAAGTATATATTTATTGAACCTTTCTCGTCTGGAGTGCGTTATGCGTGTTCTTCATTCAAAGATACCAATGTTTCCATACTTGGAAGCTCTTAGGACGCCCTGTCATAGTCCAACCACTAGGAAGGGGTATGCCTCACAAGACCCAAGCACCAGGGAAGAGAGACAAGGTGTTGGGGGATTTCTAGCAAGTAGACGGGGAGAGCTCGGCCAACCCACACGTAGAAGAGATCCTTCCAAATGAAATTGGCATTCGAAGTAGTGCACAAGAAGGCTACACGCATCGCACATGCAAGGGACGTGGCCACGTGCCATTGGCGATGGAGCATTAGATTAATAAGGGCCAAATTTGAAGAAAAATAAATAAATATTTAGAGAGAAAATAAAGCGTGAAACCTTTTCCATTTTTATTTTTTTATTTAAATCCCTTTCTCCCAAATTATAGATTTTGCTATATTCCTTTCAAAAATGGTATCACTTAAGATTTTGTTTGTAACCCGTGTGACCTAGGTTGAATTTTTCCAACATTGCGGTTATGGATGGAGACTCTTGTGGTGGATTTTCGAGGGGTTGCATCAATGCATAGTCTAGTTAACTTTTTTTATTTATTATTTTTGTAAGATATAGAACTTGTGTTTTTCTATCTATCGATGTTGATTGGTCATGACACTAACTCAACATTCTTGATTAGTATTGTACACCATCTTCCTAGGACGATAACAATTCTGGTTGTGCCCTTGACGATAGTAGTGTGTATAGGATGCGACAAAGTGATTTGATAAGGATGGTGTTAGATTTGCTTTCGCTCACTTGATTGTTAACGGTTGAACCCTTTCCAAATATATTGGACCGCTCGGGAGAATGTGACACTAACCCTTACCTGGACTGCAAATTCCTCTTCGTCTTCTTCTGACATGGACTAGCTAGGGATTTACAATCCTAGACTTTGAAGACGACCATTTTGTAGCTTATATCATGTTGTCTTCCTTCTTCCAAAACTGGATGAACTACAAAAATTGGATGGAGGAGGAGGTTATGTGGATCTCCCTCTCATCAATTTGCAAAGGCCTTATGAATTCTGCTTGTTTCGATGGGACAAGTCAGAGATATAGGAAACACAACAGTAGGTAATTATAGGCAAGCCTGAGACTGTTTTTGACAGTGTTTTGGCCATATTTGCTCCATCTATAAGCAAGATACTCATATATTTAAATCTCACAAATATCTCAGGCTCAATTAAAAGCTAGAAAAATAAACCCAAATCAAATTTAGCAACTCCGTTGTTAGACAATATAACATAAATAATAATAGAAAATTTAATATTGGCCTATTTTGCACACACAAAAAAAAATCACCTCTACGTTACGAATCATTGATCTTGTACGTCTTTCTGATTCTAGTGGCTCTGCTATTTCAGTATCTTTGGAGCAAAAATGTCGTTATTGCCTTCAGTAACACTAAAGGAAGCAAAGTCTTCCGTCTTTGCTGTCTATTCATCCTCTGAATTCAGGGAAAATCTCCATTTCTGTCTTTCTCTAACCTTGCTGGAACTGAGCTGGAATTCCAGGACCGTTAGGGTTTCCTTTCCCTTGTGAGAAGAAGTAGAGAAATGCGTGGTGTGGAATATGACTCTTGGGATAAGGACAGTGAGCCCTTTGTGGAAGTGGACACGACTAGCAGATATGGTTGCTATGAAGAATATCTGGGTTGTGGTGCCATGAAGAAGGAGAAGGTATAAGGTCTACCGAGCTAGGGTAGGAATTTGACGAACATTTTATGGGTGATTTTTCTCGTCAAATATAGTTTAAATCTTAAATTAATTGTTCAATCAAACAAAGAAACTATAAAAACGTCCATACTATCAAAACCCACAAAAAAAATGACGAATTAATTGTTTACCAAATTCCTACCCTGTTCCGGGCTTTTGATCAAGAAGACGGTATTCATATTTTATTTTATTTTAAGTAAAATAAGAATTAGCAAACTTAATTATATGAGATATTAGTTTTAATTTTAGGATTAATAAAAATATATATTGCTTAAGACCAAAGTCCCACCTAAAACAGTATTAAACCATAATAAAAATCTCTAACATTTTATTTAATATACAAAATACATTATTTTTTATAATGGTTTTAGTATTATTTATAATAATGACTATACTTGTGATTGAGTTTACTTTAGAATATTGAAAAGTCATACTTTATTATTCAAGGGAGTGATGGATGCTTTCCTCTTTCACGCTTAATGTTGCATGGAAATTTATACTCTCTAATTATTCAAGAGAGTATCACTCCATTTGATCCTCTTGTATCACACTCTTTTTGGTATAAATGTAATGTGTTATTTTTTAAATTGGTGTGTCCTGCTTAACTAGGGTGTATATGGAAGATTTATTTATTTTGGATGGATGACATGAAATCATATAGTCAATATTATATTTTTACCTCCTTTTTAATGGTTGCATGTGTTTCTTTTATTTTCATTTGATTTTTATTTTGTAGTTTTAGTTATATATTTTTTTTAAAATTATTTACAAAGAATATATAATTTATTTACAAAGAATATAATTACATATATGATATTTGTATCTAATTTAATTTAATAGATTAATTTTAGTGATTAAGTGTTTTGAGTTTTAGATTAAAGATGTTAAATGTATTTTTTTACATGAGAAAATGATTAATAGAAAGTGGAAAATTTATTTTGGTTTTGAAAACAATTGTAAATCAATAAACCTTGTGATGTGGAATAAAAATAAGTTTTTTTTTGAAAATCTCATCACTCCCATTATCTTGTATGGTTGTGAAGTATGAGGTTGCAACATTTCTATAGAATCTTGGGAAAAGATTGAGCAAATCTAGAAGCGCTTTATAACTTATAACCTCAAAATTAAATTAAATATGCCTTATCCTATTATCCTAATAGAAGTGGATATTCCCCCATCCAGAGCATCGCTATGACTAGATACTTGTTGTATAAGAACAATATAAATAACATGGGAGACTAAATCCAGTGTCCCCCTTCAAGTCAACGTGGTGGTAGCTTCCTCAACACCTAATGCTTTGGCCAATCTTTCTTTCTTCCTCCAAGATATACGTAGCATTATTTAAGTTAATGTTCTTCCCAATATTAATTAAGTCATTATAATAATAATATTAATAATCTAATTTCATCAGAAGATTCAATTGCAACTTGGTTGAATGGGAACAATTCAGAACTCTAATTTTGGCTCAAACATGAAAATATGCTTTCAAGAATAAAATATGCATCAAAATTTGTTTAGTGTAGATGGTTGAACACTTGAATATGCATGATCAAGGGATCAACCTTTGTTCAATGAATATGGCTAAAGAAGATTTGAATATGCATCAACCAAGAGATAAGGGAAATTACCAACATTTTGAAAGCATTTCTCAGTAGCATTGTTGACAACCATAACTACATTATCCAAGTCACTAAATAACATCAAATATTTGCAAACTTTCAAGTAACAATTCATAATAGGAGTTGTGTATGATTGCAACTTGGTTGATTTGCATAACACTATTTTTGGCCAATATGAAAAGCTTAAGTTGTATACATCTGCATGATAAAATAGGTTAAGATATGTTTATTCACAAAGCAAATTTTGGGCGTGTTCTATGTCCTCCATGGTAATCGAAAGGGTAAAATTACACCTTAAATCCCATCATGTAAACCATATTAAAAAAACCAGCATGGATAATTCTTCTTTTATGTGAACAGACTCAATTAAGCTTCAATAATACTATAGCACATAAGCAATCATTAAAGTTTTGAACACAGATTTTAAAAATACAGATTCAGAATTGATGAATACATATTGATCATATCAATAAGTTTAATACTTTGAGCCAACATAATATTTATAGTGAACCACATGAAACATTGGAATTTGAAAACAGGAACATGATACATGATACATCAAATAGGCCAATTAAATTTTGCACATTTTTATATTTAATAGCATGCATAAAGTCAGTCCTACAAAATTTCATGGCATCGCCCTTAGTTCAATCCAAAAAACCCTACAAAAATGGCCCACCATTGTCCCTCAAGAGAAAAGACATGACAGAGTCCTATTCTAGATCCTAGAAGGAGGCACTATGGCCCAATACCACCATTGATTTTTTGTTCCTCAAGTTCGAAGACATGTGCTTCATTGTCAGTCGGGGTTAATTAGGGAAAACACACTGGGGCCAAATCACCGATGCTATGAAGGATGCCTGCAACGCTAATTACATCGGAATCTAGTGCAAATACAAGTGGAATCATCTCAAGCAGTCCTACAACAAGGTCAAGTTGCAGGAGGAGACTTCAAGGTTTTTGTTCTATAAGCACGTTGAGCACATTTTGCACAGGTCTTCTAGGTAGAGTCGAGAGGAAGAAGAAGAGATGGTTTTCGAGGATGATGATTTCGATAGCATCTATGAAGTAGCCTCCATTGAATCCAATCCCATCTCAACTTCCATGAGTGCCATTAAGGATGATGATATGCATAAACGACCTAAGAAGAGGGGGGTTACCATCAAGTCCTTTGGTTATAAGATGGAATAGGTAATGAATAATTTGGCACAATCCATGAAGAGCATAGAGAAGACCACGACTGACAAAATGAAGAAGCTCCTTGATCCCTAGCTGGAGATTACCTTAATTATCATCCAAAACAACAAAATTGTATTCGTCTTGCAAAATTGTATGAAGGTATTCATTCCTGGACATTCCTTTCACTTTGTGTACATGAAGAAATAAATAAATCAAAACGTCGGTTTAAAACCCGAGGGTAAAAGGTGGGAAAAAACATGCCTTCAACCTCATCAACATCAGAAGGAAGTGACTATTTATTTTACAAAATATACATTTATGGTTTGTAACAACATGATTACCACTATGTTAACCCATAAAAAAAGACTCCTAATATGAGTGGTGATTCTCATATTTATGATTTCACTTGTCAAATTTCTTGAGAATTTCATTGTGCTAAAAGCCCCTTTCTTCTAAGACACACACAATTAGAGTTTTGACATCCTAATATAAGTCCATAGTTTTCAAGTATTTTGTGTCACTACCACTAGAGAAACCTGTATATGTAATCTTAGGACTCATTTCAATTCTATTAAAGTTGATATGCACATATATGATAGATTCACCACTCTTAATGTTTGTTTAGCTTGTTATTTGTACATGATATCCATTTGTTATTACTTAACCACTCTTTGAATTTAAGGAAATTTAAATAACGATAGACGCATATTGAATAATCAATATTACCCTCATAAATATTGTTTTTATTTTGTGATATATATACATTTTTTAAAAGTTAAAAAGCCACAGATATGAAATGAAAATTAAATGGATATTAAATCTTATAATTATAAAATTTTGTTTTTTTAAACATAATTTAGTTAAATTATTATTTTTTATTAAATCAATTTTAAATTATTTATTTACATAACATTTTTATTAAACATGATTTATATTAAAAAAAATTAAAAAAAATTATTATTTTAAATATTATCCTAACAAAAAATATAAAATTCTATTACATATGCCCGCCATAGATTTCTTAGTAAAGCTTTTGAACTACACCTACATCTACCTCTATTGCTTTGAGAAATTTTGACTTCTTAAAACTTTATATTTATTTATTATACATATTTCAATTATTCATAACCATTTTAGTGATAATGAATATCATGTACAAATAACAAGCTAAACAAACATTAAGAGTTATTACTTAACCACTCTTTGAATTTAAGGAAATTTAAATAACGATAGACGCATATTGAATAATCAATATTACCCTCATAAATATTGTTTTTATTTTGTGATATGTATACATTTTTAAAAGTTAAAAAGCCACATATATGAAATGAAAATTAAATGGATATTAAATCTTATAATTATAAAATTTTATTTTTTTAAACATAATTTAGTTAAATTATTATTTTTTTATTAAATCAATTTTAAATTATTTATTTACATAACATTTTTATTAAACATGATTTATATTAAAAAAAATTATAAAAAATTATTATTTTAAATATTATCCTAACAAAAAATATAAAATTCTATTACATATGCCCGCCATAGATTTCTTAGTAAAGTTATTGAACTACACCTACATCTACCTCTATTGCTTTGAGAAATTTTGACTTCTTAAAACTTTATGTTTATTTATTACACATATTTCAATTATTCATAACCATTTTAGTGATAATGTGCTTAATCAACATCTTAGACATTAGAGTTTATGTGAATATACAATAAAATTATTAAATTAATGCAAGCATATTAAAGTATTTATAAAATTTAATTAATTAATTTGAGAGAAAATTTGTATAAATCTTCATATATAAATTCAATGTTATTGAAATTTACTTAATTTATTATATATTTCTCTTAACTATTAATATTTACTAATCAATAATGTAAAAATATTTTTCCTACTTCTTTTAACTATTAATATTCACTAATCAATAATGTAAAAAATATTTTTCTTAAACTTTACAACGTTCACTTTTAAATATATTCTTTATTCTTTTATAAACTGTTTAATTTTAATCTCCAGCATAATGATCATATTCGAGAACACTTATATATAACACCAAAGTCATTATTTTAGGACACTTAACATTGACAATTTAGTTTTAAATATACCTTTTATTCTTTTTATAAACTATTTAATTTTTAATCTCCAACATAATGATCATATTCAAGAACACTTAGATATGACACCAAAGTCATTTTTTTTAGAACACTTAACATTGCTCCAATTTCACAATATGTAGTGACTGATGTTACCTATTTGTTGGATGTGTCATTCAAATTTGCATGATTCAACATGCATTTAACATACTTAATTAATGTTTGATTATTTATTTGGACTTGGAATGTGTTATTAATATTTCAAAATCTATAGAATCCAATATGCATCGGGCACACAAAAATCTTCAATTTTTCCTTTGAAGTGTTATATTTTCCTACGACATGTAAGGAGTTCATCTTTATCAAACTATGTTGACTTGTTTGCAATGATATATACTCTTCAACATAACCTTTCCACAATTATCACTCAACTCTTTAATGTGAGGAATTGTCACCTATAAGTAACTGTAACTATAAAGAGTTGGCGCTTAGAAGTAACTATAACTGTTTTAAATATACTCTTTATTCTTTTTATAAAATATTTAATTTTTAATCTCCAACATAATGATCATGTTCAAGAACACTTAGATATGACACCAAAGTCATTCTTTTAGGACACTTAACATTGATCCAATTTCACAATATGTAGTGACTTATGTTACCTATTTGTTGGATGTGTCATTGAAATTTGCATGATCCAACATGCATTTAGCATACCCAATTAATGTTTGATTATTTATTTGGACTTGGAATGTGTTATTAAAATCTCAAAATTTGCAGAATCCAATATGCATCGAGCACACGAAAATATTCAATTTTTCCTTTAAAGTGTTATATTTTCCTACAACATGTAAGGAGTTCATATTTATCAAACTATGTTGACTTGTTTGTAACGATATATACTCTTTCAACATAAAATTTCCACAATTATCACTCAACTCTTTAATGTAAGGGTTTGAAACCTATAAGTAACTATAATTTATTGGCACCAAACAAACTAAATCGACGATTAAAAGAATTGAAACTAAAAAGGAAACTTTTGGGTGTGGAGGGAATGCTCCTACATGAAACCCCCCTAGTAATTGAATGTGAGTATCATGCTCATAGATGTATTTCAACAATCCTACAACAATGTACCAGTAACATTTTCCAAACTCTCTCTTTCATATCCATGTTGCATATGCAAAATTCTATTCTTTCCAACAAACTAAGTACTCCTTGTACTCTTAATTTCTTGACCATCTCGCAACTTGGTCATCTAAGTTTGAAGGAATTTAAGCTTGTATTTGAAGCAAATTTGGTTTCCAATTTTGATTTGTGACAAGCTAGGTGCAAGAAAATTTCTTTAGATGTGTGACAACAATGACCACATTAAAGAGAATCTAAGTGCAAGAATGAATAATATCAAGTGAAGATAATTAAAGGTATTACTCAATTTTCCCTTGGTGCACAATTTTTGCTATTATCTTTATTTACACCAACATTTTATCATTTTTTATTTGAGCAAAAGGTTGTCCGTTGCATCTTTGATAGTGAAACATTTGTCTTGGAATCTAGGTGTGAAGTGAATCACCCAAATTTTTTGTTATTTTATTGTTCTCTTCATGGCATTTCAATAATGAAGAGGGAGATAATCATAAAATCGATTTCACTATTATCTGTTTTTTTGTTTCATCACATTTACTTTACTCTATTTATTTTATTTTTCCTTTCGATGTTATTTTACGCCTTCTAAGACAATTACTAATTATAAATTTGATTGTAAAATGTTATCTTAAAACTTTATTTAATTTAAAATATTCATTTAAAAATATATTTGACTCATTCCATTAATAATTTAATCATATAAATTTTTAAATAACTTTAAAGCATTCCATTAATAATTCAATCATATGTATGAACGCCATCACTCGTTTGTAAATAAATTTAAAGCATTCCATTAATAATTCAATCATATGTATGAACGCCATCACTCGTTTGTGGTAATGTCAAACTCTATGCCAACTGCCAATTAGTGCCAACGAGAACGACAAAGTTATCCGCAGAGTTTTGGAGCAAACTTTTAACTGCTGTAAGTTCCCACTAATTTATAACAAAATATAATAAAAGTTTAAATTTAATTTTTAATTTTTAAATAAATATTTTTTCTGTAATTATAAAATTAGATTAACTAACTTATATGATTTAACTGTATTGCAATTATATTGGAATAAACAACTCAAGAAACCCAAACATATATCATTAGTTAATTAACTTTTAATTACTATTGTATACTTTTTGATTGGAAAGAATAGCAACTTATTGAAAACAAAAACTCTTAATTGAAGAAAAAGATCAAAATAACATTAATTTTAAGATTTTGTTTTAAATCATTTATCAATATTTATAGGATTCATATTTATTTAAATAATTAGTATTATTAATTTTCATTTATTTATTTTAAAATATATGTAAATAAGTCATTTCATTAGGGATAACCATGAAAGCCTATATTCAGTTAGTGGACTATTCCACTAACAATTTGTACGAAGAACAACTTTTCTATTCACCTCTAAGTGTGGCTTCTCTAGTCAGTAAATTGACCCATACCATAGATGATGAAGTGATCGCTCCATTCCCTAGATGCAAAGATGGAGATCTAGTTGTGGGGTAGGTGGGTGGTGACACAAGGAGCTTTAAGGGTGATGCAACATGGACAACTATGCATCCTTTGAGATCTAGTGTACTCAAAAAGTTGGTTTTGGAACTTGACTCCTCTATGGAAAGATCTGATGAATAGCTAAATATTTTTCTTGTCTCAACTCCCCCCTAATTTAGTGGGTAAGAAGGATGTGCAGGATGATTCCATTCCTTAAAAATGCAAAGGGAGGAGTTTAAGGGATGAGAGGATCACTAGGAGGACTCTATGGCAATGTGTTTAGAGACATGTAAGTGGGGTTATGAGACTTTGGGGTGGATCTATCTCTTTGGTAGTAGGTGAAGAAATCCAAGTAGATCGGATCCTGGATCTCAATGGAAGGACCTTGGTTGGGAAGCTTATGGGGAGGCGAGTAGGGATGTGCAGTATTTTGGGTTGGATGGAGGAGTTTTGGGGTCCATGTTTGGGTTACCTTCCTCCATCTCACTTACTTCCTACATGATAGGTAGGGTTTGTTTTTCAAATTGTGGAGTATGTGGTCTCATTCCTTAGGGAGGTTTGGTTTTGGGACTCTTCATATATAGCCATTAAACCTTCAAGGCACATGCGTTTTTATGCTATAGTAGATCCATTCACTAGTAAATCGGTCTGGTTAAAATTTTTGATTCTCCCCATGGAATTTAGGACAAAGCATGTGCTTAATGCTATTGTGAATACGATTGGGAAGGTCATTATGGTAGATGGAAGATTTGAAAGCGAAGATTTTATATACGTGGCCCGAATCTTGGTAGACTTAGATTGCAACAAAGTATTGTATGAGTCCATCTAGAGTGTCAATGGGGATATAAGATACTCCCAATTACAAAACTATGTCAAATTTCCTATTAGATGTAATAAATTCCATGAGTATGGACACATTGTTAGAGCCTGTGTGCATACTTTTCGTAGAAAGGTGTGGTGGAAAAAGTGGGGTCACAAAGGTATATTGGGGGGAGATAAGGGAGACCGATGGGTTGATGACAGTACAGTCAAGGAATCATAATCGATAGTATCCTCCCCTGGAGTTGGGTTGAGGCTAGAGGAGGTGGTGAAGGATGATGACATGGTTGTTCTTGTTGGCGAAGTTCTAGTTCCGCTAACTCTTGATGAGCAAGTATAGAGGGAACTCGAAAAAGGTTTAGCTTGTGTCTTTGGGCTTGAAAAGGAAGACTCTTTGATTGGGAAGGGAACATAAATTCTCCAACATGCTATTGGTGACTCCTATGGTTTAGAAGGTAAGTCCTTGATCTTGAATTCCTACTCTTTTTGAGTTGGTAGTTTAGGGGGGGTGTTGGAGGGACCTATGTCGAGCCCTTTAAAGGTGGTTAAGAGACCAAGGGGAGACCTCCAAAGATGTTTAAATCACAATGTGATTCTTGTATCTTGGGCTATATTTCAAGTATGGATATGATATATCCTTATCTTATGGAAAAGGGTTTTGTCTACTATGAGAAAGGCGAGGAAAATTCTATTTCAGATCCTATGGTTAGAGGTGGTAGCCATGATCTCTTATGATCAAAACAATCTATGTTTATGGATCCAAATTAGTTGGGGGAAGCTTGGTTATGATTTGATGGTTGATAGAGAGACTTTTGCAATGGGATAATTGTTATCCCTTAAGAGGGTGCAAGAACAAGCCCTGGGAGAAGTTAATCAAGGCAAGCAATGCCTTATTATAGGGGTCCTTAGAGTAGGAAATCCCTAGTGAATAAGTTGCCATGAATTTTGTTTATGTAAATGCTTAGGGACTAGGGGGAATGCCAAGAGTTTGTCCTTCAAAATACCGGTTAACTGTGAACATCCTTCGGTTCTATTAATAGAAGAATCAATGAGTGTCGGGCCACTTTAATCATATAACTCAAAAAGTTGCTGAAAGGATGGAATTTTCTGAATATTGATTTAGAAGGTCTATCTAGAAGCATCATTACATGATACAAATTTGATTTGGTTGTAACTAGAGGCATCATTACATGATGCAAATTTGATTTGGTTGTAACTAATTCCTTTTCTTTTGGATCAAGGATGTATAGTGAGTTTTTGTACATTGAGATGGACTCCTTCGTCATAGTTTTAAACATTTACGGTCCATATGAAGGGAAATATGGTTGGCATGGAGAAACGTGGTTTTTAAAGAGAAATAAGAGAACCTCGACCACGAGTCTTAGTTTCCTTCTTCAGTTTATCTAGAAGCAAATCCATTGGGATTCTCGCTTTCGACAAATCCAAGAAATGGTTATTTTTTATGGAGCAAGTCGAAATTCAATTGGCAATTGTGGGGTTGTGTTTCATCTCATACATCATTGTTACCTTTGTTTATGTGCTAATATCGTTTGGAGTTCCAAATTGAAGCGAATTTATGGCGTTATATCCGGGTCCGAAGATTTCAAGCAGGATGGGAAGTGTTTCACTATATGTCATGGACGATTGAATCTCGGTAATCAATTCTTTAAAGGGACAACCCATCTTCAAACTTTCAATTTGCGTCCCCTAGTGGAATAAGTTAAGAATATCTGCAGTTCTTACATTAAGGTGGAATTTAGGCATATTTTTAGAGAGCATAATCATGATGTGGACAAGTGATTAAAACAAGGCCTTAGTCTACCCAAAAATATCATAATGGTAACTAGATTTGTTGAAAGTAAGGAGTTAGGCTATACTCGAGATATTATCAATGAATTTTAGTCTTTCTTTGTGATAAATGTTGAGGGTAGATTATGTTCTATATGGGAACTATTTAAACCTAGAAATAGTTATTTGTATCTCGTTGATGAGATAGAGAAAATGGTGATGCTGGGAGCTGTCATACTATGACACAATTGTTAAAAGCATATCGCACTCTATAGATGAATTGTCTATAATTAGGACTTAGTTATCTGTATTTTTTTGGGATGTGGTAGAAGATGCAGTGATGCTGGGAGCAATATTAAGACACATTTTGAGTTTTTCTTGTTATTGTTTTTATGCATCTAAGTAAGGTATTTATTTTCATCTCACAATATAAATACAATTTTTTTGAAAAAAAAATAATATTTAATTAGACAATCAATTATTATATATTAATAATTACATCTTAAATCGTATTTTAATATTTTACAAAATATAAAAAATATTCCTATTTTATATCCTATCATTTGTTAAGTGGTTTGGAGTTTGAAACTTGGCGGTGGTGGAGGAGACACCAAAAAAAATCATCCATGCTAAGGGTTGGTGTGGCCCAAGCTGGTTGCGATCTCCAAGTGTTTTGATGACTTAGATGCCCTGGATAGTGGTTTCTTAGACCACGTACCACTCCTGCAACTTACAGAGATTCGTGCAAACAAAAAAATCATAATCAATACTACATGATGTAAATCTAGTATGCTTTAAAATCTATCTCTCGCTATTCCAATGTAATTGAATCAACCTTTTCAACAATATTGAGTATTAATTACTAGCAAAACTTACCCTTAGAAGATTCATCAATTGTCATGTATTTGGCTCATTTAGAGCTTTTATTGTCATTTAATTTTGTTGTTTTATTAAAAAAAATGCGCAACTAAATACTTTATGAATAAGATGTCTGATTCTTTGTCAAATTGAGATTGACATGTATTTTTTCAATAGTACAATGTTAAATATAGTTTTCTTTCATAATTTTCCTAATTTTAAAGAATGCCAACATAATGTTGTATTATTGCACATAATGTTGTAAGAGAATTACCTTTCCTTAAAAGCATATTTGTAATTTGTTTTAATTAATTTATGTAGTGTATTTTTTACATTGTTTACAAAATATGTGTTTATGAGGTTATAAATTGAAAAATGAAAAACCAAAATGATATATGCAACTTAATGATTAGGCTTAATGATTCTAGGCTTAACACAAAAATTGGAAAATGAAAACCCTGCATTATTATATATGCACATAAATACATTACAATTCATAAATTATATGTTCTACAATGATTGCGGTAACAAGAGGGAAAATGAAAAACACACCTTACTAATCAAAGTATTGAGATGGTATATGCAATGTGAGACATCACTAAGTTGTGCCCTTTCATTGACATATGCATAAACAAAGAGTAGTAAACAAAGAGAGTGCTCATGATAGAGATATGTTATGATGGTGTGGATTAGCATCTAATCCTCTAATGACTCTAAATCAACATAGGTCTATATTAATTCTAGATCTATCAAGCATCGAAAATGATCAAAATGGATCTACTCTGATTTTATACGATTTTTCAATCCTACTTGGCATTTGTTCTTAATCATTATATGGTTCTTCAATAGTTAAAGAAAAATTCAATAAGTATGATAACATAATTTTAAGATTAGTCTCAATCTTCACTCCACCTATATATTGGTATATTAATAATTAACAAGAAATCAAAGAGATTATTTGAATTCTTTTTCCATTCTTCAAAAAAGGTAATTTACCCACAATCAAACAACACTACACCATTAAGTGACATTACAAATAGAAAGACAACAAGGAATATGTGCAGATGGTATTCAAACAATATACCATTAAGCGACATTACATACATTAAGATAGGAATATGGACAAATGGTATTCACATAATATACCATTAAGCGGCATTACATAAATTAAGATAGTCAAGCATATGGATAAGTGTTATTGAGCTATGTTGGGTATCGGTAGAGGCCATAAAAGGGTCTTCTTGCGTTGTTGGGAGGCAAAGCCAATACCCATCGCCTTGCTTTGTCCCAAACAATGAACATAGCAACAACTCCTCCAAATCCAATCCCCGGCCCCATTCCCAATGCCACCAAAGGCACTTTTTCATCTACCATTTGCATCCCTCCTCTTTTAATATTACTCTGATTTCCATTGTCTCCAGTAGGTGTTTTCTTTGCCTTATCTTTCCCATTGCATGGTGGTAGAGGAAACCCACATAAGCACTTATTACTCTGAAATGAAGACTGATTGAAAGTGGAAAATTGTGTCCCTGATGGGATTGGCCCACATAGGTTGTTAGATGAAACATCTAGATTAGCCAACATAGATAATTTAGAGAGCTCTTGAGGAATTTCTCCACTCAATTTATTTTTTGCCAAGTCCAACTGCTCAAAAGTGGATATGTTACTAAAACATGTAGGTATTTTTCCTTCCAATTGGTTCCTAGACAAATTTAGCAACCGTAAGCTACTCATACTTCCTATGCTTAGAGGGATTTCTCCTATAAGATTATTCCCTGACAAATCAAATATGATGTTTGTGGGCAAGATATAATGCAGATTATACTCAATACCTTTTATGTATTCTTCCAAATTGAGATAAACTTCGTAATAGCCATAAGATTCATTTATTGCAAATCCTTCAAGTCTTTCAAGATCATATGGTATTTTTCCATTGAATCTATTGTTGGATAAATCCAACATCAAGAAGTTGGTGAAATTTGTGATCCATGGAGGAATACTACCATAAAGACTATTATAACCCATGCTTAAAACTTTCAAATGCCACAAATTTGCAAGGCTTGAAGGAAGCTCACCTGTGCATCCATTGTGCCTTAAATACAATATTTCAAGCTCGACACAGTTGGCAAAAGATGAAGGTAGAGTCCCAGAAAGATTATTAGAATGCGTTATGAAATATGATAAAGAAGACAAATTATAAATACACATGGTAGGAATAAGCCCCTCGAAGTTGTTACTTGATAGATCTAATTCCTCAAGTAAAACCAAATCAATAATTGTATTGGGAATCACACCAGAAAAACTATTATTAGATATGTCTAGATCCCTAAAAGCCTTTAATTGACCTATGTCATATGGAATTGTTCCAATGAGATTGTTGTTCCCTAGCCATGAAAATTCAAGCTTTTTTAAATTCGTAATAGCTGTAGGTATGTGACCAATGAGTTTGTTTTGAGAGAGATCTAAGGAAGTCAACTTAGCCAAATTAGCAATGTCTTCGGGTATAATATGTTTCCATAGAGTTCTAAGTCTATCAAGTTGGTCAAATTGGTAATGCCTTCACATATATGAGAGACTCGACTGTCGTAAATAGCTAAGCGGGTTAACTTTGTCAAATTGGCTATGGCAATGGAGTTAGGTATGTTCCCTGTTAGGTTAATACTGAGAGACAAAGAAGAGAGGGGAAGCCTAAATATTTCAAAAGGAATAGAACTGGAAATACTAGGACTAGAAATGGATAAGTATGTAAGCCGTGTCGAATTACCCAATTGAGAAGGAATAGAACCAGAAATACTACGACTAGAAATGTATAGAGCTGTAAGCCGTGTCAAATTACCCAACTGAGAAGGAATAGAACCGGAAATACTATCACTAGAAATGGATAGGAATGTAAGCCGTATCAAATTACCCAATTGACATGGTATTCTGCCTGACCATTTGTTTCCGTACAGATCCAGGTACTCTAGTTTCTGCAGCATGCCCAACTCCACTGGAATACGACCGCCGAGCAAATTGTAGCGGAGGCCCAGATACTTCAGTTTCTGCAGTAGACCCAACTCGACAGGAATAGAACCGCCGAGCCTATTACCCAAAAGCTGCAAGTTGCGCAGTAATGAGAGGTTGCCAAGAGATGGTGTAAGGGTCCCTTGCAATCCTCCATCGAATAGGACAATGGAGACCACTCTTCTGGTGTGTGGTCTGCAGCGAATGCCAGACCAATTAGAGCATATGTTTTCCGAGTTTTCCGCCGTCCAGTTGGACAGCAGGCCATATGGATCCCATCTGATGGCAGTTCTGAAGGATAAGAGAGCATCAAGGTCCCTTTTATCATGGGCGTCCATTGATGACAATATGAATTCACCTTCAGAGACAGAATGAAAAGGCGTTGGTGCAGGCAAAGAGGCAGCAGCCATGCAGCAGCAACAAAATCACAAGATCCATTCTACAGAGTCTTTCAAAGCCCGTGATCTCTGTGTTCAAAGCCCGTGAGTTGTGTGTTCTTGGCGATCCACACACCTCTTTATATAGAGGGCGGTTCCAATAAAGAAGTCTTTCAAAGAACGTAATCTCTGTGTGTTCTTGGCTATCCACTCTACAAAGTCTTTCAAAGCCCGTGATGAGTTGCGTGTTCTTGGCTATCTCGTTATATAGAGGGCGGTTCCAATAAAGAAGTCGTGTGGTACAAGTCCCCGTTGGAGATGCCCGAATGAGTGGTGTCAATCCGAACGAAATTGTTGAAGCTTATAATTCATTCGTACAGCGTTATCAATAGAAGACTGAAAAAAACAAGTCAAGGTGGTTGGGATAAAAATTGAATTCTTTATCCATCCAAATTTTTTATAAAAACCGCGGTTTAATCAAATTTGTGATGCCAAAATCAATACATCTTTAAATGTGATAAACAAGTGAATACATTTAGTTGTGTATAAAAAATAAAAAATTATTAGTTTGGTTTTATTATCTTATTATTATTCTAAAATCAAATAATTTTAAAATATGAGTATTATTATTCTAAAATTAAATAATTTTAAAATCTTAGTTTTAAATCATTGTAATTGTAGAATTAGCAATATTAGTATTTTATTTTATTTTTTTAGATTTATTCCCTAAAAACTGTTTTACATTTGCTTTCAAGTATATATACTTTTATGTATTTATAATTTTTTTTTATTTTTGACAAGTTTAAAGTTTAATTAACAAACATTCTAAATTTCTGTATATATATTTTATTTTTTTAATCAAGTCTATATCAAATTATTGAAACATATCTTTACCTATTTTTCTGTATCTATGTATGTTCTATATTGTCAAATAAAAAATTGAATATAACTATTTTTTTCTAACTTGCCTTGCAACTTTCCAACTCTATCATTAATTTTCATTTTCTCACTTTTTTCAATCCAACTCACATAGACTTAGTTTCTATTTTATGCAGTGAAGTCAAAAAGTTGAATAAGACTATTTGTTTTTTTCTAGAATTTTCTTTCAACATTCCAACTCTATCACTATTTTTCATTTTTCTCACTTTTCCAATCTATCTCACATATTGGAAAAATATGACAACCTATTTCTTTGTCTCTATGTTCCATGATGTCCAAACAATAACTTGAATACAAACATTTCTCTTTTCCTAGAATTGCGTCATGACTTTACAACTCTATATATATTATTTTTATTTTATTTTGTATATAGTTACAATAGGAAATTCATCAATTGGATTTTTTATCAAGATTCCATAAAATTATTGAAAAATATCCCCACTTATTTCTTTGTCTCTATTTCCCATAGAATCAAGACAATACATTAATATAACTATCTCTTTTTCTAGAATTGCCTCACTACTTTCCAACTCTATCACCATCTTTCTTTTTTCCTATCTCTCCCACTCCAACTCACATTGGTTTTGAAAGGGTCGCTATGTTATGTTTATCCAAAAAAATCTCATATTTCATTAAATGGAAAGATTATAGATCTTTTAATGCTTTGTGTGTTTTTATTCAAGTGAAAAATATTTTACTTTTAAGTTTTTATTTTTATTGTAAGCTCCTTCAATTGTATTACTTCAAACAGATAAGTACAATAGATTCAAGAAAGGTCTACCCCATGGGATCCTAGATTAGAGATACAAAGACTCCTCATCATCAAGACTTTTGAATGTCTTAGAGTGTCTCAACCCCCAAAACAAAGGTCTACAATCACTTTAAAACAACTATCCTTGTGGCTATGATTGCTTGCTAAGCTTGGATTATACATGAGATGACTAAAAAACTAAAACCCAAACCAAAAAAAAAATATGTTTTCATCATCATAAATAGAGACATATGGCACCTTCTTACCATGCGAAGACTGCAAGTGTTGTAGGATCAGAAAAAGGGATGAGGGGAAATCAAAAGTAGGTAGATTCATCCCTATTGATGCCTTGTAGATTTGACTTTGTCTATCCATGACTTTCCCATTATGGTCTTGGATTTCATCCATTTAAAGAAACATTTCATTCCTTTCCTTCTAGCTCTCAAGAAAATATTTTCCTAACAGAGATTTGATGAGCTATAATAGGGCTAGGATCTAGTAATATTTGGTCTCTCTCGACCTGGTCTGGCCCAAGTCTAAGCCAAACAAAATTTTTCTCACACAAAGATTACCAAAATATTTGGAATATTGAATAATCCATATTAATGGTCATGGCCTTTCAATAAGACACTTTTTTTATAAAACCTGTAATACCCGAATGACATAAAATGTAATAAAACAAAACAAAAAGAGTTAGATTACACGTACCCAAATTTTCTAACTTAGAAATATGAGTACTCCCAACATTGGTTAAAGGAAAGGACGAGAGAATGCATACATGAACCGAAGATTTAACTTAAAATCAAAATTTTGAAGCCACTTGAATGCTCATTTACAACAACTCTTACAGAAATTCTAGGTGGGGAAATTGTTCTCCTCCCAACCAACCCCTCAGTCATAGACTGAGAGCCCCCGAGCCCTCGCTCGGAATTACCAAGCCAACCATCAATAAAATATACCCAAACACCATCCTCCATCTCCTCTGTCTCCTCTCACCCCCCCAAGAGAAACCATGAAGGAAGAAGTCCTTACCCCCTTCTCATTCCTCATATTTAAGCTTTTCCAAGCTTCCCCAAGGGTGCACATATGTTCACATGCAATATTTTCTTAGGCAAAATTCCATAAAATAGATAAATAGCTCATACTTATGTATTTTATTATTTTCTTTTTTTAACCCCTTATTTAACCCAAAACATGAATTGTTAGGTTAATTTGTCTAATCTTATACTTATTTTTATGAATCCCTTAATTTTTTGTAATATAATTAATATAACCTATGTGACTCTAATATTATTGTGAAGGGATAGGACGTACTTGTGTGGCCATCATAAGTACATCCAATGCCTTCACCATAACCTCGTCATGCCCCCTAGAACTAAAGTAATAAGTGACGAAGGGGTATTACATACTCCCCCTCTTCAAGGAACTTCGTCCCGAAGTAATTTTTACAAGATTCCTAGCTAACTATAATGCTTCTACTTCCTCATTTACACATCCTCTCCCAATATCATACCATCCGATTAACCTCCGAACACCCCCAATATTCCAGATGGTCGCTCTTGCCATAACACGGGCCCCCTGTTCTAACTAGTATATAGGTCACCCAGCATGGTGTGACCACAACAGGCATCATAAGTCTCATCATAAATACGATAAGTTGCAAGCATGGTCCTTGCTCTTTTTGGACTTCTGGAATTATGAGAAGGCTTAAGGCCTTCCTGTATTTGCTAGGATATATACCCCAAGACCTCATCTGGATCCACCAGGCATCTGGTCCAGTACATTTAACAATGCACAATAGGAATATCGAAAGGTTGGCCCAAACTTACTCCACAAATCCCTGACTGGAAATCAACCCCACGCATCGAAAGTACATCTCCATATACCTCCCTTTTGTTGAGATACCTCAAGCCATGGAATTCCAAAAACTATATAAAGGAAATGAAATCCCATCAAGGTATTACGGTGTGACTTGGATTCCCATCCCATAACTCCCTTATGGTTATGGGTTCCCACAATAGTGTGGCCTCTAGAATGATCGGCCTTGAAGGCCCTAGAGTGGCATTCCTGTAACACTTATTCTCATCATGCCATAATAGCATTAATCATGTATGTAAAATTTAGAAATCATATACTATAAACATCATAATAAAATATCCATGTTTCACATGCCTTTATGCGAATATACCATCTTCAAGAATAATCATGAACTGGATGTTATCGTATGCCATCACATCAACATACATCAAGATTATGAATATGAGGAACCACATGAAACTTCATATCAACATGATCAATCAATACAAAGCATGTGATGAATAAACATAATAAGCATCAACATAATCGATTCAATATACAACATACGATGGAACACCATAAGAACATGATCATGATCATTTAATCCATATTATATGTGGAAATAACATAATAACATCAATATAATCAATTTTGTTGCATATCATATAATGAGCATTATAAAAATATCATCATGACCAACCAATCCTTAATATGTGAAGATACCACACACTATCTAAAATAAAATCCTCCCATGAAATCATCATTTTGTCAAGTATAAAATATAAGACCCATCATAAACATCTAATGCTAGAGAAATATCATTCAACACCCATATACTACACGGTTCTTCTCTAGTACATGTTAGGGAATTTCATATATTTCCATATTAAAAATTTATAGTAAGCCACATTCATCTTCAGCCATAACAAGGTATTCCTATCAAAACAATAAATTCCAATAATAGTCTTATCAAGGACTTCAATAGTATGACATCCAAAACTTCCTCATTACACATTATTTTTTCATAGTAAAAACATCTTTTTGATGGATCCGATGAAACACATATCGGGTATCTCAAATGGAGATTCTTACTTAAAATGGACATTTCCGAAGCTCTGCCCTTGGATAGCCTACTACTACCATATGAGGATAGTTCCCCGCTATATGAGGAAGATGAGCGGATACTACCTACTGATGAGGGTGCACAACCTATAGGGGTCTATTGGTATGTTCCCACTACCGATAGTTGAGATTCAACCAAATTCCTTCCTCCTTTGTTCGATACGCGATCGAGACGTCCAATAAAGTATGCCATAAGTCATTTAAAATTAAAACTAGATTTCCATGCTTATCATGATATTAGTAATTGCTTTTAATTTTGACTAATCATCTATTGGCTTTATCTTGTAAGGCTCTCCTTTCATCTTTACACGAGATTCTAATGTCACCTCTCATGTTGTGCTTAACTCATTCTAAGGACTACTATATATTATTCATTATCATTTAAGTTTCCGGTGTTCCTTATCAATTTAATATCATGAATGATTTGATCTTTCGCAATTTGAATTCTTTAGTCTAATGTTGTGACCAATATTTTATTCTTATTCCTTTAATAACAAGTATATGTACCAAGATACATCTACTCATAAATGTCATGCCCCTCAACTTGGCATTATCATTCTAATCCCACTCATGATTCATGGCGATTCATTGGGTCATCTACTTAAATCTATAAAGATTATACACCTTTTCTATGTCAATTCAAATATGAATACCAATAAAGTTACTTCCATATTCTATTTAATAGTAATCCAACCACTTTCTACCATATCCTATTTAAAATCATTGTGTTACCCCTCTTCCCTTCTTGAGACTTGGTGTCATCGGAGTAAAGTCATGAAAAATCATTATATATATATATATTAATGATGGCTCCTTGTGAGTATTGTTACATACATCACAATTCGATGATGATAGGGATATTTATGCTCTTTTTATACTTATCTCTAATAGTATTTCCTCTTTTTCTTACAAGGATTTACCTTAAAGGTCTTCTGGTTGCGCAAGTACTGCTCCTAAGGCTATACCTGATGCATCTAAATGAACATTAAATTCCTCACTCCAGTTAGAAACGCCAAGATAGGGGCACTTACCAACTTTTCCTTCAGTAAATGAAAAGTAGCATTAGATTCAGGAGTCCAGTATAAAACTTATTATTTATTAAAGAGCTTCTCCATTGGTTTTGTAATTTTTGCGTAATTGCGGATAAATATTCAATAGTAGCATGTTAAATCCCAAAGTTTACCGCAACATCTTAACATTGGTTGGGGTAGGAAAGTTTAAAATGACAACAATCTTGGCTGAGTCAACTAGAACTCCATCGTTACATACAATATGCCCTAGCAGAGTACCAAGGGTTCACCATTTATACTTATCTCTAATAGACTCTCCTCCTTCTTTTTTGTAAGGATGTACCTTAAAATGTTCACCCTTTCATGTATTTTTCTTTTGATCTTGTACTTTGTATGTTTTCCTTTTTTAAAAGCTAATTGTATTTGCTAGTCCTATTCACTTATCTTTTTGATTAGTCATAAACATTAAATAAAATATCCTATCTTATCTTACTTTATCTTTAATTTGTTTTTGTTACTTGTACATTCAAGCCTTTTTTTCACTTCCCAACTCAAAGGGTTACAAAAATATTTTTTCACCAAATTGTATTATGCCATGAAGTCATCAAATGAGTCCGACATATATATTCCTAAATTTTCTTGTCACTCGAATATCTGTTTGAATCTCAATTTATAGGCAAAATAGTTGGCATGAAGCTTGTACTCATCTAGCAGTACAACAAGGCCTTTAAACTTTCAACCATGATCAAATATACCTTTTTTATAAGAAATCCTTAAAGAAAACCCATCGAAAATTTCTCACTCGTCAATGGGCATTAATGTTTGAAGAGTTCATTCGTGAAGTTCATTTTTATATTTCTCAACTCTAAAAAAAAACACTTGTTTTTTTTGAATTTGATAAATTAATATTAAACATTATAAATACATTATATATATAAAGGGTGGGTGCACAAAGTTGTTCCCCAAAACCATCACAATAGGGCCTGTTGGCAGGCGGTTTGGACAAGTCAGCATCGTAGCATCGCGGATGCTGTGCAAGGCCGAAGATACTGTGAAAGGCGGAAAGCTGAGCGCAAGTGATAATATTTTATGTAGTTTGGGGTCAGTCAAACTGCAATATGCGGGTTTTGGGTCATTTGGACCACAATAGATAGATTTTGGGTCATTTTCTTTGAAGTGTCGGTTAAGAAGTAGTTAGAAAGTGGACAAACAATGTAAGGCGCAAGCCTATAAATAGACGTAGGTTTGTAAGTGTTGAGATATATTTTTGGAGAGCATGATTGTTGAATCTTAACATCTGAGAGATCTTGATCTAATGCTGAGACTGAGTATTTTTTTGTACCTGGGTTTTGGCGGAGTTAATATGACGTGACAGAACTTTTGAGCAGAATACATGTGTCTTTCCTATTTATCTGTGGTAATGCATTTTGCAATATGAATATATGAATGATGTGATGTTTCCTTGTTGCGATTAATGCTTACTGTTATATATGTTACGCAATTATGATTCTGTCAATAATGCGATCTATTGAATGATTAAGTTTAATTTTTGAGTTGAATGCTTAGATCTATGACTGAATGGTGCAATAAGTTGAATGTTTGATGCACAACATCCTCCTACATTTGGAGGAAACATGGTTCCGTCAACTCTCCCTTGAACATCTCGGGTGAGACCTCATATACTCCATAGGTGTTGTTGGACAAGGTAAAAAATGTCTGGGCCGGTGCTCAGGGAGATCGTAGTGGTTTGGTGTCGACAGTGTCGGGAACCCCTGTCGAATGGGTTTGTGTCAACAAATGGTTCCATTTGACGGGACCGTATGTGAAGTGACAAGAGGATATGTTGTAGCATTCGACGAAGCCAGAAATACAAGACTGGTTCGACCAGAAGTTGCAAGAGTTTGCTGAAAAAGAAAACCAGAACCCTTGACTGATGATAGATCAGTGGGTAGAGAGGTACATTCACGACGAACCGCACGAATGTTTTTTCTGTGAATTCCCAGTCATCTTGTTTGAGTAGTTGGAAAAATTGACCTTTCAGAAGCGGAACTTCCAAGGTGGTGAGCTGACGGCCTGGACCCCTGAGTTGATCCAGGAACTACAGGAAGTCAAAAACAAAGTGTCGTGGGCTGTCGAAGCATGGCTTGACAATATACTAGAAGGCTATATCACTGAGTTCGCGGTTGATACAAACAAATCCTATAGCGAAGCTGAAAGCTATTTCTTCCACGGATCACGAGGCAGGTTTCTGTTGTCTCTACAGTTGTCCATTAAGATGCTTATTTGTGAAAAAAGCATATTGAAGATGCATCTCGATCAGTAAAAACCCTGGTGGGAGGAGGCTGTGGATATCACGATGGCAGGGGGGCGGTACATGGAATGATAAGGGGTAGATGGGTGCAGGTCATGATGAGACTGTGAAGAATGTCAAGGAAGAGAGTGGTCTTACAAGGGGAGGAGCAAGGTTTCGATAGGAAAAGAGGCAGAGGACAGGAGAAGGTCCTGCAACGATCAGAACGCAAGACCGTGAAGGAATACCACACGGGACGAAGCGACCTCACAATCCAAATAAGGAAAACCAGGCTGCGCCCATGACAGAGGCAGGACCAAACCCCAGCAGCCATGTGCCCACACCTCCGCTCACTATTTGTCAACCAGTAAGAAACACAACTTCGACACCACCGTGTCAGCCAAACTTGATTGCTAGTAGTTCAGGGACTGCAGGAAGGAAGCCTAGGATGGCGAGTGAGGAGACGAAGTTGTCACTGTTCCATGGTGTTAACACCCAAAAAGTGTTAACACCATGGAACAACGACAACTTTGTCCACGGGTCTGACTGCACAGTTTCGCCACAGACCCGCAGTTTGATTTCTGCATTTTTTCCCTGTTTTGAACCCAGCCCCTTTTTGCTGCAATATTTTCTGCATCTGCACAGCCATCTGTCCTACCTGCAGCCATACTTCCCTACAGCCTTTTCTGCAACATAATTTCTGTGCCATTTATAGAATCTTTTTAAAATTTCAGCATTTTAATTCAGAAAATTTTGCATGTTAAAGTTTCAAATTCAGTATTATTAGTTAGAAAGTTGCCCACCCCGTGGCACTTTTACTTGGGTTCATCACCTCACGTGCACACACTCTGTCACATAATTCAAGTGAGCCTTAAAAACTACTTAACACAACCAACACTCTAACCCCACTTAGGGAACACAAAAGAATTTTTGTAGTTAGGTAGGACTGGGGGGATAGGCTTCCAATAACACCCCTCGGTTACTTACACTTGAGACATAGCTGTTGTCCATTAGGGAACCAAAATCCCCTAGTATTTTTTTGGCACGGTCACAACCAGTTTATCAGAGGGCCTCTCCCCTAGGAGAGTTGAAGTCACCAGGAAGGTTTCGGAGGCCTGAGTGGAATACCGCACTCCATTCAGTCACCGAAGGCTACCTTTCGTAGTTCTCAGGGTATCCCTGTATAGGGATACTGCGGTAAAGGGACCAAACGGCAGATTCACCTTTTCTGGACGTGTCATGAACGGGGTATCTTAGTTGCCATTCTTCTAGGATTGACTACCCGGTGTCCCTCCCGGTAGGGGGATATCTTAGCCACTTGGATCTCCTATCCATATTGTCTAACTTGGATTTCATCACCTTGCAGAGGATATGTCTAGTTGAGTCAGAATACTATTTAGTTAGGTGTTTGCTTGCTCCCTTACCTCCTTTTGGTCTAGTGAGTCCACCATTTTTTATTTTTAGGAAACCTGCTGCTTGTTGGTATTCTGACCATTTCTATTGATACTCCACCTATTGTAGCACAGCTATTACAGTAGGTGTTTTGAGTTGGTTGTTGGCCTGAGTGCCCTATTTTTTGAGCTCTCCTTCTGCACACTCGGTTGCATTAGGGTTTTTGAGCTATTTTTCACTCACCATAACCCCCAGAGATTTGACACCATCTGTCACCATTGAGTCCCTGAGACATTCTCGGTGCCTCAGGGGCGAGCCCCCACAACACGGTTCACTTGACACCACCCGTCATAGACACAGATCTACATCACTTGATACCACTTATCATAGATCTCAAGCCTTGTCACTTGACTCCACTCATCAGCGGCATAGGACTCCGTCACCCAATCCTGACGCCCCTAACTTTACCTCTGATTCTGAGGTAGAGTCTGAGAACCCCATTTACACTGCCCCTACTAGCCCCATGGCTGGCACGACTTCCACCCCTTTCCTTGTAGGGACCATTGGTGGCACATCCACCACTACACCAGTTACCACACCTGCTTTGGGTCTGCCCTCGATGGGGGCCACGACCACCATCGCGGTTACTGTACCCATTCCAGTAGCTGGCATACCTACCATCACTCCACCAGTGACTCACACCAGCCTTGGTGGTGCAGGACCTACCTTAGTTCCCCCACTTGGGGGAAACATCCCAAACCCTGCCCCTCCACTTGGGGGCATTGGCCCCAACTTGGTCACACCCACTAATGTGTCACATCCTTCTTCCAGTTTTCCATTCATGGCTAGCCTCAACCTGCCTGACCTAGCCAGATTGACTAATGATCCCATCAGACACGACCGTGCGTGGACTCACATGCCCACCAAGCTCCCCTCTGACATCCCTAAGTTTGAGGGCAAGGCAGGTGAGGACCCTCAAAACCATATTATGTCACTCCATCTATGGTGTTCCTCCAACTCCATAGTGGACGATTCTGTTCACCTCCGTCTGTTATAGCGCACCTTCACTCGCTCTGCAGCTAAGTTGTACATCGAGCGACCCCATGGGACCCATGCCACCTTTTCTTCCCTTGCCTCGACTTTCCTGCAGTTCTTCCAGTTACCTGTCTGCTATGACGCAGGAGTTGAGATTCTCCTATCTTGCAGAAAAAACATGGCTACCCACATCACAGACCACATTCATGAGTGGCGTCGATGTCGTAGCCTCTGCAAAATCAAATTAGACGACCGTATCTTCTTAGATTGGTTCCTCAAATCCCTTCTTCCTGTCATTGCTAAGGATGTGGCATCCGAAAGACCCCAGTATGAAGAAGAGGCAATCCTTAAGGCCCAGCAATTTGACCTCATTTACGCCCAGTCGGGTTATCTCTATACCATTATACCTGATGCCCCTCGCGGCGATTCCTCCCAACACGATGCGCCGGGGGCATCCCATGCTGCAGACGGCATCATTGGCCATGTTTCCTCGAATCCCCAACCCTTTTCCATAGCACGTCCTAACCCGGGCCCTGACCTTTCGCGGGCTACCTCACAGTCCGGAGCAACCAATTCGTATGCTCTCATGGCCCATCACCACCATTCCCATGGACCCACATGTCCACCTCAATGTTTCGGGCATGCAACTCCCACTTATGCCCCCCCGATCGCACCTCAGCCCTATTACCATCCACAGGCTACACCCGCTCCTGCGTCTTCCCAAGCCCAACCTGCTTATTACCCGCTATAGGAAACTCCTGCGGCTAACCAACAACCCGCTCCGCAGACATATCAGTAACCCCCACAAGGTTCAGCACCTGCACAACCTCCTCCTACATATTATCCACTGCAACCTGCTCCCGCACCTGCACAACCCAAAAACCCACCTGCTGCCCAAGGGCAAGTATACGCCCAACAAAATATGCAGCAAAACCAAAACAACCAACGCCAATAGGGCCAACAAAACCGCGGCAAGGGCCATAATCGTGGGAACAACCAACCTACAGACCAAGCTGGTCAACCTCCTAATCCCCCAGACAATAATAATGCGGCCCTTGCCAACCAAAACCCTGATCGCCCACCCAAGCAAGCTAAAAACACTAATTTACGAACAAACCATCCTTGTTCTATTTGCGGGGTCTATGGCCACTATACCCATGCTTTCCCACATTTGGAACGAGCTCGACAACTTTGGGTTGATGATGCCCATCGCCAAGGGCACGCAGCTCCTCAGGTGCCACCCAACCCCCCTCAACCTCAGCAGCCACCGTTGGTACTACAAAACCCCTTACCCGCCCAAGGCGTAGTGAACACTCAGCCGTTGGCTCCCCCTCAAGCCAACGCGCCACCCCAACAACAGATCACTTACACCGCTCCTGATCAACCCATGTTCGACTCAGGTACACATCACTTGCTGATGATGTCATCTGCTGATGTCAACCTCCAGACTCGCCGAAACCAATATGGCTCCACCTCTGAAGCCCCTCCCGCTGATAAAACCACTAACGCTCATCCCACGGATCAGGTGTTACGTATCCCTCCGCCTCCACTAGACGATGCTTCCAAAGCACCCCGTTTTCCACTTCGTTGTATTAACAATAACCCCAATGCGTGTGCTGCGTCAAACTACAACATTGTGGATGACTTAGCCCAGTCTCCCGCAGCCATGTCTGCGTTAGAAGTCTTGAAGAACTGTCCTTCCCAGCGCAAGACTTTACACTTAGCCATTGGGGCTATTGACCCAAATGATTCGAATTTGATGGCATTTGATTTGGACCAGTCCGAACCATGCCTGCCTTCCACTTTAGCATTCCAAGTTTATGTTTCTGTTCAGAATCTTGTCATCCATCGATGCATCATCGATGAAGGTGCCTCTACATGCGTTATGTCCACGTTCGTATGGCAGAAGTTGGGATCCCCTACTCTCCAGCAGTCCACCACTGCGTTACGTGCCTACGACGGTCGTTCGGATCAACCCCAAGGTCTCCTAGCCAATGTCCTCGTTGAGTTAGGTGGTAAAACCGTACTCATCGACATAGAGGTAATCAACGCCCAACTTGATTATAACCTCTTACTTGGCTGCAGCTACATGTATGCCATGCGGGCGGTTGCCTCTTCCGTCTTTCGTACCATGATGTTCCCTCATGAGGGACGCATGGTCAAGGTCAACCAACTCACCTACTATGATCCCAATGCCCCTGCTGCACCTGAGAATGTTCTCCCCATGGTTGAACAACCCGTTAGTGGTGCAACTACCTCGTTTGTTTCCTCTCTGGGGCCCGGAGTTTACTCAGACGTGCCAATGACCTCTACCTTCCAATCTATTCCACCTCCGTCACCCGCAAATGACGTGTCTAACCTATGTACCCTGTCCCATAACACACAAACTCCTAACAATCAACCGCCCTTGTTTCCTAAACCCCCTTTGGTCCCTAGTCACATTGGTGTTACACCCACCCACACAATCCCCTTCCTATTCCCTCCATCGGGAGTAGTAAGCGCCCCGGTTATGGCTACCCTTAGTCTCCCCGGGTTAACCTTGGGATTACCCATGTGGTACATTTCGCCTCCCGTTCCACCGCCGACACCAAATGTCGTCCTGTAGCTGGTGCAACCCATTGTTACTACTACTCAACCACCTCCCGGTTTCGCTACCCCTTCATCCTCCACGAATCCCCCTCCTCTTACCAAGCACACTTGGGGCAAAGGCCCACAACCATCCACTACTGTACCCCCTCCCAAGGCAGTTGAACCCCCTCCCACGGTTCGTGCTCCCCTCAAATGCTCATTATGTGATGAGTTAGGTCATCCGACTCATCAATGTCCACAGTTACCGGCATTACAAGAACATATGCAACTACTTGACGATGACCCCAATATTCCCATTGTCAAACTCGACCCCACCCCCAAGCCTCGCGATAAATCCCTGCGTACCAACCACCGCTGTGCGATATGCGATGTTTACGGGAATTACTCACATCACTGTCCCGATCTCCCAGATTACTGAGCAACTCTCTATGAGATGAACAATCTGGACCTTGATACGGCACCACCCACGATTGAGGAGATCCACCCCCCGGTCTCATCCCCTTCTGGAGAGATTAATACCATTTATATGATCTCTTCAACCACTACTCCTTTGTCAACCGATTTGACAACACAAACCTTCCGTACTGATGAGGAGATTCTCGAGGCTCTCACTGCCCCGGACTATCCCTGGGATGACATGCACCACCGTTCCTACTTCATCCCAGAAGAATTCTCCTTTGGCACAGCTACCCAATTCGTGGTTGAGTCCAAAGATTTCCTTCCCGCTAAGATTGACTGGTTTAAGGATCCTATTCCTGCTCCTGATGCCTTCGAGGAGGGTAACATGGCCAACATCTCACCCGTCATCCACATTGATATCGCTGCCCCAGGTGGTTCCCCTGAACTCATAACTTTAGGAGCCTCCTGCAGTAAGAACGAGATTGAGGAGTACAAAAAACTCTTCAAAGAGTTCCGTGATGTCTTTTCCTGGTCCTATACCAAAATGCCGGGTCTCGACCCCGCTATTATAGAGCACCACATTGACACATGGCCAGATGTACCCCCCATTCACCAAAAACAGCGTCCCATTCATCCCTCAAAGCTCCCAGCTGTTAAAGCCGAGATTGAGAAACTTCGCAAGGCAGGATTCATTTATCCTATTGCCTATACCCCATGAGTTTCAAACCCCGTTCCCGTTAACAAAAAACAAGGCACCATTAGAGTATGTACTGACTTCCGCGATTTGAACCGCGCTTGTCCCAAGGACAATTTCCCCACGCCATTTATTGACCAACTCATCGATGCGTGTGCACGGCATGAAGTCCTATCTTTCATGGATGGTTTTTCCGGATACAATCAGATTCAAATCCAAAAGGAGGATCAGTACAAGACAGCCTTTACTACCCCATGGGGCACCTTTGCCTCTCGCGTCATGCCTTTCGGCCTCAAAAATGCTAGTGCCACCTTCCAGCGGACCATGACCTATTGCTTTCACGATTTGGTCCACATCCTTCTAGTCTACCTTGACGACCTTACAGCTCGTTCCCGGAAACGATCGGACCACCTTAACGACCTTCGACAAGTTTTTCTGCATTGTCGCAAATATCAAATCCACTTGAACCCACACAAGTGTGTTTTTTGCATTCCGGTAGGCCGATTGTTGGGTTTCATTGTTTCCTAGAAAGAAATTACTGTTGATCCTATGAAAGTACAAGCCATCTTAGACCTTCCCTCTCCTCGCATGCTTTGGAAGCTCCAAAGTTTGTAGGGGCGATCCAATTTCCTTCGTCGCTTCGTTCCAGATTACGCTACTACCGTTCATGGTTTCTTACGCCTACTTCATACCCACATACCCTTTGTTTGGGATGAACAGGCAGAAGCTGCCTTTGGAGCCCTCAAGAAAGCCCTTACACAGGCCCCTTTGATCTCCTCTCTGGATTTCACTAAGGACTTCATCCTTTACGTCTCGGCATCCAATCATGCTGTGTCCGGAGTCCTTGTTCAAGAAGACGCTTCTCATCAGGAGCACATCGTTTATTACGTCAGCCAGACCTTGTCTGGACCACCCATACGTTACCCATATGAGGAGAGACTAGCCCTAGCTGTGGTCTTTTCCATCCAAAAATTGCGACATTACATCTTGCTCAGTCACACCACAGTCGTCGCCGACTCCAACCCCATGGTCTATCTTTTAACCCGGCGGCTCCTGCAAGGTCGTGTTGCTAAATGGGTCATTATCCTCCAAGAATATGACCTCACTTTCAAAACCCCTAAGAGCACAAAATCCCTAGCGCTCGCCCAGCTCATCACTGATCTCCCCCCCTTATCCCGGCCCCACAAATCTCCGACGAGTTACCCGACAATCACTTGTTCACTATCTCGTCTGATGACCCATGGTACGGTGATATTTTATTATACCTTCGCACGCAGAAGTTCAGACCCAAAGTCACCCATAATGGACGCCGTCGTATCCGTCACTAGGCCTCTCGATATCTCCTCTTAGGCGATGTCCTTTACCGGCGGGGGGTTGACACAATTCTTCGTCGTTGCATTACACATGAGGAAGCTGAACACGTCCTTAATGACTGCCATAGCGGTGCTTGCGGCGACCATTTCTCTAGGATGGCCACCGCCCAAAAGGTCATCCGCGCCGGATACTTCTGGCCTACACTTTTCACCGACTGCATCACTGCGGTCAAGCATTGCCACAGTTGCCAACTTTTCGCCCCCAAGGCCCGGACACCACCTGCTCTGTTACACCCAGTCGTCACCGTTGGTCCCTTTTGTAAGTGGGCCATTGACTTCATGGAATGTAGACCCCCGTCTGCCAACGGCCATAAGTACATCATTGTCGCCGTTGATTACTTCACCAAATGGGTGGAAGCCATGCCCACCTTCAATTGTACCGCTGACATCGCTGCCCGTTTCTTTTTCAATCACGTTACTAGCGGCATCTTGTCAAACACACAAGGAAAACTCATCAAACTCATGTCACAAAAGTAAGCCCCCCCCTGAAACCCTAACAGCTCGATCCGAAATCGCGGCTTTAGGGATCCTTGCTGCGGTTTCGGACCGCGGCTGTCAGGCCTAAACTCGCGGTCATGAACCGCGTCTGTCGAGGCTCAACACGCGGTCGCGCACCGCGTGTTCCACCCCGGAACGTGCGGTCGCAGACCGCGTATTTCCACCTGGAACTCACGGTTCACAACCGCGTGAAATAGCTTGGAACTCGCGGTCTCAAACAGGGGTTCCACCCCATAAACCCGCGGTCCACCCACATGGACCGTACAAACCCTGGGACCCACAACCCTACCCCGAACCCAAATAAAAATGCAGGTATGAGTTTAACGAAATACCTGTAACTCCTGGATCTGAAAACGGCCAGTCGGATCGTCCAGAAATGCCACCTCAACTTTGGTCCACCTCACACTAGTCAAAGTCAAATAGTACAAATGACACTTGTCATGTTGGACCCACTCACTATTTATAGTCCGTTGACTTTTTCTCGTTTTGGCCATTCTGACCCCATACAGAGTCCATTTTTCGAACCGTTTCCACCACCGGAATCAACACGATGCGACCGTCATGATGGTCAACTAGTTCCCTTAATTTTTTCACTTTATTTTTTTGCGCATTTTTACAAACATCACCCATCGCCTCAGTTTGCATGCCACATCGGCCATTATCCATTTTTTGCCACAATTTATATCGCCGGATTTAGTTTTCCGAGCTCGTGATGATGCTTGAGATCATTTCTCGCTCTCACCTGGTACAGTTTCAACATTGTGTTCCAACACCTTGCTGCCTCAGTTTGCGCGCCACATCGGCCGCCATCGGATTGTTCCACATGATTACATGAGCCATCCACTCCTGTCATACTGCAAATATTTCGTTATTTTGCCACCATTCATTCACCCCGCAAAGAGGCCCACCAATGTTCCCCCCTACCCTCGTTCTTGGTCATCTTTAATGTTCCTTGATTGAACACTTCCTCCTTGCCTGGCGATTCCTTTTGTTCGGTATAATTTTATCCCTTTTTCGGGCCGGACAAGTCCTTTATGAAAAAGGCACTTAGGGAGTTTCTGTTAAGCTCTTTTCTAACTCCTAAAAACAATGAAAAGATCGCCGAGCAATCTTGCTTCCTTTCATGCTCGTTAAAATACCTGAAAGGGCGTCTATCTGGTATAATTTTAACCCTTTTCCGGACCTGGTAGACTAATTACGAAAAAGGAATACTCTAGTCACACCGGCTAGAAGAGTTCTTCATTGCATCCTTTTATGCTTCTTCGAGCCTTGGAGACTAACACACGAAAAAGCAACCCCCTGGAGTCTTCTTATCGCTTTCAGACTCTCTAAAATTGAAAGCAACAACGAGCATGTACTATCCTGGGCTAGTACAAATCCACAGGATAGTACCATTCCATTACTTCAGAGTCTTCTTATCGCTTTCAGACTCCTTAAAATTGAAAGCAATCACGAGCATGAACTGTCCTGGGCTCATACAAATCCACATGACAGTACCATTTTACACACACTTCTTCTAGTTCCTTAACCCATGAAGAAGTGCCCCCGTGCCTCTTGGCACTATGATCGATCATCTCGGCAGCACCCCCAATCAGGTCGCCTTTGTTCAGAGTATTCTGTAGTCTCCTGCCATTGTACACCAGCTTGAGTCTCACTCATCCTAGTCACCACCCTTGATCCATTACAGCTATGATCCCTTTCCCACCAGTCAGTTTCATATGCTGCCCGATCATCCCCGTTATCGTACTCTGAACAAAGGAAGTTTGAGTCCACCCACTCTACTTTCCCAGTTATCCCCCACAGTTTGACAGTCCTGCCATTAGTACTCTCACACTTTGGTTCTCCACCTCACGCTCCTGTCAAGGAAACATCATTGCCTTGATAGTTGTAGGTCTCCCTCTGTTGACGACAGCCCCTCTATTCCAGAGGATAGGCCCAGAGGTCCCTACACCTTGGACTCATCACCATCTGTGGTGAGTGCCTACGGATCGTTTTGAGAGGAGTCATCATTGCCTCTCCGAATGGTGGTTTCTCACATGCTCGACTTCAACCCCTTGATCACATCGTTGAGAATCGCGTAGGGTTATATCCCTTCAGTTTTTGGTCGAAGACCCTGGATTTCCCTCGACTCTAGCACATTGGTGAGTCACTTCGGAACGCCCAGTTTTCTGTTCCCGTGGATGTCCGGGTTGCGTTGGCGATTGTATTCGGAAGCTCTCCAGTTATATGCTTCCTTGAGTACCCAGTTCAGTTCCAGTTTAGTGTACCATTGAGGTTATGGCTCCCTGCCACTATGATCCAGCAGCTCATCAGTCCCTCTGGTACCCCAGTCAGCAGCATTGATGTTATTCCAGTGCACCAGTTTTTCAGCTCACACATGGTCAGCCTAGCAGTATGTCCCAGATTTGTGTCCACTCTGGACCCTTATGATGTACACAGTGGTTCTCTATGTATCTTACAGGTCCCTCTTTTTGGGCCTCACAGTTCTTTTTATGTATCTTGACACGAGCATGGGTATGCCCGCCTCGTCCATATATTGAGATTCTGCCTCATTCATTGTTTGAGGCCATGTATATTTCAGGTCCCCATATTTTGGACCCCATTGTTGTTATTATGTTATATCTTGATACGAGCATGGGAATGCCCGCCTCGTCCATATGATCAGATGATTCCTCATCCATTATTGAGGTTATGTACTTTTAGTTCTTGAAGTTTGTTCGGGATCGTTGTTCCGGGATTCAGTTTGTTTCTTCTGTTCTCCACACCCCAGGAAAACCATACAAGACTTATGATGTCCATCGGCCATATGGTGAGCTCCTGCCCTCACACATCCGGGGGCAATCTGTTAACACCCAAAAAGTGTTCACTACCTCATCTACCCCATTACATGGCTCATTCGTCCATATTTCCCACCATATTTGCCTTATTTACCTTAAAATCCCACTAAAAAGCCTCCAAAAGGCCTAAAAAGCCTCCAAAAGGCCATAAAACCATCAGAAAAGCCTCCAAAAGGCTAAAAAACCCCTTTTCCCCCTAAATTATCTAAAATTCCTCTAAAAATAGCAAAAACCCTCTAAAAAGGGAATAAAAAATATAAAAAAATGAGGAAAAAGAGGAAAAAAGAGGAAAAAACCCTATACAGCTGACCTAAACCATATGGTTCCCAAAACCATGGGCCAGCACTCCACCACCAAAAACTATAAATAGGTGATAGAGACCCCTCATTTGACATCCACAATCATGTGCACCCTTACTCTGCCAAAATAGCTCTCGAAACCCTAGCTCACCCTTGAGCTCACCTTGAGTGCCCCTTTTGGCCCATTCCCATCATTTGGAGAAAGAGAAGGAGCAAGTTAGAGCTTGGAGCAACCCTCTTGGGCCATTGCAAGAGCTTCACCAACCTTCACCTTGGAGGTAAAGATTAATATAAAAGTCATTCTTTATATCTTGTTTTTTCTGTTTCATGCACATGTTAGAGTAGTTTACATTTTTGTTTTAGCATTTTAATTTACATTTTACTGAACTGCTACAAAGGAGTCCCTTCTCCTTAGTAGGTGCTCATTTGCACAAGCTAGGGGTAAAACCCTAGCTACACATGGAAACAAAACAGATAATCCCGAATAGTACTAGTTCTTATGTGAGGCGGTATGGACCGTGAAGAAAATTACTAATGATGATGCTAAGAAAGGACAATTAATGACAACTCTGCGAGGTCGCGCATTAGACTGGTTTATGAAGTTTATTCTAGTTCCCATAGTAGCTCCAGAGAAGACGCTAAACTATATTAGGAAAGGATTGATTGCAGAATTCAAAAAACCCAAGTCTGAAGCACAGTATCTTATAGAACTAAAAGAGAATAAGCAGTATCCCAATGAAACGGTGTGGGATTTTGACCAGCAATTCAAAACTCTGATGGCGAGGGTCATCTTTGACATGAGTGTTTTCCAACACAAAGAATGGTTCATTGCGGCATTGCTCCTGCATATTCGTCTACCGCTGATGCAGCAGAACATTACGACACCGAGCGAAGCCCTGGAAATTGCGATGTGGTTAGAAACTTTGCCAATTAGAGAGAATGCAGCTGGTATGTCATAGATTCAGACGCAGCTGGCTAACTTGAGAATATAGCTGCAAGATCTTAAGAAAAGAAAGGAACAACGAGAATAAGTATGGTGTACGCGCTGCCGTGGAGAGGGGCATACTAAGGATAGTTGCCTAGACTTCCTCAATTATCTGGTTTCAGGAGCACCAAACCTGTTGAATGGCGGCGGTATGTCGTGGTGTCACATCTATCAGATATATGGGCACCACCATGAGGAATGTCAATACATCCAGAAGATGGTCACAAAACCGATGAATATGTATTATACATTCTGTAAGTCTGTGGGACATGAAGACAAGGACTGCCGAGCGTATGGGTTACCTCAGGAGAGAACATATGATGCATTCTATGTGAAGGACGACCAGCGTGTCGTACAACAACCACAATCGCAACCGTAGGTAGCCAAATCGCTACCTCAACCGCAAGTGCAGTTTGTACCGCAGCAGCAATCACAACAGTTTATGCCGTAGTATGCTCTGATGTATATGGCTCCACAACAGCCAAAGTACGTTCAACAACCATAGTACATGCAACAAGGGCAAGGGGTGCAATCGAATTCTATGCAGCAACAATTCAATCAACCACAGTACCAGCAGCAGGGGGATTCTGGGGTGGACACGGTGGAGGATTTGGTCACGGAGGAGGATGAGGGGGTCGAGGACCTGTTCAGTGTTATCATTGCGGGGTGTGGGGACACTACCAACGAGATTTCCCACAATTGTAGACACAGTGTACGTTTTGTTTTGTTACGGATCACACTGTGGAAAACTATCCTTAGTTGATTGCGTGATGGAAAGTGGGGAATGTTCCGCAACTGCAGAACCAGAACCAGGTGCATCAACTAGTGAAAAATCAAGTACAGCAACCGGCGCAGAACCAGAGCCAGCGTCCAAATCAAAATTCCAACCAGAATGTGAATCAACCTGGAAATCCGTCGCTGAACCAGACTCAGGGTGCGACTATTGCGATAATTTCGACAGAGCCAAGGACACAAGATGCTGTAGTCGTAGTTATCACTCGGGGTGGTGTGACAACAAGTGAAGATAGTCCGCATCCACTTATCCAGTTAGCAGGGAAGAAGAAGGTGTCGTTTGAAATTGATTCCGAGTGTGATGCATTCTTTCAAGCACGACGTGCGATGGAAAAAGATCACGGTAAGGCCATTATTTGTGACATGCCTCCTATTTTTTATGCCACTTCAGAGGCAAGCCCATCGCGACAGTATGGAACCTTGCAGAAATTTTTTGAGATTTGCTTAGCACTAGCGAGAGATCCTAATGCTCTCGCTGAGATCAAAGGGCTATTGCAGCGACCAAACAGGGGACGGTGTGAGTATGCGGTCAAATCCTTACAGAGGCAGAAGACTGGTAAGGAGATGCGCATGAACATTCAAATCGGAGACTACGAAGTTGATTCGTTTATTCTGGATCTTGGTTCGGATGTCAACATCTTAACCAAGCAGGCCTAGCAGAAAATGGGGAGTCCCATGTTGAGCTAGTCTCTCGTACAGCTCCATCTGTCTAATCAAGCCAAGGTGACACCAATTGGGAGATTTCCATGCTTGGTGGTGGACATTGAGGGAATGAATACATATGCGGATTTCGATGTGATCGAAGTAGTTGAAGGGGGAAGCTCCTATCCCGCGTTGCTTGGGATTGGATGGGATAAAGACAGTGCAACAGTAATCAACTTTAAGAAGCGGATGATGACATTTGAAAACTGCGACCTTAGAGTCGTAGCTCTGTTGGATCTGGCTGAAGGACGTATGTACATTGAATCGGTAAGGGATGATGATCCTAGCAGATGGGATCATGCATAAAATATTTCAAAAGATTATATTCACCCGACTGCAACGGTGAGCTTGACTGGCGCAGCTTCAGCTCTGCGTCTTCCGATTCTGATGACGCTTTAGAGAATTGGCAGAACCGCTTGCATGAGGTGTCGCTCCACAAGTGTGGGTTAGTCACACAGTCATTATGCCGTGTTGCGACTGAAACTGTTGCACTTCCAGTATATGAAGGGCTGCACGGCTTGTCTACTTTCCTTGTGGCATTCGAAGAAAAGGTCTCAGAACCATAGCAATTGCTGGCATTGGAGGAAGCGTTGAAGGATGCTCCAACATATTGGTGGGTGGCACATAAGAAGTCGATTGCGGGATGGGCGCAGTGTCGCAGACTACTGACGGTTCACTTTGGCGACACTGAAGTTTACCACACGGGGAAATATGATGACCGGAACAACCATAGCAGTCATTTGATGGAGTGTCAGAAGTTGTGGGCATCACGACAAAAGGATGAGTGGGTTCATGCCTTTATCCATACTTTGGACGAGATCCCGCGATCATGGTATACTGTAGCCGAATTGGGGGGGGAATTACCACTTGGTTGGAATTAACAGTGTGCTTTACTCATACCTTCAGCTTTGCGGTTGCCAACCCGGATGTCCATAATGCTTTGCAGCTCATCCACGACATAGTTCTGAAGGTTGTTCCAGTGGCATATCTGGCGGATCCACATACGCATTTCTAGATGCAGTCTATGATGGAATGTTATAATATCACTAGTGGGATAGAAGATGGTGATGATCCACGGAATGTCAATATTCCAGAATCTGAAGGAAGTCGTGATGTGGTAGCACCGGATGCGCTAACTGATCCAAGCAGCCAGCCGCTGAAGCTCCAAAAGGTCAACATTGGGATAGAGGACAGTCCAAAGTTTGCAAATGTTGGGGACTATTGGGATGATGAGATGATGGGGAAGGTCACAGACTTGTTGCATGAATTCCAAGACTTGTTCCCCATGAAGTTTTCTGAGATGAAAGGAATCTTATCCGATTTGGGAGAGATGAATATCCCGTTGAAACCAGATGCAAAATCAATTAGGCAGCGTCCCTATCGACTGAATCCACGTCATAAGGAGAGGGTCAAAGTAGAACTTGACAGCATGTTGGATGTTAGCATTATTGAACCAGCTGAGGAATCAGACTAGATTAGTCCTATGGTGGTGCAGGACAAGAAGACAGGGGAAGTGTGCATTGTGTTGACCTGTGAAGGTTGAATGATGCATGTCTGCATGATCCATTTTCGACCCCATTCACTGATTAGGTACTGGAGGGTGTGGGTGGCCAAGAGATGTATTATTTCATGGATGGGTTCTCTGGATATCATCAGATTAGAATTGCGAAAGAAGATCGCCATAAGACAACCTTTGTGACAGAATGGGGCTGTTTTCAGTACATGGTGATGCCATTTGGGCTGAAGAATGCACCTATGATATTCTCGCGGGTCGTCGTTGCTGCCTTTAGGGATTTCATCCAGAAGTTCTTGCAGGTGTACATGGATGACTGGACAGTCTATGGATTGATCCGTGATCATCTGGCCAACCTACGGTTGATGTTGGAACGCTGTCGATAGCATCAGATATTGCTGAATTTGAAAAAGTGCATTTTCTGTGCACCATTTGGGATATTACTGGGTCACATTGTGTGCAAGCAGGGATTGTTAGTCGACCTAGCAAAGTTTGTGCTCATTCTGAGACTAACACCATTGACTACAGTCAAGCAGTTGAGAGTGACGTTGGGACGCACTGTGTATTATCGTAAATTCATCAGGGGTTATGCAACGATCACGACCCGTATGGAGAAGTTACTGAAGAAAGATGCGGTATTCCAATGGAGCCTTGAATGTCAAGTTAGCTTTGAGACACTGAAGGCTAAGATGGCCTCAATGCCGATACTAGTATTTCCAGACTGGAGCAAGGAATTCCATGTCCAAGTTGACTTATCATTGATCGCGCTGGGAGTAGTGCTCACACAACTTGGGGAGGGGGATCTAGATCATCCCATTGCTTTCGTGAGTCGGAAGTTGTCGTTGACAGAAAGGAACTATACATACACCAAAAGGGAAGGTATAGCGATGGTCTATGGACTGCAGAAGTTTTGACACTACTTATTGGGAGGACACTTTAAGATGTTCACAGACCATTCTGCATTAAAATACCTGGTCAATAAGCCTGTGCTGGGGGGGAAGATATGTCGCTAGCTACTTCTATTTTAGGAGTTTGATTTTGAAGTAATTGTGAATCCAGGATGTCTGAACGCAGGGCCAGATCATCTGTCGTGCATTGAGACAGGAGATGAGGCAAGTAATATTGGAGACGGGTTGCCGGATGCGCAACTATTTAAGGTTGAAGTAGCTGATGGCTACTATGAGGAAATCATTCAATTTTTGGCGACCGGTATCGCACTGGAGGGGCTTACCATTAGTCAGAAGAAGCAGCTGGTGGTCAAGGCTGCTGATTTTCAGCTGATTGTCGGACAATTGTACAAATTGGGATCAGATGAGATCTTGAGGCACTGCGTCTTTCCTCATGAGAAAGGGAAGATCTTGTCGGAAGCACATGCAGGAGTGGCTGGTGGGTACTATGGCGGTCATGCGACTGCTAGGAAGGTGCTTTGCGCAGGCCTTTGGTTTCCCACACTTCACAATGATGCGACAGATTATGCGCAGTCTTGCGATGTCTGTCAGAGAACTGGGAAGCCCTCCAGGGGGGATGAGATTCCACTAATACCTCAAGTGACACTGCAGCCATTTGATAAATGGGCAGTGGATTTCGTGGGCCCTATCAACCCACCTGGGAAGTGCACTGGTGCAAGATACATCATCATACCAACTGATTATTTGACAAGATGGGCGGAGGCTGCACCAGTCATAGATTGCACCGCTGCAACAACAACACGTTTTCTGTTTGACAACATTGTCACTTGGTTTGGTTTCCCGAAGGTATTGATGAGTGATCAGGGCATTTATTTCATCAATCGCACTGTCAGCGCATTAACAACAAAACTACAGATTCAACATAAGAAAAGTACGCCATACCATCCGCAAGCAAATGGGACAGTAGAAGATTTCAACAAGGTCTTGGAGCACACGTTGACAAAGGTGTGCAATGCCAACCACGATTACTAAGATCTAAAGATTCCAGCAGTATTGTGGGCGTATCGCACCACGTGTAAAAGGTTGATGGGACAGACACCATTCAAGTTGGTATATGGGCAAGAAGCAATTATGCCTATGGAGTACATCGTTCTGAGTCTACGCATAATGACGACAACAGGTATGGACGATGAAGCGACATTAGGAGAACGTCTGATGCAGCTACTACAGCTTGAGGAAGATCGTTTTATTGCCGGGTTTCATCAGAGCGTGGAGAAGGATCGACAGAAGGTTTGGCATGATTGCCATATCAAAAATAAATAGTTTCAGTAGGGTGACTTGGTGCTGTTGTATGACAGCAAGTTTATGAAGCATCCAGGAAAGTTGCAGATGCATTGGCTTGGTCCCTATTGCATCAGTAGCATAACGTCGGGCGGTGCAGTACAAATGCAGCAGTTAGATGGAGCGATGCTCCCAAAGCTGGTTAATGGTAGTAAGATGAAGCCCTATAAGATGGGCTTGGAGCAGTGCGATGCCTGAGTCGCATCGGGAAAAAAAAATGAGGAGAGCACAGGTTGCAGGATGGTGCACCAGTAGGAAGAGAATGCGCAAGTAGACAGGGTCACATCGCCGTTTGAGAGCCGGTCCACGAAAATTGCAGGGTTCCAACTGGGTCAAATCAATAATAAATGCATAAAGTTCAAGATAGTTAATTAACAACACTTGTTTGAATGATGAGAATTAATGGAAGATCCAGCCACTCGGATGATAGGATCGACAATAGATTTGGGTCATTAAGGCAGGATTTGGTCTGAATTAATGCATGATTTAGTCATGATTACGAGGGATCGAGTTGGGTGCTATAAGAACATGCCAAGGTTGGTCGGAAGGCACTTATTCATCGCGAGTGAGATCAGTTGCCAATTGTTGAATTGTGTAAGCTTGGGTTGTGTTGTAAAGTGCAGCTGCGGGGTGTTGATCAATTTCTTGGGTTGAGCAAGGTTAAGCCACCAGTTGGTGTGGCGGGCGTTAACTGCGGCATGCTGGGTGCACCGGATACGGTGGAGATTTCAAGTGAAGCAGAGTCATCTCTCATCCCTGTTTGTCTTGTTTAAGACGTCAATCGCGAGGAAGAATTTGCTAGCATGCTGATGGGATCGTCCTCCATTGTGCAACAAAATATGGGGGGGGGACGCAATCTAGCTCCCTGCGACCAGAGAAGCGGCAAACCCGCTCCACTGTCCAAGTGTTGGAAGGGGTCCCTGAGGCGAGCCCATCGAGCTCTGGTGTTGTGGAATCTGTAGTCCATGCAGGCTTCTTTGCTACGGATATCCAAGGCTACCGACCTCCATGTAGACCTAGTGTGCAGCTGAGGAGGCCCACTAAGAACCAGCGGTATCAAATAAAGATGCCGACAATTCCACCGGGCATGAGCTGCACCACGGAAATTGTGCTTGCATTTATGCAGCTGCGGTATGATGATCACGATTTGCTGGTGCCGAAGGATGTTATGACGGAGCCCTTTAAACCACGAGCAGAGGGGGCGACTGGGCCGATGCCACGAATTGCACATGCTTAGGCGCATGGTTTGGAGAAGGCTGGGTTGTTGGGTTTGATCAACATGCCCCACTTTGGGCGGTTGACAGAAGCAAATGCCTGTGTGAAACAATTGCTGGCCTGTTTTTATGGCGTCATTTTATGGTTGGACAAGCCATTCACCGTCACAGTGGACTTGATTTCCACAATCACGGGGTTTCCAAAGGCTGGGGTAGACCCATTGCAATATTTTCAGGGGAAGAACAACGACAAAAAATCTCGCGGCAAGGTTGCAGAAGCAATATAAAATGGAACGTGACGGACGGGCCTACCGTCTAGATAGCTTCAACAAGCTCCCACTTAAAATTGGGGCACGGATCCTGGCTACCAAAATCATTCAGAACAACCAACCCAACCAACTCAACTCAGGGGTTGTTGCATGCGTGGAGCTCTGTGTGGAGGGCATGCAAGTAAATTTGTCACTTTTTCTGCTAAACTAGTTGATGGAGGGCGCACTGGAGGCCCAGGCGAGATAACGACCATTCGCGTATAGCTGGTTGCTGATCTTAGTTGTGCTTGTTTCCTAGATGGAGCCCGACGATTATGAGGGAATGGAGGTGGATGCGGTGCAATTTTGCAAGGGAGAACGCTACAAAAAATTGTGGTGGGTACAGGAACCAGAGCGCATCAAGGATTGCGCAACGTAGTTCTGGTTCTACTAGCAATCATTGCAGGCGGTCACCGAGTGGGTTCCACGGCTGACTCAGACAACTGTTGAAAGGCATAAGGGGAGCACCCGGTTCATGATTGGACCACACAGTATCCATGTCCAAGCACGATGTGATAAGGATAAGAAGTGGTTGCAGACTCCCTATAAGTTATCGGATGGAGACTTATATGCGATCATTGACGATTGGCCGATCGAATGGCGAGAACCAGTTGTGTAGGAGGAGGAGTCCACAGGGATACCATTAGATGCGCCAGTAATGGAACAACAACATCACCATGAGTCAGACCAGGAGTCATCGCAGACCCCTACGGATGAAGAGCGCTTGCTTGAAGAGGGAGGAACGAAAGCACGCTATGAATATGGGACCTCCCCGACGACGAAAGCGCAGCTCGGCCCACTAATAGTAGCTATAACTAATGCAACAAATGGGGTGGCTTGAGAAATAACAACAAAGGAGGATGAAGGTTTTCATGCAGTTACTATGCATCTGGATTCCTTGTGCAACATTGTTTTGAAGAAGGAACCAGAGGGATCAACTATGCAGAAAGTTGGCGCAAGCGATACTTAGCTGTGGGATCGGAATGTACAAATTCCCCCGACTGCGATTGTGACTGATAATGAAGCTCTCAAGGCCTCATTGCGGCAGTTGGACATATTGTAGGTTAACATCCCCGCGCTGTCCTCACAGGCATTGGTGCAGATATAGACAATTTCCAGTTAGGAACTAGTGGATAGAGGGAAGGATGTTGTGAGTCAGCTCTTGTGCTTGCAGGAGGGCGAAGCAGTGCTACGAAAAGAAGTTGAGGAACTCAAGGGGAAGGCAGTAGTGGCATGGGAAGTGGCCGATGAACTTCAGGATACACTGGAGCAGTTTTGGGTCGAGAAGGCTAGTGAAATCACAGAGCTAAAGAAGGAACAGGATTGGTTGACGGTGGAGAAAACCACCCTGTGGAACAGTCATGTGCGGTTGGAGGAGGCTGTTGCTGAAGCTTGTCAACACGTGCTAGAGCCGATAGCGGCAGTGGATCCGGTCGAGCGAGCAAATAAGATAGGGGCTTTCATTGCCGACTTACAGACAGAAAATGCTACCTTGTCCCTCGCACTTTAGATGACCACACCACCAGAAGTTGTCGCAGAGCAGAAGAGAGCCATCGAAGAATTGGGGATTCAACTAGGTGAGTTGGAATAGGAAGCGACCAAGATCAGTGCTAAGACCGCACTCTTTTGGGGCAGTATTATCTAGGATGAGCAACTAGAGCAGCTGACCAAGCAACGATGCAAGCTGGAAGAACAACTAGAAACACTGAAGACGTCCATGCACACGATGCCGCCGGTGGCGTAGGTATCCAATTTGAAAGAGCTAAAGGAGTTGCAGTAGTCGCCAAGGGGGAAGAACGTCAGAAGAAGCGCGCTGCATAGTTGGACGAGTTTCAAGACCTCGGAGCACAGTTTAATGCCGTGGCTGGATTTGCGCTACAGGAGGTACAGGAAGGAAAGAAGAAAGTTAATGTGCACCTAGTTAAACACCCATTAGCACAGGAATTAACTGAGAGCCAGGAAGTCATTGCAATAGTCATGCAGCATGTTAGCGAAATCCTCCAGCAGTACGAAGACTTCAGGGTGAAGACAAATGAGTACATCATGTCCTGCTGATGTGGCTCGAGGGCAAGACGCAATATTGTGTTGGGGGCCTGTTGGTAGGCAGTTTAGACAAGTCAGCATCGCAGTATCGCGGATGCTGCGCAAGGCTGAAGATACCACGAAAGGCGAAAAGCTGAGTGCAAGTCATAATATTTTATGTAGCTTTGGGTTAGTTGAACCTCATTATGTGGGTTTTGGGTCATTTGGACCACAATAGATAGATTTTGGGTCATTTGCTTTGAAGTGTCGGTTAAGAAGTATTTAGAAAGTGGACAAACAATGTAAGGCGCAAGCCTATAAATAGATGTAGGTTTTTAAGTGTTGAGATATATTTTTGGAGAGCATGATTGTTGAATATTAACATCTGAGAGATCTTGATCTGATGCTGAGACTGAGTAATTTGTTATACCTGGGTTTTTGCGGAGTTAATATGATGTGATAGAACTTTTGAGCAGAATCCCTGTGTCTTTCTTGTTTGTCTTTGGTAATGCATTTTGCAATATGAATATATGAATGATGCGATGTTTCCTTGCTGCGATTAATGCTTTACTGTTATATCTGTTGCGCAATTATGATTAATTCTATCAATAATGCGATCTGTTGAATGATTAATTTTAATGCGTGAGTTGAATGCTTAGATATATGACTGAATGGTGCAATAAGTTGAATTTTTGATGCACAACATCCTCCTACATTTGGCGGAAACATGTTTTCATCAACTCTCACTTGAACATCTCGGGTGAGACCTCATCTGCTCTGTAGGTGTTGCTGGACGGGGTAAAACCTGTTTGGGCCGGTGCTCAGGGAGATCGCAGTGGTTTGGTGTCGACAGTGTCACGAACCCCTGCTGACTAGGTTTGTGTCAATAGGGCCGCGCTAGCGGGAGAAACAAGGACGCACACGTAGCTAAGGAACTGTGCATGCACCTTTAGGTTCAGTACCAAACCGAGGTGTGTGCGTGCTACTACGCATGTGCGTTGTTTGCACGTATGCACCCAAGGGCATGTGCACACTCCTGTTAAACCAAATAAAAAAGGGGGGCATACAGTGTGGTCTATTTAATTTCCAAATGGTCTAGAGTCATCCACCCAACACGTACGCGGACTAAGAGACCACCCCACTCACCCTTTGCACTCAATAAATCCATCAATACATCTACCGAGTGATCATCCATTGCATTGGATAGGTAAGATCATTCTTTTTGTCATTTTATTTATTGTTTATTAATTTTTATTAATTCCCAAATTAGTAAAATAATGGAAATTTTTTCAATTGTAGAGTCTAAACCTATACAATGAATGAACAAAATGTTAACATGGATTTCGGTGGAACACAAGAAAACACAAATCTTGGATCCAATGAAAAACCTCAACAAAATGAAAACGTCCAACCAAATCAAAACCCCCAACCAAATTTGGACCAAGATGACTTGAACCATTACCTAAATGAAATGAGAGTGAATAACCAAGATTTAAGAAACACAGGGAACCATCTCAGTGTCCCTTGCCATGTCAATTAAGAGCTCAATTGACTCCCTTACCCATGCACATTGCAAGTTGACATACATCACCGAATATAGAGCTAGGATGTGAGAGTATTATTCCACTGGAATTTTCGAGGAGGAAATAAAAGCATTGAATATTACGAAGGCCAAATTATATAGTATGTTCACCGATCCAAAAACAAAACAACCACTAGATATTAAAAATCCACGTGTCTGCATGGATGGGTTCTATTTCCAACCATAGAGGGGAAACTAGATGCAGAGGTGGTTCATGGATTACAATAAACCTCCCTGCAATAATAGGGAGGTTCCACAATACTTCCTTTTACAATTGTGGGATGAGTTTGTGCTCGTCTTACATGTCAACTATTTTGACATAACCGAATTCTAGGGTGTTGGGCTTGGCTCTTCCCAAGATCGGCCTACTTCCAGGAGGAAACCACTGAGAGTGCCACCAGCTCCTAGGTGTGAGCCCAACCCCCCTCTCTAGCCACCTCAGTTACCCAATAGACTTTATCAGATTGAGGGGGTGCTGAGGATTGTTGCACATGGAATCCTTAGACACACTGTTGCACATGGAATCCTTAGACACACTATGTTTGTAGAAATGACTACATTGGAGAGATAGGTTGACCCTGAGAGAGACTTGGGTGTAGGGCCTTCACGACAGAGTTATGATCGACCTATGACTAGCGGTAGCCATGATGGGCCTTCTACTTCAACGGAGACAATTCTACATCTTTCTCCCCATTGCAGGCACACTTTCCGTGGCCCGATTGAGGGATTCTATATGGAGCAGGTTAGCACTTTTTTAATGAGTTTTCAATCATCACTTAAGAAATTGTAAAGTAATTTTAAAGAAGTTGTGTATGACTTAAACTATTATTTCAATGTATATTTATTTAGAGTGGAGATACCGACATGGGAGAACATAGGATCTCCCAACCTGGACATATCAATGGCGACTGCAACTAAAATTGCAACATCTCACATGGAGGTATTTTCAGTACCTCACACAATATTGTTATTACTTACTTATGTCATTTCTATTATTTATTTATATTTCTGACATACATGATGATTGTTCCTACAATATTTTTGAATATTTTAATTGCCTCAATAATTAATTGTTTAATATCTTCATAACGTGCATGAATTTTGGTGTCCAAAAGTATGCAGAGACTATGATGACTAGCCATATTCTCCAGGGATCGGTAGGTCATCATACACACAGGTATAATGTGTAGTTAAAAGAATGCTTTTAATTTGAATTTTTATGACTTACTATGGTTTAATTTTATTTTTGTCTATTAAACTATGATATTACAAATGTATATGTAGGTGCCACCGTTCCACCTCCCCACTTTAGTCCCATTTTTCCACCCTCTCCCATGAGTTTCCACCCCCCCCGCTTCCATTCATACCCCTCCCTCCTTCCACCCCCTCCCTTCCATCAAGCCTCCCCCCTCCGTCCATACTCCCCCCTCCATATAGCCTCCCCCATTCATCCACGCCCCCCCCATCTATCCATCCTCCACCATTCACCCACAACCCCCCTTCCATCCAACTTTCCCCCTTTTTCCACCACCCCCCTTGGATGCATCCCTCTCCCTCTATTGAGGACTTCCCTCCCATCCACAATCCCTCAACATCCCCCCTATCCCTTTTAGGTCGATCCCCTCTATTGTACAACCGGCAGGGGTTCATCGTCCACGACATCCTCCTCCATCCCATACCACCATGCCCTCTTCCACCCTACCTTCTTCAATTCCCACCACTATTGTGGAAACTACTATTTCAACATACATCAATACATCTACAGTGGTTGCACCTATAGTTGATGCAACTACATATGCCCCCCCATGATTGCATCGGAGAAGATTGTCCAACCAACTGCTCCACCTACTAGCCCTGAAGCCCAATCATCTCCATTTCCTAAGGTGTTCATGGTGAGAATTAAGTTAATTTATGAAAATATTGTGATGCATTAACGAAAATTAATTTAAGCAATTATTTTTTTCAATGAAATTATTGTTGTAAATGTTATAGGGTGGCATTGCTGAGAGGATCAATAGATCAAGGAGGACACCCGCCTCACGTCTCCCACTCCATTAGCGGCGAGTTATTTAAGATTTGAATTCTACATTCATTTTATAAATGTGCTAAATGTTACAAATGCTTGAAAAATGATGATATCTTATATCATTTGTTTCGGATCCCAGAGAGACGGTCTACTCCTAAACGGAAGAAGGCCCAAGATTCCACTAGCTCCAAGAAGAGGAAAATCAATTTTGGAGATGCCCCTGGGAGTGCCGGGGGGTGGGAATGATGCTTGACATACCATGTTATGCACATTAGGCATGATGTGGCATTTTTGGGCACCAGTTTCCATGTACTTGGTATCTAGGGAAGGAGTTGCCATGTTTTTTTGGATTTAGGGCACATGTTGCTAGACTTTGTATATGTCACAAGTTTCCATCGTGTGTACATTGGGAACCATGTTCCACTGTTTACTAGAAAATTTATATGTTTGGACGAGTTTTGTAGCTTTGATATACATGGATTTTCAGTTATGTGATTTTATGTCCATGTTTTCTCTACTTGTATCTTGTTGTCTCTTGTTGTGTGTATTTGCCTAATAAACAACATTATGCTTTTAAAACAAATGGTTTTGTTTGAATGGATTTTGATATGATTTCCTTCATTTATGATGAAATAGATAAATTTTGATCTCTAGTGGTCCCATATATCCATTTTTTGATGGTCGATTGAAAAAAATATTGTCTTTGAACTCTAACAAAACATACTCACTTGACCATGTTCGTAGCATTTGGAACCAATCTCATAACTGTAAAAATAATTATTTCCACCGATGTTTAATATTTGATGATATACCAATCAATAAGGACTTTTCAGTCGTACTTTGGTGTGCAAAACCTATCCTATCATCATTTTGGTCAAATATATGAAAAATATATCCTCATCCCCTTCACTTCGAATGTTTCCTTGTGAAGGGACCATCATCCCTCTGCCATTGTGTTTTTATTAGCATGGATGCTTTGTTAGGTTCAAATGTGACTCTAGATTTAGAATTGACATAATGACTATTATTTCAATTGTTTTGTATTATGAAAGATATTTTGATCATAAAATGTTATTCTAATAAGATCCATGTTAGGAACCCATGTCTTTACTTTGTTAGTATATTGTTGTTGGACTCATATGCTTTGTAAGTCGTCCCGTAGTATTTGTTGATCCATAGTTTATATTAGCCCATAGTATTGACCCATAGTATTGGACGCATATGCTTTGTAAGTCGTCCCATAGTATTATATGTCCCATGGTTTTGACTCATAGTATTGGTGCCTAGACTTAGCCCATGGTTTGTATTGACACATAGTATTGACCCATGGTATTGGCGCCTAGACTTAGTATATGAGTGTGTGTTGAGGCCTATGAAGGCGACACATAGTATTGACCCATGGTATTGGCGCCTAGACTTAGTATATAAGTGTGTGTTGAGGCCTATGAAGGCACCGTGAAGTTAATTGTATTGAGCTTTCTCAAAGGAGGTTGCCCCCTCGAAGTGGCCCGTGATCAATATAAAAGTGATTCTGAGTTCTATTATTTCTGATATCTCGTGTATTTGCATTAATTAATTATTGCAGGTTCATCACATCTGGTATCAGAGCACTTTCTTGGGCTCGTTGGGTGGAATTTCTGCCAAATTTTTTTCGCATCTGTTGCAGCTTCGGATTTGGGAATAATCCCTATCCGCTTAACTGTGGGAAGTACTTGGGCATAAGCCCTAAAATTCATTGTGAGGAGTACCACAGAAACCCCAAAGTAGCTGGCCCATTGAGAGGACCTGCCAGCGAAAAGGGCAACGACCCCTACCTGATTGACTAGTTCGCACTTGTGAGGTAAACCAAGAGCTGTCGTTTGTGGCAAAGCGGTTATCAGTTTTACCTGAGCCGTGGAGTGAGGGGTATTGCCCCAATACGCAAGCCGTCAGACAGCATTGGTGGCCAAGTGAAACACCTGAACTGTTAGGAAGCTGTGCATACCTGGGGTCCATATCTATTTTTAGTTGAGCTGTTGCCGATCACTTCCACTCTAGATCCAGTCGTTTCAGATCTATTCTGAAAGTCGTTCCAGATCCAGTCGCCGTTTCAGATCCCGTCGTTTTCGATCCCTTCCGCACCGTTGTAGATCCATCTGTTGCGGATCCCTTCCGCACCGCTATTGCCGATCCATTTCTAGAAAAAAAAAAAAAAAAAAAACTATTTTTCGACCATATCTCCCTTGTTTCAACTCTGTTTTCCCTGAAACTTCACTGACATCCCTGCAATCCCATTCTGCATATTTCATTCCTGAAGACCCTATCCCAAATTCCACTTCCCAAGAACATAAATCCCACATTTGTCTATTTTTAGGGTTTCCCATAACTTCTTCAATTTTCGCCCGATTGCCTTCAAATTTTACCATAGAGTTTCCACTTTTAAAATTCCCATTTTTTGCTTCCCTGTCCCTCAGAAAGTGTCGAAAACCTAGTCAAACCCCAATTACCCCTCCGAGTTTTTCCCAAATCCAAATATCCCCTTACTAAATAAGCTTGTGTTTGTGTTTTTCTATCCATTCCCCCTCGCCCACTAAAAATAAAAAATAAAAAAATTACTGGTTATGGTTGTCACTCGCACAGGAGAAAACACCATGGAGGAAGCACTTGCAACCATACAAACCAAACTCCAAGATCTGGATGAAAAAATTCTCAGTCTCCATCTTCAGCATTCAGCCATGAACAATAACCGACAACCAGAATCTTTTGCAGCCATCGAGTTCTCTTCTTCCAGCAATTTTCGGGGGCAGAAGCTTGATTTTCCTCGCTTCAATGGTACTGATCTAATTGGATGGATATACTGAGCAGAACAATATTTCAGTTTTCATAATAATTTTGATGTCCAGAAAGTTCCACTTGCATCCTTTCATTTGGAACAAGAAGCCCTTCAATGGTACCATTTGTACATAAAAGCTCATCCCAAGCCAAACTGGACAGATTTTTGCCAATTCCTTTTGCCATGATTTGGTCCTAGTGTTTTTGACGACTTCACAGGAGTACTCACTAAACTTCACCAAACTGGCACAGTGAGAGAGTATCAGACGAAATTTGAGAAACTAGCTAATCACACAGAAGGATTGTCTGATGAATTCTATATGAGTTGTTTTATCAGTGGTCTCAAGGAAGAAATCCGCTCAGAGGTCATAATGTTTTGTCCCAACACAATGATGGAAGTCCTAGGGTTGGCTAAGCTGGCCGAGGACAAGATCGCAGCTCAACAACGCTCCAAACCCACCTTTGTTCCCTTCAGAAATATGGGTTCCCAACGACCTCCCATCACGCCTGCTCCTCAACCAACTCCTATCAAGTAATTGTCTGAAACAGAGATGCAGGAACGCCGAGAAAAAGGGCTTTGTTATAATTGTGATGATAAATTCACTCGGGGACATAGATGTGTTCAACAAAAGCTCTATCTCTTGGATGTGGATTCTCCGCCTGCCTCAGAACTTGATGAAGAAGCTCCAGATACAGTAGATGATCGGGTCAACATTCAACACCCACCTGTTGACACCCCATCTCAGGACGAACCACCCGAGATATCTCTCCATGCTGTAACCGGCGTCACCACCCCACAAACAATGCGAGTCAGGGGATACTTCAAGAAGCTCCCTCTTACCATACTCATTGATTCTGGTAGCACTCATAACTTCATTGATCCTCGGATTGCCAAACAGGCTGATTGTTTTGTCCATCCTTGCTCCAACTTTGAAGTCATGGTTGCCAATGGGGGCACCTTACCTTGCAATGGGAAGTGTCACAATGTGCGTATCTCTATGGAAGATTATAACCTACGCTCTCACATGTTTGCCTTGTCCTTAGGGGGATGTGATGTGGTTTTGGGCGTTCAATGGTTACGCACACTTGGCCCCATCTTATGGGATTTTGCTGAACTTTGGATGCAGTTTTCAGTCAATGGGGCACAACAAAAATTTATGGGCTTACAACCAGGGTCTCTCTGCATCATCAGTTCACATCGCCTGGAAAAAATCATTAAGAAGAATTCACATGGTGTCATCGCTTAGCTCCATTCCATTCATATGCACCCATCAATAGTCTCCACTACTTCCTTGGATAGATATGCAGGTGTCTTTGCTGAACCAATGAGCTTGTTTCCTTCAAGAGACCTTTCCGGTAAGAATTTAGCCACATCTACCTCTTAGCAGGAAATGATGACTATTTTGCATACAGTACAAAAGTGGAAGCCATCCCTATTGGGGAATTATTTCTGCATCAAGACGTATCTCCAGAGTCTGGAAACTTTCTTGGAACAACGGGTCTCCTCCCCAACACACCTAAAATGGGTTATCCAACTCATGGGTTATGACTATGCGACCACTTACCAGAAGGGTAAGAACAATATGGTGGAAGATGCTCCTCCTCGCACATTTGATGACCCAGTTTCTCTTACAGCTATTTCTCTGTTTATTCCAAATTGGTTGCAATCTGTTCAACGGGACTATCTCTTCTATGAACTCCATGCTTCTTCATTAGTAGGGCACTCTGGGTTCCTCAAAACGTATGACCAGGAACAATGTAACTTCTTTTGGCAGGGACTCAAAAGGACAATTCAACGGATGGTGGTTGACTGTGATACTATCCATGTCAACAAGGGTGAAATGACCCTCCTTTCGGGACTGCTCAAACCCTTTCCCATCCCTCCACAGATCTGGACAACTATTTCTATGGATTTCCTAGAAGTGCTCCAGTGGTATAGTACCACATCTCAAAGGACACCATATGAAGCAGTCTCTGGACAGGCACCACCAGTTCTTCTTCCATACACCTTCAGCAGCTCCCCACTTCAGGCAATTGACTCAATTCTTTGAAACCGTGATCAACTTCTTATCATTTTGCAGGACAATTTTCACATGGCAAGAATTCGACTGAAACAACAAGCCGATCAGCACCGTTCTGAGCGCACTTTTCACATCGCTGATATGGTTCTTCTTCGTCTACAGCCTTCCATGCAATCCTCCCTGAAACTCGAAAGGCGCTAGTGGCTCGGAATGCAACCCGAGGATGCTACAGGGGATCCACTCCTTCATATTCTGCATCAATTTCCACATCTAAAGCTTTGAGGACAAAGATTTTTCTAAGGGAGAGGGGATGTTAGGAACCCATGTCTTTACTTTGTTATAATATTGTTGTTAGACGCATATGCTTTGTAAGTCGTCCCGTAGTATTTGTTGATCCATAGTTTATATTAGCCCATAGTATTGGACGCATATGCTTTGTAAGTCGTCCCATAGTATTATATGTCCCATGGTTTTGACTCATAGTATTGGCGCCTAGACTTAGCCCATGGTTTGTATTGACACATAGTATTGACCCATGGTATTGGTGCCTAGACTTAGTATATAAGTGTGTGTTGAGGCCTATGAAGGCACCGTGAAGTTAATTGTATTGAGCTTGCTCAAAGGAGGTTGCCCCCTTGAAGTGGCCCGTGATCAATATAAAAGTGATTCTGAGTTCTATTATTTCTGATATCTCATGTATTTGCATTAATTAATTATTGCAGGTTCATCACAATCCAACTAGTTTGTATACATCACAATGCAAGGATGAAATTTCCATGGTAAAAGTCAACACCTTGAGTAGTTATTGGCGAAATTTTATGGCGCCCTTGATATGATGACTAGGGAGATACTTGACCTTTTCCTATACCTTATTATTTTGACAAGTTTTGCTAAATAGTTGTCAATGGATATGGAATTTTTGTGTAAGTGATGAATGAAAATGGCGATGTTCCCAAATACCAAAAGGTTCCTTGTGTTTGTTCAAAAGGTGATCTCAATTTCTTGACGGAGAGCATTTAAGTCTATACTTTATTGTTTGAATCATTCCCTAGACCCCATGATATTTTGATTTATTGAGTTCTCTCCGGATCAATGAAGGACCCCCCTTGTGTACCTACCACCCCTAGTCATCCCCCTTGTGTACCTACCACCCTTAGACAACCCCCTTATGTACCTACCACCCCTAATCATTTACACACAAACACACACAAGTTAGATGCACATAATTCTATTTACACACATATTAGAGATGTACAAATACATATATATTTACACTGCAAAAACTTGCACACATAAAAATATTTATACATAAACATACAAAAAATACATGCACACAGACAAATATCTATGCACATATACAAAAATTTACATGTTAGAAAAAACACACATACACAAATATTTACACACACACTTGCACAAAGAAAGACATCCAAATATTAATATAAAATAACAAACAACATCATCTTTTCAAACACAATTATAGACCTAAATATCACTTTCAAATATTTTGAATTTTGAATTATGCATTAGGCTCTAAAGGCACCTTATAGGGACTAAGGTTCATGAATGATGCCTTGAAGCATTGCAAATGTCCCATCAAATTGATCATTGGTCCTAATCCATAAATATATATTTCTATCCTTGAGATGTTGACCTCCCTCCTCGAATCATGTTTATGGATTTGAGGTCCACCCATAAAGCTCAAAACCTACTAATGGTGTCCATATTGGCATGCAAATATTTAAGTTATACTAGACCAATGTTATGTGGTTGGTTAAGGCTTCACATTTTCCCTATCCTTGGAAACTTCCTTTAGAGCCTAAGGTCCAGGTTTCATCGTTTGAGCATGTTTAGCTCCATAAGTCCCATACTGGGTGCTAAAATACTCGTAGTTGCACCCATATCATTCATTGGAGGCTAAACATATCCTTGTCATTTGAGGCCTCTTTCATGGTTGTGAACTTATGTAATTAATACACCTATAAGGTCGAAGCCTCAATTTTCCTTTCCCTTAGAAGCTCTATTTTTATTAAGCTTTGCAATCCTCCTACAAACCATGTACAAGGTGTTAGTTTTTGAGCATTAATTCAACATACTCTAGGATCTTTACTGAGAGAATAACATGTACAACATATCAATCATATCAAGCATGTATCAAGCATATCAAGCAATCACATAAGACAATGGACACACAGAGTTTCACTGGGGAAAACCATAAAGGTGAAAAAACCCACAACTTCCTTAGAGATAGAAAGAGCAAATAGTACAACCCAAGTACAAGAGATAGTCTTCTCCTAGCAGATAATCCTCCTCCTCACTAGTGCGCCACTTTCCGAGAGAGATAGAAGTGAGTAATGAAGTGATCAAATAGAGATCTCCCGATCTCTATTTATATAGACACTGTCTTGCCAGATAAACCAATAGGGCCGACTTGTCTAACTCAGTCTAATAACCCATGGTTAACTTAATCAGGGCCAACCCCACACATGGTGGTCTAATAACCCATCGGCAAGTTACGACACTTGCGACACTTGTCAATACAAATGACGACACTTCCGTATAGAGGAATAATACCATCTCTATAGGAGTACAATGTACATAGGTAAAATACATAGATGAAATACATTCTGAAGTTACATATACATCAACACTCCCTCTTAACTAGGAAGGTATTTCTCGACACAAATCTTCTAGCACAAGTCTTCTTCTCTGGATCATCATCACGGATCATCGTCATCGAATCATCATCAAATCATTGGAATCGTCACTGCTGCTTCTATCTCTAACAATCTCCATTCTACTCATCATAGGAAGTTATACAGAGTAGTCCTTTTTCATACTGGATATAGGCCCACCACCTGTAGGTATTCATCATCATCGCGAGCAAGCCATCAAGTAAGTACACCTCAGGACTTGTTACACTGCCTCTACAAAACCTGCAAGATCTCCTAGGACTGATTACATTGTCTCTGCAAAACATGTAAGAGCATCTCAGGACTGATCATATGCCTCTGCAAAACCTGTGTACCATACTGTCACATCATCGTCTTCAGATCACCGTCATAGTCCACAGAGCACAACCCAGATGCACACACACAGTCTCCAGTATGGGAGGACTTTCCTACCACCATACGAGACCCTGTCTACCAACATTCGAGGAATTTCCTACTAGCATGTGAGACACAACACTTACATCAACCGACATGGGAGGACTTTCCTACCACCATGTAAGAATGGCCCCAGCCCTTACATCTACACCATAGGAGGACTTTCCTACTACTATGTGAGAATGGCTCCAACCCTTACATCTTACCATGGGAGGACTTTCCTACGACCATGTAAGAATGGCTCGTGTGCATCTGTGTCTCCGGACTCATCACTTCCCCTTGGAAGGTATCTCGATCTGAACTACACCAAGTCTCCCATTGAAGTATTACAACTTCACTCTGGCAAGCGGCTTGGTCAACACATCGGCTATTTGGTCGTCCATCGCAACATACAGGAGCTTCACTGCTCCTCTCTACACCATATCCCTGATATAGTGGTACTTGATCTCAATGTGCTTTGACCTGTCATGGAACGCTGGGTTCTCAGACAACTTCACACAACTCTAATTGTCACAGAAGATACAGGTAGCATCCAACGGGAGATCAAATAACTCAGACAGTAGCTTCCTAAGCCATACTGCCTCACAACTAGCCGAACAAGCTGCGACATACTCTGCTTCGGCTGTACTCAGTGCCACACAGGACTGCTTCTTGCTAAACCAAGAGATCATACCGGATCCCATACTGAAGCAGCACCGCGAAGTGCTCTTCCGATCAATGGAAATGTTTGCCCAATCCGAATCAACATAACCCTCTAGGATAAAATTTTGATTCGCCTCATACTTGAGCCCATAATCAACTGTACCCTTCATGTACCTCAAAATATGCTTTGCAGCTATCAGGTGAACATGTCTTGGATCTGTCAAGTACTGGCTCAAGGTGTTCACCGCAAAGCAAATGTCTGGTCTCGTATTCGTCAGGTACATAAAGGACCCAATCATCTGACGATACACTATAGCATCAATCGGCTCAGATGAAGCATCACACAGAAGCTTCAAGTTCGATGCCATAGGTGTGGCCATGGCCTTGCAGTCCATCATTCCGAACCTCTTCAAGATCTCTATTGCATACTTCCCTTGTCCAAGGAAGATTCCATCTGCACTCTACCACACCTCCATACCAAGAAAGTAGTGCATCATACCCAAGTCCTTCATCTCGAACTCAGTAGCCAGCTTCCTCTTCGTATGGGAAATCAATCCATCCTCTCTTGTCAGAAACAGGTCATCCACATACAATAGTAGTATTACTGGATTTCCTTCCTCGACCTTGTAATAAAGGTTGGAATCCACTTTACTTTTAGTAAAGCCCAAACTAGATAGGAATCCATCTATTCTGCCATACCAGGGCCTGGGTGCCTGTTTCAAACCATACAGGGCTTTCTTCAGTTTGCACACATGTGACCCACGGTCATATGTCTCAAACCCGAGTGGCTGCTCCACATACACTTCCTCTTCAACTACACCATTCAAGAAGGCTGTCTTGACATCCATCTGGTGTACCTTCCATTTCATCATTGCAACTAGAGCAAGTACTGATCTAATGGAAGTGTATCTGGCCATAGGAGAAAAAGTCTCTTCATAATCAATCCCTTCTTTCTGGGAGAAGCCACGAGCTACAAACCTTGCTTTTTATTTCTCTATGCTACCATCTGCAGCATGTTTGATCTTATAGATCCATTTAGAAGTCACCACAGACTTCCCATATGGTCTTGGGACCACATCCCAAACATCATTCTTCATGATCGACTGGTATTCCTCGACCATGGCATCCTTCCATTCTTTCTTTTCCGCAGCTTCTTCATAACTGGAAGGTTCTTTGTTCATTATGTCACAGAGTAAAGCAACATAGCTAGTATGTGATCTTGTCCTTTTCCTTTCTCTATGTTCTTCTTCTGGAATGCCAAACCTTTTTGCATCTTGGATGATCTCTCTAGCCCATGCTAGTTTCGTCTTGTGAGAGTTCTTCTCACGGGGTGGATCGACAGGTTGTTGTGGATCTTCTATTTCACGATCTTCTTCAGGAATAGCTTCATACATGGTGGTGTCTTGAGTTCTTGATATTCTGGGTTCTTCACTATCTTCAACAGGTTTCTTTCTCGATTTGATGTATGCTGAGCCTTCTTCAAATGTTACATCCCTGCTGATGTCAATCTTCTTGAATCCTGGAAAGTAGATTCTGTAAGCCTTCGAGCTTTCACTGTAACCCATGAATATGCCCTTCTTTCCTGAAGGATCTAACTTTGTCCTCTTTTCTTTTGGGATGTGAGTGTATACTGGACAACCAAATATTCTGAGATGGCTAACTTCTCGTTTCTTACCCGTGAATACTTCTTCAAGTGTTTTGTTGTCGAGTATCTTATTGGGTGTTCTGTTCTGCACATATACAACTGTCCTGGATGCTTCAGCCCATAAGTGCATAGGTAGATCTTGGTCATGAAGCATTGCCCTAGTTTCTTCCATGATTGTTTTGTTCTTCCTTTCAGCAACCCCATTCTGTTGTGGATTATAAGGAGTAGTCAAGTCCCTCTTAATCCTTGAATCACTGCATAGCTTCTTGAAGTCTCTTGAAGTAAATTCTCTGCCATTGTTAGATCTGAAGATCTTGATCTTCATATCAATTTGGTTTTCTATCAAGGCTTTGAATTCCTTGAATTTGTCAAATACTTCATCTTTGTTCTTCAAGAAGTAAACCCAAGTCTTCCTAGAGAAATCATCAATGAATGAAACATAGTATACATACCCACTCAGAGAACTGGATGACGTAGGACCACATACATCAGAGTGGATGATTTCCAAGATTCGTTTTGCCTTGCTTTCACTACTTGGAAATGTCTTCTTTGTGTTCTTTCCCTTTGCACAAGCTTTGCAAATTCCTTCATGTTTAGTCTGGATTTCAAGAAGACCTTCTACAAATTTGCTTGCAATTGGTAATTCCCTATAATGCATGTGTGCAAGACTTCTGTGCCAAAGTTCACTTGGCTCTACTGATCATGGACCAAATCTTGTTCTGGTTGGCCCTTCAACTTATATAATCCTCCCTCTTGCTCTCCAATCACAACTGCATCATCTATAGTCTTACCCTTTGGCCACATTAGAACTTGGCCATCTAGAAATGCAACCCTCATTCCTTTTGCATCTAATGCAGATATGGAGAGTAGGTTCTTCTTGAGACCTGGAACATATAGTACATCTTTCAGCTTCATAGACTTTCCAGAGTCTAGCTTATAGGAGGATTCACCACTCCCTTTTATGGGATACTGGTAATCATCCCCAAGTTTCACCTTGTGGGGTGAATCATGCTCAGATAGATTCATAAAGTATTCCTTGAATCCTGTCATGTGTTTAGAAGCCCCACTATCTATAAGCCAATCATTACTTCCATGAGTAATGGTTCCAGTGAGAGCAGAGATCAAAACATACTCTTCATCACTTGAAGAATCTTCACTTTGTTCTCTAGCCCTCCTCTTGGGAGGTTCATCATCCTCTGCAGCATGATCATGATGTCTTCTTTTGATGTTCTTCTTCTTGTGGGAACCATCTTTCTTATTTATGGGAAAATCCCTAGAATAGTGTCCCTTTTCATGACATGTATAGCAACGGACATAGGACATGTTTCTTCGAGATCTGGGACTACCCCTTTGATTCTGATGGTGATGTTTATCTTTCTTACTGTGGTGATGTCACTTCTTATCATCATGTCTTTTGGAGTGTGCTGTGAGAGCTTGGTCTTCATTCCCCATCTTCTCTTCTTGAGCCACAATTCGAGCTTCTTCTTGTGAGCATTCTTCCCACAGTCTACTGAATGTGATAAGTTTCCTCCTAGCACAAATTCCTTGGATGAAGGAATCCCATGATCTAGGTAGGCCATTAAGAGTGGTCATTACCACTTCTCCATTTTCTATATCTTCTCCCACAACTTCAAGTTGTTCTTTTATCTAGAATACCCTTGAGAAATAAGACTGCATAGTTTCCGCATTCTGGATTTTGATATTCTTCAATTGATTCCTCAAGGTCATCTTCTGATTTATGTTCTTCCCTTCAAATAGCTTGGCTAGATAATCAAACATCTCCTTAGGTGTCTTTAGAGATGACACATGTGGGATTAGATGATCCTTGATAGAATCAGTAATAATCCTCTTTTCCTTGACCAAGTTCTTCTTGTGTAAGGCCTTAGCCTCTTCATCCTATGGGATAGGGACCTCTTCACTTATGTAAGTGTCCAACTCATTTTATTCCAGGATTAATCCAATCCTATACTTCCATGCTCAGAAGTTATCAACCCCTTCAAGCTTATCCTCAAGCTTGGTGTGGTGAGACATCTTTAAAGAGTACTTCAAATGGAAATAGAAAAGATTTAGATCTTACCACTTGATTTGTTGAAAACTGGATCTAGTCCCGGATTAGGGTTTGTTAGAGAAACCCTAAAAATTCAAAGTGTGAATTTCAAGATTCTGAAAGGATAGAAAGATGCACCTTGATGAGTTTATTAGCCTGGTATACTCAAAATTTGAAAACTGCAAAGTTTCACCCTTCATAAATGCCTTTTAGTCTTTCTAGGGAGGATCCTGAATTAGGGTTTGAGTTTCTCGGAGCTTCACCCAACCAAAAAGTTCGATCCAAAGCTCTAATACTTGATTTTTCCAAGGAACTTCCAGCTATGTCCTGAGATTTCAGAAATTCCTATTTTTGTGGAAACCCTAATTGTTAGGGCCAAAACTGAAAGTGCTCAAAATTGAATTCTGATTGGACAGAAAGATTCTCCTTGATGAGTAGAGTCAATATACCTTACTGCTTTTGCAAAATTTGTGGAGAGAAACCCAATAAACAAGAAACCCTAGTTTCTGCCACTGCACAATGTCTTCTTCTCAGGGAAGCTCTGATACCATGTTAGTTTTTGAGCATTAATTCAACATACTCTAGGATCTTTACTGAGAGAATAAAATGTACAACATATCAATCATATCAAGCATGTTTCAAGCATATCAAGCAATCACATAAGACAATGGACACACAAAGTTTCACTGGGGAAAACCATAAAGGTGAAAAACCCCACAACTTCCTCAGAGAAGAAAGAGCAAATAGTACAACCCAAGTACAAGAGATAGTCTTCTCCTAGCAGATGATCCTCCTCCTCACTAGTGCGCCACTTTCTGAGAGAGATAGAAGTGAGTAATGAAGTGATCAAATAGAGATATCCCGATCTCTATTTATACAAACCCTGTCCCGCCAAATAAACCAATAGGGCCGACTTGTCTAACTCAGTCTAATAACCCATGGTTAACTTAATCAGGGCCGAGCGCACACATGGTGGTCTAATAACCCATCGGCAAGTTACAACACTTGCGACACTTCTCAATACAAATGACGACACTTCCATATAGAGGAATAATACCATCTCTATAGGAGTACAATGTACATAGGTGAAATACATAGATGAAATACATTTTGAAGTTACATATACATCAACACAAGGCCCTAATATCCATAAATGGTTCTCAAAATATCCTAATGAAGTATGTATAAACACTTGGAATCCAAAGAACCCTAAGACATGTCTTATATGGTCGTTTGAAAGCTCCTTTCTTGCTCTTGAGCACTAAGTTTGTGCATTTAGGGAATAACTCCTAGGTTTCCTACATTTACCATGTATTGACTCATGACTTGTATATGGGGCTAAAAAATTCCCAGTGGTTATTCCATTCCTCTTGTATTCCCACATAGTGAAAAAATACACCTAGTATATGCCAAGTGTTATGGTCCAAGACCTTGCCCATGGTCCTCAAGCCCTAGAAGCTTCTCTTAGGACCTATGGTTTACGTTTCATTATTTGGACACTTCCATATCCTAAGAACCAATTTTGGTGTTCAAAACCTCCAAATAGTGTCCATATCCTCACCAATAAGCTAAATATTCATAGCCATGTCTAGGCCCTCAACACCAACACTCGGTGTTCATAACCTCCTAATCATATTTTAATCTGCTCATATGGAGTCCAAATACCCCTCGATCATAGATGTATTGTGATTTGACACATCAGTTTTGGTCCTAAATGCATAGAAGCCTTGTTTAGGGCATAAGGCCTATGTTTCCTCCATTGAACATGTTCATGGTCCCAAGACCCATACCTAATGTACACAACCTACTTATTGCATCGAGGTCAACAATTAAAGGCAAATGATATGCTTCAAATGTCAACTGTTATTCTTTAAGGCATTATCCATGGCTCAGGATGCTTAGAATCGATTCTTACAACTCAAGGCTCAATTTTTCTACCTTAATCATGTCCAAAGAACGCACATCCAAACTTAGTGCTTAAAAAATCCTAATGGCTCACATTTCCCCGCTTAAAAATAAGTATAACCTAGGGAGTTCACATGGTTGCAAGAATTTTACCTACCATAAAAACTACTTAATGCCATATATGTTGTCATAAGAATGTGTGCACCTTTGTAATACGTCTATCACATTTATAATGCATATAAATTCTTCTTGTTATAAAAAAATGGAAACCAACCTTATTTTATGTGAACCAAAACTTACTTGTCTCTTATATAATCATCTCTAGGGAAACACTATGGCTCCAATACAAATTTTCTAATGTTTTTTACGATTGGCTCTTCATGTTTTGTTGAGTTCTTATTGCATTTGCTCCTTCTAAAGATAGGTAATTCATGCAATAAAGAACATAATTTTGATTGCATCAATTTGTACATAAACAATATGCACATATATAAATATCTAAACATACATACACACATAAGGCCATGCTCAGTTCGGATCCCAGGTGAGCGTGGCTGTCATGAACACATCCACAATGGCCAAATGCATGTGTGGGAGTAGAAAGAATCCCAGTCTGCTTTCCAGTTTAGGTTTTTTTCCCCCATAGAAAATCCACAAAGTGTCCTCGAATGGCCATGGGGTGCCTAGAAAATATTCCCATAGCACCAAAACCATGACTCTGGTCGCAAATCCGTCGATTCTGATGGCTTCAGGATGATGGGTTCTAGCTAGGGCACCCCCCCACCATGCCTAAAATGCCCAAAAATAGTTCTATTGTTCCATCTCCAGAAATAGGGTTTTAATTAATGAAGGCCATGCCAATTTTGCACAAGGGGGTCAATTTTGATCCGAAGGCTCTTGGGCGATTGTGTCCGCAAAGTGTCCCTGAATGGCCATGGGGTGCCTAGAAAAAATTCCCATCGCACCAAAACCATGAATCTGGTCGCAAATCTGTCGATTCTGATGGCTTCCACATGACGGGTTCTAGCTAGGGCATCCCCCCACCATACCTCAAATGCCCAGAAACAGTGCTATTGTGCCATCTCTAGAACTAGGGTTTTTCTTAGTGAAGGCCATGCCAATTTTGCACAAGGGGGTCAATTTTGATCTGAAGGCTCCTAGGAAAGCATGCCCATCATGAACACATTCACAATGGCCATATGCACATGTGGGAGCTAAAAGAATCCTATTCCTCTCACTGGTTTGAGTTCGGTGCCCCTAGAGCAAATCCTCAAAGTGTCCTTGAATGGCCACGGGGTTCCTGGAAAAAATTCCCATAGCACCAAAACCATGACTCTGATTGTGAATCCATCAATTTCAATGGATTCAGGATGTTTGGTTCCATCTAGGGGACCCCCTCTACCATGCCTCAAAGTCTCAGAAACGATTCTATTGTGCCATCTCCAGAACTAAGTTTTTTCTTAATGAAGTCCATGCCAATTTTGTGCAAGGGGGTCAATTTTGATTCGAAGGATCTTGGGAGGGCATGGCCATCATGAACACATCCACAATGGCCATATGAACATGTGGGATTTGAAAGAATCCCATTCCGCTCGTCAGTTTGGGTTTCATTTCCCTCGAGCAAATCGTCAAAGTGTCCCTGAATGGCCACATGGTACTTGGAAAAAATTCCCATAGCACTGAAAATGTGACTCAATTTGTATATCCATCGATTCTGATGAATTTGAGATGTCGATTTCTGGGTAGGGGGCCCCCACACCATGCCTCAAACACCCAGAAACGGTGTTATTGTGCCATCTCGAGAACTAGGGTTTTGCTAAGTGAAGGCCATGCCAATTTTGCGCAAGGGAGTCATTTATGATTTGAAAGCTTATGGGAGAGAATGGACATCATGAACACATCCACAATGGCCATATTCATGTGTGGGGCCTGAAATAATTCCATTCCACTCACTGGTTTGGGTTCCCTACTCCTAGAGAAAATCCTCAAAGTGTCCTTGAATGGCTAGGAGGTTCCTGGAAAAAATGCCCATACCACCAAAACCATGGCTGCAATCGAAAATCCATCAATTCCGATGGATTCAGGATGTCAAGTTTTAGCTATAGGACCCTCCCCACCATGCCTCAAATGACCAAAAATAGTTCTATTGTGCCATCTCCGGAACTAGGGATTTTCATAGTGAAGGCCATGCCAATTTTGTGCAAGGGTGTCAATTCTGATTTGAAGTCCCCAGAGAATGCATGGCCATCATGAACACATCCATAATGAACATATGCATGTGTGGGAGTATAAATAATCTCATTCCGCTCATCGGTTTGGGTTCCGTCCCCCTAGAACAAATCCTGAAAGTGTATGTGAATGGCCACGAGGTGCCTAGAAAAAATGCCCATACCATCAAAACCATGACTCCAGTCGCAAATCCACCAAGTCTGATGCATTTGAGACGTCGACTTTTAGCTAGGATACCCTCCCCACCGTTCCTCAAATGCGAGGAAACAGTGCTATTGTGAAATCTCTGGGACTACGGTTTTTCTCAAGGAAGGCCATGCCAATTTTGTGCAAGGGGGTAAATTCTGATCCGAAGGCTCCTGGGCGAACATGGCCATCGTGAAAAAATCCATAATGGCCATATGCACATGTGGGATATGAAATAATACCATTCTTCTTGTCGGTTTGGGTTCCGTGCTCCCGGAGGGAATCCTCAAAGTGTCCTTGAATGGCCACGGGGTGCCTAGCGAAAATGCTCATAGCACCAAAATTGTGACTCTGGTCATAAATCCATAAATTTCAATGGATTCAGGACATCGGGTTCCAGCTTGGGGACCCCCTCCACCATGCCTCAAATACCCGGGAATCATGTTATTGTGCCATCTATGAAACTAGGTTTTTTCTCAATGAAGGCCATGCCAATTTTGTGCAAGGGGGTCAATTCTGATCCAAAGGATCCCAGGAGAGTATGGTCATCGTGAACACATACACAATGTCCATATGCATGTGTGGGAGCTCAAAGAATCCCATTTCACTTTCTAGTTTGGGTTCCATGCCCTTGGAGCAAATCCTCAAAGTGTCCTTGAATGGCAACGGGGTGCCTGGAAAAAATGACCATAGCACCAAAATCGTGACTTCGATTGTGAAGCCGTAAATTCCAATGTATTTGGGATGCCAGGTTCCAGCTATGTTATCCCCCCCATTGTGACTCAAACACATAGAAACAGTACTATTATGCCATCTCCGGAACTAGGAATTTTCTAAGTGAAGACCATGTAAATTTTGTACAAGGGGGTCAATTTCTATCCGAAGGATCCTAGGTGAGTGTGGCCATCGTGAACACATCCACAATGGCCATATGCACATGTGGAAGCTGAAAGAATCCCATTCCACTCGTTGGTTTGGGTTTAGTTCCCCCGAAGAAAATCCTCAAAGTGTCCTTGAATGGCCATGGGGTGCCTGAAAAAATTCCCATAGCACCAAATTCGTGACTCTGATCATGAAGATGTCGATTCCAATGGATTTAGGACACCGGGTTCTAGCTGTGAGTCTCCACCCACCAAGACTCAATCACCCGGAAATGGTGCTATTGTGCCATCTCTAGAACTAGGGTTTTGCTTAATGAAGGCCATGCCAATTTTGCGCAATGGGGTCAATTCTTATCCGGAGGATCCCAGGTATGTGTGGAAATCGTGAACACATCCACAGTGGCCATATGCACATGTTTTATGTGTTAGAACCCCGTTCTGATTGATGGTTTGGGGTCTGTGCTCCCGTGCAAATCTTGAAAGTGTCCCTGAATGTCCACGGGGTGCTTGGAAAAAATGCTCATAGCACCAAAACCGTGACTTCGATAATGAAGTCCTCGATTCCGATGGATTAAAGACATCGGGTTATGGCTGTGGGAAACCCCCACCATGACTTAATCGCCTAGAAACAGTGTAATTGTGCCATCGCCGAAACTATGATTTTTCTTAGTGAAGGCCATGCCAATTTTGCGCAAGCGGGTTATTTCTGATCCAAAGGATCCCGGGCATACGTGGCCATTGTGAACGAATCCACATTGGCAATATGCATGTGTGGGAGTTGATGGAACCCCGTTCTGCTCACCGGTTCGGGTTCCGTTCCCCTAGAGAATGTTGATGTTTATGTAACTTCGGAATGTATTTCATCTATGTATTTCATATATATTTATTGTACCCTTATTAGAGATGTGTTATTCCTCTATAAGGAAGTGTTGTCACGTGGATTGACAAGTGTCGCAAGTGTGTGTACTTTCCAATGGGTTATTAGACCACCATGTGTGGGGTCGACCCTGAAATATATATTATATTATGGATGTATCTAGATAGACAAGTCGGCCCCATAGTGTAACTGGGAAAACAGGTTAAGTATAAATAGAGATCAAGAGATCTCTATTTGGATCATTCAAAAAGTCACACTTCTCTCACTCAGAAAGTGGCACACTAGTGAGGAGGAGGATCATCTTCTCTAGGAGACTATCTCAAGTGTATTTTGGTTGTACTTTGGTTGAGCCATTGCTCTCTCTATCTCTGAGGAAGTTGCGGGGTTTTTCACCTTAGGGTTTTCCCCACGGAAACTCTGTGTCTCTTGTCTCTCATGCTTTTGATTCTTGTGATGCTTGTGATGCTTATTGTGATTGTTATGCATTGATATACTATATATGTTATTCTCTCAGTAAATATCCAAGAGTATTGTGAATTAATGCTCAAAATTTAACATGGTATCAGAGCTAACCTAAGAAGAAGACATTTTGCAGTGATGGAAACTTGAGTTTCTTGTTTATTGGGTTTCTCTCCATAGATTTTGGAAAAGCAGTATAGTAGATTGACTCTACTCATCAAGAAGAATATATTTGTCCAATCAGAATTCAATTCTGAGCATTTTCAGATTTGGCCCTAAAAATTAGCATTTCCACAAAAATAGGAATTTCTAAAATCTGAAGACATAGCTGGAAGCGCCTTGCAAAAATCGAAGTTTAGAGCTTTGGATCGAGATTTTTTGCTGGGTAGATCTCTGGGAAACTCAAACCCTAATTCAGGGCTCTCCCTAATGAACCCGGGAGGACAAAAAGACAAATCTAAAGGGTAAAGATTTGCTGATCTCAAATTCTGAATGCACCAGGCTGATCACCTCATCAAGGCACAGTTTTCTATCCTTTCAGAAAGTTTAAATTCACATTTTGAATTTTGAGGGTTTTTTCGACAAACCCTAATCCGGGACCATATCCAGTTTTCAGCATTTCAAGCAGTAAGACCTAAATCTTTTCTATTTCCATTTGAAGTACTCTTTAAGATGTCTCACCACACCAAGCTTGAGGATAAGCTTGAAGGGGATGATAACTTCCGAGCTTGGAAGTATAGGATTGGGTTAATCCTGGAAGAGAATGAGTTGGACTCATATATAAAGGAAGACATCCCTATCCCAGAGGATGAAGAGGCCAAGGTATTCCATAAGAAGAACTTGGTCAAGGCAAAGAGAATCATTGTTGATTCTATGAAAGACCATCTCATACCCCATGTGTCTTCTCTAAAGACACCCGAGGAGATGTTTGATTCTTTGACCAATCTATTTGAAGGGAAGAACATAAATCGGAAGATGACTTTGTGGAATCAATTGAAAGGGGTCAAGATGGTGAATGGAGAAACCATTCAATCTTACTTCTCCAAGGTCTCTTAGATCAAGGAGCAACTTGAAGCTGTGGATGAAGTAGTGGACAATGGTGAACTTGTTATGACCACTCTGAATGGCCTACCTAGGTCATGGGACTCCTTTATTCAAAGAATCCGTGCAAGAAAGAAATTGATCTCTTTTAGTAAACTGTGTGTTAAATTTTCAGAATTTACTTCAATCTGATCTATGATCTTAGCTAAGAGAACAACACGTATAGCAAATCTACAACATATCAATCATGGACACAATAATGCAAATACACAAGAGACATAGAGTTTACTTGGGGAAAACCATAAAGGTGAAAAACCCCAATAACTTCCTCAGAGATAGATAGAGCAATGATACAACCAGAATACAAGAGATAGTCTTCTCCTAGCAGCAGAGCCTCCTCCTCCACAAGTGCGCCACTCTCCCAAGTGTCAGTGAGAGAATAGAATGTGTAAAATGAGAGGGACACACTCTCTATTTATACACTAACTTGACTTGACATTTACTCAACTAGGCGGCCTCAACTTAACCACTTAACATAATGCTGACTGGGTCGACCCCCACTAGGGTGGTCTAATAACCCTTTGACCCACATGACTTATACAGGGCCAACCCCAACAAGGTGGTCTAATAACCCATCAAGTATAAGTTAAGACACTTACAATATAAATGACGATACTTCCGTATAGAGGAATAATAACATCTCTATAGGAATACAATATACATATATGTGAAATACATTCTGAAGTTACATATACATCAACACTCCCTCTTAACTAGGAAGGTATTTCTAGACACAAGTCTTCTAGCACAAGTCATCTTCTCCGGATCATCGTCACTGCTGCTGCTATCTCAATCAATCTCTGAATCTACTCGTCATAGGAAGTTCTACAGAGCTAGTCCTTTTTCATACTGGATGTAGGCCCACCATCTGCAGGTCTTCTTCATCACTGGCCATACTGTGGAATCCTCAGGACTTATTACGTGTGTCACAAAAGATGGATGCAGCATCCCAGGCTATTACGAGCACACAACTCTACTTGTCGGATCTCCCAGGAGCACATTACATGTGACCCATCACAAAACCTGGCTGAAGCATCCCAAGCTGTTACGAGCACATGGCTCTACCTATCGGATATCCTAGGAGCACATTACATGTGATCTCACCACAAAACCTGGCTGAAGCATCCCAGGCTGTTACGAGCACACAACTCTACTTGTCGGATCTCCCAGGAGCACATTACATGTGGTCCACCAAAAAACCTGGCTGAAGCATCTGAGGCCTTTTTCATCCTGTCCAGATCTCCCAAGAGAAAATTACATGTGGTCATGGCAAAACCTGGCTGAAGCATCTGAGGCCTTTTTCATCCTATCCAGATCTCCCAGGAGAAAATTACATGCAATAGGACAAAACCTCGAAAGAGCATCTGCCAGATATCCCAGGGCACAAATTACATGCCATAGGCAAAACCTCAAAAGACTATCTGCAGATCTCCCAGGGCACAAATTATATGTCCTCCCAAGCAAAACCTCGAAAGACTATCTGCAAATCTCCCAGGCCACAAATTACATGCTTATCTGCACAACCTGTTCCACAGCCACAAAGTATCAACCTGAAACTCACCATACATCATCCTGATGTACACATGATCATCTTGATCATCATCACTGCAACATCCTGCTGCATGTCATATGGAGAAGCTCGTCATCCACGATCATCCTGATCATACAATGCATCCACCTGATGCATACCAAGTATCTACCTGATACATATCACCATACAGAGTGTATCCACCTGATACATAGATACATGATCCACACAATGTATCCATCAACATACATGATCTATCTGATCATACAATGTATCCACCTGATACATACACAAATACATGATCCACACAATGTATCCACCTGATACATACACAAATACATGATCCACACAATGTATCCAACATGATGCATATACAAAATACATACAAATGATCCAACCGATCATATCCAGCATCCAACATGATGCGTTCATACATATAAATGATCCAACTGATCATATCCAGCATCCAACATGATGCGTACATACATATACATATAAATAATCCAACTGATCATACAAAGCAGAAACTAGAACATCATCCCGATGCTCATCATCTAATGCTTACATCCACAGCCATGTGAAGGATCCTCCTTCCAACATGCTTGGAATGGATTCAGCAAATGTGTCCATCACTTCTTCCTCGAAGTGTCCTCGATCTGAAGAACACCAAGCCTCTCCCTGAAGTACTCGAACTTCACCCTGGCGAGTGGCTTCGTCAGCACATCTGCAATCTGCTCGTTCGTCGCAACATACAGGAGCTTCACAGCTCCTCTTTGCACCATATCCCTGATATAGTGATCTTTGATCTCTATGTGTTTCGACCTATCATGAAACACTGGGTTCTCAAACAGCTTCACACAACTCTGGTTATCGCAGAAGATACCAACAACATCCAATGGGAGATCAAATAACTCAGAGAGTAGCTTCCGTAGCCATACTGCCTCACAACTAGCTGAACAGGCTGCAACATACTCTTCCTCAGCTGTACTTAGTGCTACACAGGACTGCTTCCTCCTAAACCAAGAGATCACACCCGATCCCATACTGAAGCAACATCCAGATGTGCTCTTCCTATCTGTAGTACTGCCAGCCCAATCTGAATCAACATAACCCTGCAGGTTAAACTTTTGATTCGCTTCATACTTGAGCCCATAATCAACTGTACCCTTCAGGTACCTCAAAAGATGCTTTACAACAACCAGGTGAACACTCCTCGGATCTGTCAGGAACTGGCTCAATGTGTTCACCGCAAAGCAAATATCTGGTCTCATGTTCATCAGGTACATCAAGGACCCAATCATCTGACGATACATAGTGACATCAACCGATTCAGATGAAGCATCACACAGAAGCTTTAGGTTCGATGCCATAGCCTCGTATTCCATCATCCCGAACCTCTTCAGGATCTCTACTGAATACTTCCCTTGTCCAAGGAAGATTCCATCTGCACTCTGCCACACCTCCATACCTAGAAAGTGGTGCATCATACCCAAGTTCTGCACATATATGACTCCATGTCATATGTCTCAGAACCAAGTGGCTGCTCCACATACACTTCTTCTTCAACTACACCATTCAAGAAAGCTGTCTTGAAATCCATCTGGTGTATCTTCTATTTCATCACTTTTATATTTCTCTATGCTGCCATCTGCAGCATGCTTGATCTTGATAGATCCATATGGAATTCATAAAAAACTTCCCTTTAGGTCTGGGACTACATCCCAAACATCATTCTTCATGATCGACTGATCATGGCATTCTTCCCATATCCTGGGAACTTCAATATCTTCAATAGATAATTTTGTTGCTGAACAAATGTTGTAGTTCTTCTTTTGTAGGTGATGGTATACGATCTTTCCTACACAACAAGTTAAATTGCATGATTAGAAAACGTCTCACAGTTTTCAAAACAAATTCTTACACATAAAGAAATATGTCATACAGTCATGCAATTATCTTAGCCAATACAACATTTATCCATATTCTGTAACTTTCTAGATTCCTTCCAATCTCTACCAAAACATTGTTACGAGTGTGCACAACTCCTAACATGTCAGCAAAGAGGTTTCATTCTAGATAAGTAGCAATGGAATGTTGTACAGTGCCATAGGCCACTTACCCATGTATATTAGTAGTATAATGTTCATCAATGCAACTATTCTAATATGCATAATACACAACCTAATTCTTAGGAACATAAGCATATACATCATTGAATAACACTATTTAAGAAATGACAATTCAAATACTTATATTTGTTTGGTTGCTGGGTGGACTTCCTCTGAATCTTTGCAACTCCATTCTGATGTGGATTGTGAGAAGTGGTCAACTCCCTTTGAATATCTGCATCCTTGCAGAAACTACTGAAGTGTGCTCCTTTGCTTTCTTGTAGGAACAACTGGAGTGTGCTTCCTCTTGAACTTTGCTTCCTGGATTACCTGTCCTTGAACTTACATCCATCCTTAATCACTATGCATGCTTATTAGTATCATCATTGTGTTATCCTTGAGGTCTCATACATAACCACACATTTATTAGTATAATCTTAATACTATCAAAACATAATAATCTCAAGCATGTATAGTCAGGATCATTTCAAACACAGATAATAAACATTAGTATTCAAGGTTTCAGGGAAGTCTTCTTTTACTCATACATATTCTTATTTGATCATAGGACTCTTTTGGTTAGTTGAATCATCAATCAAGATAAGAGATATAATATGCATAAAACCCGTGATTATTCAAACCTATACCTTCATGATTCTTCTGGTTCTCTTCAGTGACTTGTGCTAGTAACCTGCATGACTCATAAGTTAATCATTGTAGAACCAAGTTATACATACCTAGTAAGTAGATCTTCTATGTGATCCATGACAATGGATGAATCTTTGTCTGCATGTCACCATGATCATATGTTCTTGAAGTAGAACATGATTTGTCTTTCTTGGTGTACCTTTTATGTTAGCAAACAACATAAACCTCATACAACACCATAATGCATTAGTACAATCATAAGTATCAACACCCTAACCAATGAATATCTTCTATCATGCATTCATAATTTTGTTAAGGTGATACGACAAATCTAAAATCAAGATTGTACTAACCGTAATAACATAAAGAAAAACATACAATAAACTTAATCATGAACAAATCTCGAAACATACCTCGATGAGTCATACCTGTTGAGATCGCTTGTAATCTTCTTATGTAAGGCCTTAGCCTCATCTCCCTCTGAAACAGGAACTTCTTCCCTTATGCAGGTGACCAATCCATCTTCTTCTAGGATTAACCCAATCCACTTGATTTGAAAGAACTGGAGCTGGAGCTGGATTAGGGTATGTCAGAGAAACCCAAAAAATTCAAACTTTGAATTTCAAACTTCCGAAAGGATAGAAATATGTGCCTTGATGAGCTAATCAAGCTGCTATATTCAGAATTTGAAAACTCCAAAGTTTCACCCCTCGAAATTGCCTTTTAGATTTTCAGATTCACTAGGGGAGGACCCTGAATTAGGGTTTGAGTTTCCCGGAGCTTCACCCAACCAAAATATTTGATTCAAAACTCTAAGCTTCGATTTTTCTGAGGAGCTTCCAGCCGTGGTCATAGATTTCCAAAATTCCAATTTTTGCAGAAGCCCTAATTTTCCACTTTTCTGATCAAAGTCCCGAACTAGGGTCTGATCAAGCCCGGCCTTCTGTCCAACCAAAAATTCTGATATTGGTCTCTAAATTTCTATTTTTATGAATATCATTCAGCCGTGGTCTCCGATTACAAAAATTCCAACTTTCTCCGAAGCCCTAAATTCCGGAAGCTATGAATGAAGGTGCTCAAAAATAATTCTGATTTGACAGAAATATGTACCTAATTGTTTCTGGTGTAACTTCAAACTTTTCAATCCACAGGGTCTGAAAAAGATTCTTGAGATATCACGACTTGTTATATTTACATCCCGACAGGTTTGACCTCAATTGGATTCTCTGAGAGAGAGTTATGCCAAGTGTCGCAACGTGACCTGTTTATGGGATAATACAGGAGAGTGAACTTGTACGGCGTGCGACATGTCACTGTTTCAACTTCGGCCTCTGAAAAATTTTCCTAAGATATCTTGACCTGTTATCTTTCCATCCCGATAGGTCTGACTCAATTGGATTCTTTTAGAGAGAGTTATGCCAAGTGTTGCAACATGACTGGTTTATGGGATAATACAGGAGAGCGAACTTGTACGACGTGCCACATGTCACTGGTTCAACTTCGGCCTCTGCAAACATTTTCTGAGATATTACAGTCTATGTACTACCTGTCAGTTTTTACGAAATTGAATTTGGAGCTTCCTATCCCAAGTTATGACCTTTCTCCCAAGGTCACCTGAATTTGACTCAGATCTGGAAGAGGCAGAAACCCTATATTGTACAGATCATAAATCACAAAGTACAACGAATTAGAGTTTTTCCTTTGGACACAAGGTACATGGGGATCTTATATTCGACCTGTAAAAGTTTTAGATCCGAAAACTTTTCCAAAACGGATTTATAGAGAAAGTGCTACGATCACTAGTTTTTGCTATATCAAGCCCTAGCATCGTAAGTGCAACAAGTGTCATACATGCCATATATTGCCTTCTTTCAGTCTAGCTCTGATACCATGTTAAATTTTCAGAATTTACTTCAATCTAATATAGGATCTTAACTGAGAGAACAACATGTATAGCAAATCTACATCATATCAATCATGGACACAATAATGCAAGTACACAAGAGACACAGAGTTTACTGGGGAAAACCATCAAGGTGAAAAACCCCAAGAACTTCCTCAGAGATAGATAGAGCAATGATACAACCAGAATACAAGAGATAGTCTTCTCCTAGCAGTAGAGCCTCCTACTCCACAAGTGATACACTCTTCCAAGTGTCAGTGAGAGAATAGAATGTGTAAAATGAGAGGGACACACTCTCTATTTATACACTAACTTGACTTGACCTTTACTTGACTAGGTCGGCCTCAACTTAACCACTTAACATAATGCTGACTAGGCCTACCCCCACTAGGGTGGTCTAATAACCCTTTGACCCACATGGCCAACCCCCAATAGGGTGGTCTAATAACCCTTTGACCCAAATGACTTATACAGGGCCGACCCCAACAAGGTGGTCTAATAACCCATCAAGTATAAGTTAAGACACTTACAATATAAATGACGACACTTCCGTATAGATGAATAATAACATCTCTATAGGAATACAATATACATATATGTGAAATACATTCTGAAGTTACATATACATCAACAATGTGGGAGGAATGCTCTCAAGAGGAAGCTAGACTTGTAGCTCGTGAGGAAAAGATGGGAGGTGAAGATCAAGCTCTCGCAGTTCACACCAAAAGAAGCAATCCCAAGAAGGAGCACTCTCGCTACAAGAGATACTATCAAAAGAATAAGAATGATCTAAGATGCTTCACATGCAATGAGAAGGGTCACTTTGCCTCAGATTGTCCCAAGAACAAAAGGGATAATAACAACAACTCCAGAAAGAAGAAGAAGGGCAGCAAAAGAATGTTCCATGCTCATGCTGCCGAGGATGATGAACCTCCAAAGAAGAAGGCTAGGGAAGAAAGTGATGATAGTGATGATGACTCATCAAGTGAAGAAGAGTATGTTCTAATCTCTGCTCTCACAAGTACTATCTACCATGGTTGTAATGATTGGTTGATTGATAGTGGGGATTCCAAACACATGACTGGGTTTAAGGAATCTTTTGTGAATCTATCTGAACATGAATCACCCCATAAGGTGAAACTTGGGGATGATTATCAATACCCAATCAAAGGAAGTGGTGAATCCTCCTACAACCTAGATTCTGGAAAATATTTGAAGATGAAAGAAGTCCTTTACGTACCTGGGCTCAAGAAGAACTTACTCTCCATCTCTGCAATGGACGCAAAAGGTATGAGGGTTGCATTTGTGGATGGCCAAGTCCTAATGTGGCAAAAGGGAAAGTCCATAGATGATGCAGTAGTGATTGGAGAGCAAGAGGGAGGTTTGTATAAATTGAAGGGACAACCTGAACATGCCATGGTGCATGAATCCATGGATCCAAGTGAACTTTGGCATAGAAGACTTCCTCATATGCACTATAGGGCACTTCCAATTGCAAGCAAGGCTGTAGAGGGTCTTCCTGAAATCAAGACCAAACATGAAGGTGTTTGCAAAGGATGTGCAAAAGGTAAGAACATTAAGAAGGCTTTCCCAAGTAGTGAAAGCAAGGCAAAAGATATACTGTAGATCATCCACTTAGATGTATGTGGTCCTATGTCATCCAGTTCTCTAAGTGGGTATGTTTACTATGTATCATTTATTGATGACTTCTCTAGGAAGACTTGGGTATACTTCTTGAAGAACAAAGATGAGGTGTTTTATAAGTTCAAGGAATTCAAAACCTTGATGGAGAATCAAACTGACAAGAAGATCAAAACATTCAGATCCGACAATGATGGAGAATTCACCTCAGGTGAATTCAAGAAGCTTTGCAGTGATTCAGGGATTAAGAGGGAGTTGATTGCTCCTTATAATCCCCAACAGAATGGAGTTACAGAAAGGAAGAATAGATCAATCATGGAAGCAGCAAGGGAAATGCTACATGACCAGGATCTACCTATGCATCTATGGGCAGAAGCAGCTAGAATAGCTATATATGTGCAGAACAGAACACCCCACAAGATATTGGACAACAAGACTCCAGAAGAGGTATTTTCTGGTAAGAAACCTGAATTTAGCCATCTCAGAATATTTGGTTATCTAGTATACACTCATGTCCTAAAGGAAAAGAGGACCAAACTAGATCCTTCAGGAAAGAAGGGTATCTTTGTGGGTTACAGTGAAAGCTCGAAGGATTACAGAATATACTTTCCAGGGTCCAAGAAGATTGATGTCAGCAGGGATGTAACATTTGATGAAAACTCGGCATTCATCAAATCAAGGAAGGCACCTATAGAAGTTTATGAAGAACCTAAGGAAACTAGATTTCAAGACACTACCATGACTGAAGCAATTCTAGAAGTTGTTCGTGAGTTTGAAGATCCCCAAGAACCTGTAGATCCACCCCGTGAGGATAACTCTCACAAGAGGAAACCTGCATGGGCTAGAGAGCTCATTCAATATGCATAAATATTTGGCATTCCAGAAGAAGAACACAGAGCAAAGAAGAGAACCAGATCACATACCAACTATGTTGCTTTACTCTGTGACATTATGAACAAAGAACCTTCCAGTTATGAAGAAGCAGCGGAAAAGAAAGAATGGAAGGATGCCATGGTCTAGGAATACCAATCAATAATGAAGAATGATGTTTGGGATGTTGTCCCAAGACCTAAAGAGAAGTCTGTTGTGACTTCCAAATGGATCTACAAAATCAAGCATGCTGCAGATGGCAGCGTAGAAAAATACAAAGCAAGATTCGTAGCTCGTGGCTTCTCTCAGAAAGAGGGAATAGATTATGAAGAAACTTTTGCACCTATAGCCAGGTATACTTCCATCAGAACAATACTTGCCTTGGCTGCACCAATGAAATGGAAAATACACTAGATGGATGTCAAGACTGCTTTCTTGAATGGTGTAGTTGAAGAGGAAGTATATATGTGGAGCAGCCACTCGGTTTTGAAATACATGACAGGGAGTCATATGTGTGCATATTGAAGAAAGCCTTGTATGGCTTGAAGCAAGCTCCCAGAACTTGGTATGGTAGGATGGACAGTTTCCTATCTAGTTTGGGCTTTACCAAGAGTAAAGCAGATTCCAACCTTTACTACAAGGTTGAGGAAGGGAATCCTATGATTCTACTCCTATATGTGGATGACTTATTTGTAACAGGAGATGACAGATTGATTGCAGATACTAAGAGGAAGCTTGCTTTCGAGTTCGATATGAAATATTTTGGAATGATGCATTATTTCCTAGGTATTGAGGTGTGGCAGAATGTAGGTGGGATCTTCCTTGGTCAAGGAAAGTACACAGTAGATATCCTGAAGAGATTCGGGATGATGGATTGCAAGGCCATGGCCACACCTATGGCATCGAATCTGAAGCCTCTATGTGATGCTTCATCTGAGCTAGTTGATGTCTCTATGTATCGTCAGATGATTGGGTACTTGATGTACCTGACGAACACGAGACCTGATATTTGCTTTGCTGTGAACACATTGAGCCAGTTCCTGACGGATCCGAGGATTTTTCACCTGGTTGCTGTAAAGCATGTTCTGAGGTACCTGAAGGGTACAATGGATTATGGGCTCAAGTATGAAGAGAATCAAAATTTTTAACTGTAGGGTTATGTTGATTCAGATTGGGATGGCAGTGCTGCAGATAGGAAGAGCACATCTGGGTGCTGCTTCAGTATGGGATCAGGTGTGATCTCTTGGTTTAGTAGGAAGTAGTCCTGCGTAGCATTGAGTACAGCTGAGGCAGAGTATGTTGCAGCCTGTTCAGCTAGTTGTGAGGCAGTATGGCTATGGAAGCTACTGTCTGAGTTATTTGATCTCCTGTTGGATGCTACTGGTATCTTCTGCGATAACCAGAGTTGTGTGAAGCTATCCGAGAACCCAGTGTTTCATGACAGGTCGAAACACATAGAGATCAAATATCACTATATCAGGGATATGGTGTAGAGAGGAGCTATGAAGCTCCTGTATGTTGTGACAGCCGAGCAGATTGTAGATGTGCTGACGAAGCCACTAACCAGGGTGAAGTTCAAGTACTTCAGGGAGAGGCTTGGTGTTCTTCAGATCAAGGACACTTCGAGGAAGAAGTGATGGACACATTTGCTGAAGCCATTCCAAGCATGTTGGAAGGAGAATCCTTCACATGGCTGTGGATGTAAGCGCTGGATGATGAGCATTAGGATGATGTTCTGGTTTCTGCTTTGTATGATCAGTTGGATCATTTATATATGTATGCATCATGTTGGATGATGGATATGATCAGTTGGATCAGTTATATGTATATGTATTAACGCATCATGTTGGATGCTGGATATGATCAGTTGGATCATCTATATGTATATGTATGTACGCATCATGTTTGATGCTAGATATGATCAGTTGGATCATTTATGTATGTACGCATCATGTTGGATTCCTGGACCATGTATCTATATATGTATCAGGTGGATACATTGTATGATTAGGTGGATCATGTATGGTGATATGTATCATGTATTTGTATCTGTATCAAGTGGATAAACTGTATGATCAGGTGGATCATGTATGATGATATGTATCAGGTAGATACTTGGTATGCATCAGGTAGATGCATTGCATGATCAGGATGATCATGGATGACGAGCTTCAGGATGTTGCTCCAGATGACATGCAGCAGGATTTTGCAGTGATGATGATCAGGATGATCATGTGTACATCGGGATGATGTATGGTGAGTATCAGGTTGATACTCTATGGCCGTGGATTAGGTTGTGCAGATGAGCATATAATTTGGCCCTGGGAGATTTGCAGATAGTCTTTCGAGGTTTTGCTTATGGCATGTAATCTGGCCCTGGGATATTTGGAAAATGCTCTTTCGAGGTTTTGCTCTGGGAGGACATATAATTTGGCCCTGGGAGATCTGCAGATAGTCTTTCGAGGTTTTTCCTATGGCATATAATCTGGCCCTGGGATATCTGGCAGATGCTCTTTCGAGGTTTTGTCCTATGGCATATAATATGTCCCTGGGAGATCCGATAGGTTGATTCGTGTGCTCGTAATCAGTCCTGGGATGCTCTTTCGAGGTTTTTCCATGACCACATGTAATTTGTGCCCTGGGAGATCTGATAGGTTGAGCCTTGTGCTCGTAATCATTCCTAGGATGCTCTTTCGAGGTTTTGTGGTGACCACATGTAATTTGTGCCCTAGGAGATTCGATAGGTTGAGCCTTGTGCTCCTAATCAGTCCTGGGATTCTCTTTCGAGCTTTTGTGGTGGGGTCACATGTAATAAGTCCTGGAGATCTGGATAGGATGAAAAAGGCCTCAGATGCTCTTTAGGGTTCTTGCTAGTCAAGAGACTCTTTTAAGGTTTTGTGACGCATGTAATAAGTCCCGAGGATTCCACAGTATGGCCAGTGATGACGAAGTCCTGCAGGTGGTGGGCCTACATCCAGTAGGAAAAAGGACTGGCTCTGTAGAACTTCCTATGACGAGTAGAGTCAGAGATTGGTTGAGATAGCAGCAGTAGGGACGATGATGATGACGATGCATCGATGACGATGATCCTGAGAACAAGACTTGTCTAGCAGATCTGTGTCTAGAAATACCTTCCTAGTTAAGAGGGAGTGTTGATGTTTATGTAACTTCGGAATGTATTTCATGTACGTATTTCATATATATTTATTGTACCCTTATTAGAGATGTGTTATTCCTCTATAAGGAAGTGTTGTCATGTGGATTGACAAGTGTCGCAAGTGTGTGTACTTGCCGATGGGTTATTAGACCACCATGTGTGGGGTCGGCCCTGAAATATATATTATATTATGGATGTATCTAGATAGACAAGTCGGCCCCATAGTGTAACTGGGAAAACAGGTTAAGTATAAATAGAGACCAGGAGATCTCTATTTGGATCATTCGAAAAGTCACACTTCTCTCACTCAGAAAGTGGCGCACTAGTGAGGAGGAGGATCATCTGCTCTAGGAGACTATCTCAAGTGTATTTTGGTTGTACTTTGGTTGAGCCATTGCTCTCTCTATCTCTGAGGAAGTTGTGGGGTTTTTCACCTTAGGGTTTTCCCCACGGAAACTCTGTGTCTCTTGTCTCTCATGCTTTTGATTCTTGTGATGCTTTTCATGCTTATTGTGATTGTTATGCATTGATATACTGTATATGTTATTCTCTCAGTAAAGATCCAATAGTATTGTGAATTAATGCTCAAAATTTAACAGAGAAAATCCTCAAAGTGTCCCTGAATGGCCACGAGGTGCCTGGAAAAAATTCCCATAGCACCAAAACCGATACTCCAGTCGCAAATATGTTGATTCTTATGGATTTGGGACACCAATTTATAGATGTGGGACCCCCCCCACCATGCCTCAAACGCCCAAAAATGGTGCTATTGTGCCATCTACGGAACCATGGTTTTGCTTAGTGAAGGTCGTGCTGATTTTGTGCAAGGGGGTCAATTCTGATCCGAAGGATCCCAGGAGATCATGGCAATTGTGAAAACATCCACAATGGTCATATGCATGTTGTTAACACCCAAAATCTGATCACTAGCTCATATCCCTAGTCACATAACCACTTTGTCCACTTTGCCTACATTTTTGACCTCCAAAACCATCAAATGGTAACCAAAAGGGAAAAAAACATTATTTCCCTCCCTAATTAATGAAATTCCTTCAGACTAGGTCAAAACCCACAAAAAAGGGTCCAAAACCCCAAAAATAAAATAAAAAGAGGGAAAAACTCCAAATACCATTAGCCAATACTATTGGTTTCCCAAAACCATGGGAAAATCCCAAATACGATTTGTCAATACTATTAGTTTCCAACCATGGGCCAATACTCCATTACCCAAAATCATTATAAAACTTGATGGAGGCCCCCCATTTCAAATCCATCAATCACTCTTTACACCCTTATGCTACTGAAATTCCTATTGAACTTTATCCTATCACCTTGTGCTTATGTTCTACCATTTTAGTTGAGCCTTGGATACTGTTGTTGCAGCAACATCCCCCCCCCCAATTTTTTTTTTTTGTACATATTGGGGCCCCTCCTTTTAATTTTTATTTTTCTTCTAGAAAGACTACCCAAAGAAGTTAATTTTTCTTTTAGCTTAGTTTCTGTTTTCGACTGAGGATCTGATTTAAAAAATTGAAGTTTTTCTTCTAAGTTAAATTTCACGAAGTCTCTCGATCTGCGGAAGCTATTTTCCAATCTCTTCCGAAACTGTGGAAGCATTCGAGTTTTGTCTCGAAACCGCGGGAAGCCTTTTTGAAAAAATTTAAGTATCTCTCTCGAAAGTGCGGAAGCGTTCGAGTTTTTCTCTCGAAATTGCGGAAGCCTTTTTGAAAAAATTTAAGTTTCCCTCTGGAAAAGTGCGGAAGCGTTCAAGTTTCTCTCCCGAAACCGCGGAATTTTTTTTGGAAAAAACTTAATGTTGCGGAAGCATTTGCCATTCCCTTCCAAAACTACGGAAGCATTTGAGTTTCTCTCCCAAAACCGCAGAAAGACTTTGAGTTTTTTATTTGAAGTTGCGGAAGCTTTTTGCGGAAGCCATTTACGATTCTCTTCCGAAACTACAGAAGCTATTTGCCAATCTCTTCCGAAACTGCGGAAGCGTTCGAGTTTTTCTCCCGAAACTGCAGAAAGCCTTTTGGAAAAAACTTAAGCATCTGTCTCGAATTTGTGGAAGCCATTTGCGATTCCCTTCCGAAACTATGATAACGTTCGATGAAGTCTCTCGAAATTGCGGAAGCCTTCAAGTTTCTCTCCCGGAACCGCGGAAGCGCTCAAGTTTCTCTCCCGAAACCGCGGAAAGATTTTTGGAAAAACTTAAGTTTCAATCTCAAAATTGCGGGAGCAATTGGGGAAACTCTCCCAAAATAGCGGGACCCTTCACAAAACCCTTCCGAAACAGCGGAGGAATCCACGAAACCCATCCAATACTGTGGAAGCACTCACGATATTGTTCTACAATTACGGAAGCAATTTGCAAGGCTCTCCGGAAGCTGCGGGATGACTTGGCAAAGCCGCTCGAGATAAGTTTCCAGGGGATTCTATTTCGAAAAGATATGACAACCCCTCCCGAAACGCCGAGGCAGTTCCCCATATCGTTCTGTAACTGCGGATGAAACTCGTAAATCCGCCCCGCAAGTTACAATCATGCACAAATGTCGAGACGACTTGAAATGACCACACCGTACGAGGCATTAAAACACCGTTTTAATGACACCACCAACCCGTTTAAGTGCCGCATGTGTCTAATCTTTTAAAAGGATGGTGGGGGTTTGATCAATCGCATTGTTAGTTTAACGTTCAAAGAACGTTATTGGGAATACCGCGAGGGACTGCTCCAGCTCAATGCATCCATGACTGCGTCCACCTCACTCAACCACTATCTCGTCTCCAGGTAGGTTTTTTAACCGCCATTTTTGTCTCTTCTCCACGTCAAGTTGTATTTGGGTTTTTTTTTTCATCCATAACGTGGCTGTTAGACATTGGTAGCATTTGTTGTTTTCATTTTTTTTAAATCGGCCGTGTCCCCTTAGTTTCCTCATCCCCACCAACTGAAAGCCGTAGCCATGGCCATCCAAGTTCTTCACTGACTGCACTTCGATCGTCTCCTACCCTGATTCAAGCCTTCGTACCGGCCATAGACCATTTCGCAAATGCTATTAATTGCAATTGAGGTCGGTTGAGATACTCGACCTCTCACCTTGTTAGGCTTAGTTAATAAATGTAGAAAACAATCCCTTGTTTCATCATTGATTCATAGGATTGTTTCACTCCAGGCTCACCTGCCATTGACCATTCTTTCTTGTGCAGCGATGAAGGATACCTTCTCTCAAAGGGCTAGGCGGGAAGCAGGTTGTTTCCACGTCTCATGCTTACCATTTTGGAAGCATTCCAAGAGCTCCTGACTAGACTTTGTCTCCCTATGCTAATCAAGTCTCAGAACCATATTTCTTTCTAGAGTGATTTATTTCTTTTTCCCCAGCATGCAGCTTCATAATTTGTCAATATATTTCTCATTAGCATGTTGAATTGGTCCTTCTCTTTGTCACACTCTCATAACATGTTGCAATTTTTTATAATGATTCGCAGTTGGTTGCTAGCAGGGATAAGCCAGGATGCCAAAAGGTGTTAGAAAGAAAGCTAAAGTGATGGAACCAGAGCCAATGTCACTAAATACTGAAACTATGTTCCAAGATACTAAGTGTACCATTGGCATTCCTCCCGAGGTCTGTTGGGGAGATGTTTACAGGATGATCAGGGACCAGGATATCCTGGATGTACTACTGGAAGAAGAACAAATCTACCTCAACATCAGAGCTTTTGGCATAGGTAGGGCTTCTACCCGCCCTGAATTGTTCCCATGCTCTGAAGTGATCGGGTGGATACTGGAGCATGCCAACGCAGAGACAAGAGTATTACATGACAACAGGGGAGAGGATTTTGCTTCATTCCATCCAGCATATATTGCCGCAGCCTACAAACTCCCACGTCCCAAGCAAGCTCTAAATGATGAATAGTTGGGCCAGATGAACAATATTGAGATGGCCAAAAAATTATTGGTCGCAGGAAAGCACTTGAGAAAGAGAGGTAATGATGAATATGATGTTCAGAACCTAAGACCTCCTTTCAGGTTAATCGCCCTAATGATGTGCAGAATTTTAGGCATGCCCGATGGCACTGTATATAGGATACAGTGGGCCCCCATCATCCACTTCGTAGCATTCAAAGGGACTATGTTTGACTGGGCTACTATCCTTTCGGACAGCTTGGCATCCACAGTGGTTGCTGCAAGAGAAGGTCTAGCCTTAAAGAAGTCAGAATTTTACATGTCTTCCTATCTCATTGACTGTATTTTGGCAAAACTATATTTCCCCAGCCTAGGTTGCACATGGGATAAAGCCAACACCCCGGTCTACACTGCTTATAAAATAATGTGGGCGCAAAATTACAGAGCAAGCTATAATCTCATCTGCGAAGAGTTCATCATGCCTCTATATGAGCAGATATTCAAGGAAGAGAAGAACTGTCTATCAGAAAATTCCGTGGAGGTCCTGGAAAACTATGGAGATTTTTATTTCTCAGAGCAAGGTACCTAAATCAGGATGTTTGGAGGGACCAAAGCGCCATACATTTTGCCAAAGTACGCTACTGATTATGTAGTCCTTAAGGAAGTAGTCAGACAAATTTTCCTTGATGGAATAGGAGGGGCGCTTAACAAGCAACATAAGGCTTCTTTCCCTCCTTTGCCCTTCTGCATAGGAGCCTACAAATTCTTAGGGGTTGCATCAGCCGAGGAATTTGTTCAAGAGATGAAAGCATTCCACTTTGGTGAAATGATCTTCCATAGAAATGATAGGCGGGGGAAGGTTGTCGAGCATTGCAAAGAAATCTATGCTCATTTTGAATATGCTCATTACTATGATGCCTAGGAAGAAGTGTTCAGAGGCATCAGCAACATGACTGAGTTGCAGATTTGTCGTCAAGGCAGTGGAGCAAGCTCTAGCTCTACCCCAGCCCGAAAAGCTAGCCTGCGGAAAGAGAGAGAAGCAGTTGATGCCCGAGCCCAAGAAGAGAAAAGATTGAAAGAGGAAGCAAGGCTTGCTAACACTCAAAAAGTGCTCACTACCTCATCTACCCCATTACATGACTCATTTGTCCATATTTCCTACAATATTTTCCTTAAAAACCTTAAAATCCAACTAAAAGGCCTCCACAAGGCCTAAAAAGCCTCCCAAAGGCCACAAAACCATCAAAAAAGCCTCCAAAAGCCCAATAAACCCCTTTTCCCCCAAAAATAATCCAAAATTCCTCCAAAAATAGCAAAAACCCTCTAAAAAGGGAATAAAAAATATAAAAAAAGAGGAAAAAAGGAGGAAAAAACCCTATACAGCTGACCTAAACCATATGGTCCCCAAAACCATGGGTCAGCACTCCACCACCAAAAACCTATAAATAGGTGATGGAGGCCCCTCATTTCATATCCATAGTCATTATACCCTTACTCTGCCAAAATCACTCTCGAAACCCTAGCTCACCCTTGAGCTACTTTCACCTTGAGTGCCCCTTTTGGCCCATTCCCAACCATTTGGAGAAAAAGAAGGAGCAAAGCTGGAGTTTGGAGCAACCCTCTTGGGACAATTGCAAGAACTTCACCAACCTTCACATTGGAGGTAAAAAATCAATACAAAAACCATTTTTTACTATCTTGTCTTTTCTGTTTTATGCACATGTTTGGAATAATTTACTTCTTGTTTTAGCACTTTAATTTACAATTTACTGAACTGCTACTAAGGAGTCCCTTCTCCTTAGTAGGTGCTCATTTGCACAAGCTAGGGTGAAAACCCTAGCTACAGTTTTGGCGACTCCCCTCGGCTGTCCCTTTCGGCTGCCGTAAATCGCATCTTTTGTCCCTGTAGTTGCGTTCCGACCACATCTTTCAGGCGTTTACCTGCGATCTGACCGCGACTCTCAGACTTTTTCTGGTGACCTATTCGCGGATTCAAGTCTGTTACCTATGATCTGACCGCGGCTATTAGCTTTCTTGACGCGATCCGACTGCGACTGTTAACCACCTTTTCGGCGACCCGCCCATGCCCCTCGCTCTGTTTCCTGCGGTCTGACTGCAGCATTCGGCCAAAAACCCGCAACTCACCCGCGCCTGTTGCTCTGTTTCCCGCGATCCGACTGCAGCATTCGGCCAAAAACCCACGACTCACTCGCACCTGTTGCTCTATTTCCTGCGATCCGACTGCTCTGTTTCAACACAGACCCGCGGTCTGATTTCTGCATTTTTTCCCTATTTTGAACCCAGCTCCTTTGCTGCAATATTTTTTGCACCTGCACAGCCATCTGTCCTGCCTGTAGCCATACTTCCCTACAGCCTTTTCTGCAGTATAATTTCTGTTCCATTTACACAATCTTTTTATTTTTTTCAGTATTTTTGTTAAGAAAATTTTGCAGGTTAAAGTTTCCAATTCAGTATTGTTATTAGTTAGAAAGTTGCCCCCCTTGTGGCACTTTTATTTTGGGTTCATCACCTCACACATACACACTCTGTCACCTAATTCAAGTGAGCCTTAAAAAAAACTACTTAACTCAACCAATATTCTAACCCCACTTGGGGAACACATAAGAATTTTTGTAGTTAGGTAGGATCGGGGGGATAGGCATCCAAATAACACTCCTCGGTTGCTTAAACTTGAGACATAGTTGTTGTCCATTAGGGAACCAAAATATCCTAGTATTTTTTGGCACGGTCACAACCAGTTTATCAGAGGGCCTCTCCCCTAGGAGGGTTGAAGTCACCAGAATGGTTCCGGAGGCCTGAGTGGAATACCGCAATCCATTCAGTAACCGAAGGCTACCTTTTGCAGTTCTCGGGGTATCCCTGTATGGGCGTACTGTGGTAAAAGGACCAACCGGCAGATTCACCTTTTCTGGATGTGTCATGAACGGGGTGTCTTAGTTGCCTTTCTTCTAGGATTGACTACCCGGTGTCCCTCCCGGTAGGGGGATATCTTTAGCCACTTGGCTCTACTATCCATATTTTCTGACTTGGATTTCATCACCTTGCAGAGGATATGTCTGGTTGAGTCAGAATACTATTTAGTTAGGTGTTTGCATGCACCCTTACCTCCTTTTGGTCTAGCGAGTCCACCATTTTTATTTTGCTAGGAAACCTGTTGCTTGTTGGTATTCTGACCATTTCTGTTGATACTCCACTTATTGTAGAACAGCTGTTAAAATAAGTGTTTTGAGTTGGTTGTTGGCCTGAGTGCCATATTTTTTGCGCTCTCCTTCTGCACACTTGGTTGCATTAGGGTTTTTGAGCTGTTTTTCACTCAACACAACCCCTAGATCTTTCACACCATCTGTCACCATTGAGTCCCCGAGACATTCTCGGCGCCTCAGGGGCAAGCCCCCACAGCACAGTTCACTTGACACCACCCGTCAAAGACATAGATCTTCATCACTTGATACCACTTATCATAGATCTCGAGCCTTGTCACTTGAATCCACTCGTCAGTGGCATAAGACTCCGTCACCCGATATTGACGCCCCTTACTTTACCTCTGATTCTGAAGCAGAGTCTGAGAACCCCATTTACACTGCCCCTACTAGTCCCATGGCTGGTGCGACTTCCACCCCTTTGTTTTTAGGGACCATTGGTGGAACATCCACCACTACACCAGTTACCACACCTACTTTGGGTATACCCTCGACGGGGGCCACGTCCACCATTCCAGTTACCGTACCCATTCCAGTAGCTGGCATACCTATCACCACTCCACCAGTGACTCACACCAACCTTGGTGATGCAGGACCATCCTATACCACCTTCGTTCCCCCACTTGGGGGCAACATCCCAAACCCTGCCCCTCCACTTGGGGGCATTGGCCCCAACTTGGTCACACCCACTAGTATGTCACATCCTTCTAGTAGTTTTCCATTCATGGCTAGCCTCAACCTTCCTGACCTAGCCAGACTGACTAACGATCCCATTAGACACGACCCTACGTGGCCTCACATGCCCACCAAGCTTCCCTCTGACATTCCTAAGTTTGAGGGCAAGGTAGGTGAGGACCCCTAGAACCACATTATGTCCTTCCATTTATGGTGTTCCTCTAACTCCATAGTGGATGACTCTGTCCGCCTTCGTCTATTACAGCGCACCTTCACTGGCTTTGCAGCTAAGTGGTACATCGAGCAGCCCCATGGGACCCATGCCACCTTTACTTCCCTTGCCTCGACTTTCCTGCAATTCTTTCAGTTACCTGTCCGCTACGACGCGGGAGTTGAGATCCTACTGTCTTGTAGACAGAACACGGCCACCCACATCACTGACCACATTCATGAGTGGCGTCGACGCCGTAGCCTATGCAAGATCAAGTTAGATGACCGTATCTTCCTAGATTGGTTTTTGAAATCCGTCCTTCCCGTCATTGCCAAGGATGTGGCATCCGAACGACCCCAGTATGAGGAAGAGGCCATCCTCAAAGCCCAGCAATTTGACCTCATTTATGCCCAGTCGGGTTATTTATACACTATCATACCTGATGCCCCTCGTGGCGATACCTCCCAACATGATGCGCCGGGGGCATCCCATGCTACAGACGACATCATTGGCCGAGTTTCCTCGCATCCCCAACCCTTTTCCATAGCACGTCCGAGCCACGGCCTTGACCTTTCGCGGGCCACCTCTCACTCTGGAGCAACCAATTCGTATGCTCCCATGACCCATCACCAACATACCCATGGACCCTCATTTCCACCTCAGTGCTTTGGGCATGCGTCCCCCGCTTACGCCCCCCCAGTCACACCTCAGCCTTATTACCATCCACAGGCTGCACCAGCTCCTGTGACCTCTCAAGCCCAACATACTTATTACCCGCCACAGGCAGCCCCTGCGGCTAACCCACAACCTGTTCCATAGACATATCAGCAACCTCCACAAGGTTCAACTCCTACGCAACCTCCCCCTACTTATTATCCACAGCAGCCTGCTCCCGCACTTGCACAACCACAGAACCCACCTGCTACTCAAGGACAATTATACGCCCAACAAAACCCGCAGCAGAACCAAAACAACCAGCTCCAACAGGGCCAACAGAACCATGGCAAAGGCCATAACCATGGGAACAACCAACCTCCAGACCCAGCTGGTCAACCTCCTAATCCCCCAACCAATAATAACGCGGCACCTGCCAATCAAAACCCTGATCGGCCGCCCAAGCAGGCCAAGAATCCTAATTTATGGACAAACCATCCTTGTTCTATTTGCGGGGTCTATGGCCACTATACCCATGCTTTCCCACATTTGGAGCGAGCTTGGCAACTTTGGACTGACGATGCCCATCGTCAAGGGAACACAGCTCCTCAAGCGCCACCCAACCCTCCACCACCTCAGCATCAGCCTTTGGTGCTGCAAAACCCCTTACCAATCCAAGGCGTAGTGAACACTTAGTCGTTGGCTCCCCCTCAAGGAAACATGCCACTGCAACAACATATCACTTATGCCACTCCTGATCAACCCATGTTCGACTCAGGAACTCACCACTTGTTAATGATGTCATCCAACGATGTCAACCTCCAAACCCGTCGGAACCAGTATGGCTCCACCTTTGAAGCTCCTCCCATTGATAAAACCATTAACGCTCATCCCACTGATCAGGCATTACGTATACCTCCACCTCCACTAGATGGCACTCCCAAAGCACCTCGTTTCCCACTTCGCCGTATCAACAATAACCCCAATGCGCGCGCTGCGTCAAACTACAACATTGTGGATGACTTAGCCCAGTCTCCCGCAGCCATGTCTGCATTAGAAGTCTTGAAAAACTATCCTTCACAGCGCAAGACTTTACTCTCAGCCATTGGGGCTATTGACCCAAATGATTCGAATTTGATGGCATTTGATTTGGACCAGTCCGAACCCCGCCTGCCTTCCACTTTAGCGTTCCAAGTTTCTGTTTCCGTTCGGAATCTTGTCATCCATCGATGCATCATCGATGAAGGTTCCTCTACATGCGTTATGTCCACATTTGTATGGAAGAAGTTGGGATCCCCTACTCTCCAGCAGTCCACCACTGCGTTATGTGCCTATGATGGTCGTTCGGCTCAACCCCAAGGTCTCCTAGCCAATGTCCCCATCCAGTTAGGTGGTAAAACCGTACTCATTGACATAGAGGTCATCAATGCCCAACTTGATTACAACCTCTTACTTGGTCGCAGCTACATGTATGCTATGCGGGCGGTAGCTTCCTCTGTCTTTCGTACCATGATGTTCCCCCATGATGGATGCGTGGTCAAGATCGACCAATTAACCTACTACGATCCCAATGCCCCCGTGGCACCCAAAAATGTTCTCCCCATGGTTGAACAACCCGTTTCTGGTGCAACCACCTCGTTTGTTTCCTCTGTGGGTCCTGGAGTTTACTCAGATACGTCGATGACCTCCAATTTCCAAAACATTCCACCTCCGTCACCCGCGACCGAAGTATCTGATCTATGTACCCTTTCCCACAATACACAAACTTCCACCAATCAACCACCCTTGTTACCTAAACCACCATTGGTACCTAGTCACATTGGTGTTACACCCATCCACACAATCCCCTTCCTATTCCCTCCCTCGGGCGTAGTAAGCGCCCCGGTTATGGCTACCCTTAGTCTCCCCGGGTTAACCTTGGGATTACCCGTGTGGTATATTTCACCTCCCGTTCCCCCACTGACACCAAATGTCATCCTGCAACCGATGCAACCCATTTTTACTACTACTCAACCACCTCCCAGTGTCAATACCCCTTCGTCTTCAACGACCCCCCCTCCTCTTATCAAGCCCACTGGGGGCAGAGGTCCACAACCATACACTACTGTACCACCTCCCAAGGAAGTTAAAACCCCCCCCATGTTTCATGCTCCTCCTAAATGCTCGTTGTGTGATGAGTTAGGCCATCTGACTCATCAATGTCCACAATTGCCTGCATTACAGGAACACATGCAAATGCTTGACGACGACTCCAACATCCCGGTTGTCAAACTCAACCCAACTCCCAAGCCTCGAGATAAGTCACTGCGTACCAACCACCCTTGTGCGATATGCGGTGTTTATGGCCATTACTCCCATCATTGTCCTGATCTCCCAAATTATAGAGCAGCTCTCTATGAGATGAATAATCTGGACCTTGAGATGGCACCCACCACCATTGAGGAGATCCACCCTCCAGTCTCGCCCCCATCCGGAGAGATTAATACCATTTACATGATCTCTTCGACCACCATTCCCGTGTCAACCGACTTGACCACTCAAACTTTTCGCAATGATGAGGAGATTCTTGAGGCTCTCACAGCCCCGGATTATCCCTGGGATGACATGCACCACCGTTCCTATTTCATCCTAGAAGCTTCCTCCTCTACCACAGCCACCCAATTTACGGTTGAGTCCAAAGATTTCCTTCCCAAAAAAGTTGACTAGTTTAAGGATCCTATTCCTGCCCCTGAAGCCTTTGAGGAAGGCAACATGGCCAATAGCTCACCCGTCATCCACATCGATATCTTAGACCCACCTGGTGCTCTTGAAATCATTACGTTAGGAGCATCCTGCAATGAGTATGAGATTGACGCGTACAAAAAACTCTTCCAAGAGTTCCGTGATGTCTTTTCCTGGTCCTATACCGAAATGCCCGGTCTCGACCCCGCTATTATAGAGCACCACATTGACACATGGCCAGATGTACCCCCCGTTCACCAGAAACAGTGCCCCATTCACCCTTCGAAGCTCGCCGCTGTTAAGTATGAGGTTGAAAAACTTCGCAAAGAAGGATTCATTTATCCTATTGCATATACCACTTGGGTTTCAAACCCCGTTCCTGTTAACAAAAAACAAGGCACCATTCGAGTATGTACTGACTTCCGCGATTTAAACTGCGCTTGTCCCAAAGACAACTTCCCCACGCCCTTCATTGACCAACTCATCGATGCGTGTGCGGGACATGAAGTCCTATCTTTCATGGACGATTTTTCCGGATACAATCAGATTCAGATCCGTAAGGAGGATCAGTACAAAACTTCCTTTACCACCCCATGGGGCACCTTTGCCTATCGCGTCATGCCTTTCGGCCTCAAAAATGCTGGTGCCACCTTCCAGCGGGCCATGACCTATTGCTTCCACGACTTGGTCCATATCCTGCTCGTTTATCTTGATGACCTTACAGCTCCTTCCCGGAAACGATCAGACCACCTTAACGACCTCCGGCAAGTTTTCCTGCGTTATCGCAAATATAGAATCCGCTTGAACCCCCACAAGTGCATCTTTTGCATTCCGGCAGGCCGGTTGTTGGGTTTCATTGTTTCCCAGCAAGGAATTGCTATTGATCCCCTGAAAGTCCAAGCCATCTTAGACCTTCCCTCTCCCCGCACGCTCCGACAGCTCCAAAGTCTGCAGGGGCGATCCAATTTCCTTCGTCGCTTCGTTCCAGATTACGCCACTACCATTGACGGTTTCTTACGCCTACTTCGTACCCACATACCCTTTGTTTGGGATGAACAGGAAGAAGCTTCCTTCGGAGCCCTCAAGAAAGCCCTTACACAGGCCCCTTTGATTTCCCCTCTGGATTTCACTCAAGACTTCATCCTTTATGTCTCGGCATCCGATCATGCCGTGTTTGGAGTCCTTGTTCAAGAAGATGCTTCTCATTAGGAGCATGTCATTTATTACGTCAGCCAAACCTTGTCTAGACCACCCCTATGTTACCCATATGAGGAGAGACTAGCCCTAGCTGTGGTATTTTCCGTCCAAAAATTGCGACACTACATCTTGCTTAGTCACACCACAGTCGTCGCCAACTCCAACCCCATGTTCTATCTCTTCAACCGGTGGATCCTGCAAGGTCGTGTTGCTAAATGGGTCATTATCCTCCAGGAATATGACCTCTCTTTCCGAACCCCTAAGAGTACCAAAGCCCTGGCGCTTGCCCAGCTCATAACCGATCTCCCCTCCCTTCTCCCATCCCCACAAATCTCCAATGAGTTACCCAACAATCACTTGTTCACCATCTCATCTAATGACCCATGGTACGGTGATATTTTATTATACCTTCACACGTAGAAGTTCAGACCCAACGTCAATTGCGATGGTCGTCGTCGTATCCGTCACCAGGCCTCTCGATATCTCCTCTTAGGTGATGTCCTTTACTGGCGAGGGGTCGACACAATTCTTCATCGTTGCCTTACACACGAAGAAGAAGAACACGTCCTTAACGACTATCATAGCGGTGCCTGCGGCAGCCATTTCTCTGGAATGGCCACCACCCAAAAGGTCATCCGCGCCGGTTACTTCTGGCCCTCACTCTTTACCGACTGCATCACAGCGGTAAAACATTGCCATAACTGCCAACTTTTTGCCCCTAAGGCCCGGACACCACCTGCTCCGTTACACCCAGTTGTCACCATTGGCCCCTTTTGTAAGTGGGCCATCGACTTCATGGAGTATAGACCCCCGTCTGTCAACGGTCATAACTACATCATTGTCGCCGTTGATTACTTCACCAAATGGGCAGAAGCCATGCCCACCTTCAATTGTACAGCTGACACCGCTGCCCGTTTCTTTTTTAACCACGTTATCACTCGATTCGGGGTCCCTAAACAGTTGGTTTCAGACCATGGCTCCCACTTCGAAGATTCCGTTTGGCGCGAGTTATCCACCCTCCTAAAGTATGAACATCAATATTCCTCTGCTTACTACCCCCAAGGGAACGGCCAAGTAGAGGCTATTAACAAAATTTTAAAAACCATCCTCCAACACACTGTCGACCGGCATAAGTCCAATTGGCACCACATGTTATTCCCTGCCTTATGGGCTTACCGTACATCCACCAAAACCGCCACCGGTTTTACCCCATTTCACTTAGTTCACGGCGTAGAGTTTGTCCTCCCCATTGAGTGTCAGATCCTTGCCTTACACATCGTCGTCGAGCTTCTCCTCGACACTTCCCCACTCGAGCAACGTCTGCTCTCCCTCGAACAAGCTGATGAAGATCGTCGTGCCACTCTCCAGACCATAGAAGCTGCCAAGACCCGCTCCAAAGCTGGTTACGACAAACATGTACACCCTCGAACTTTCTGTGAAGGGGACCTCGTCCTCGCCTATGACCAAGCCCACGACAAAACTGGTAAGGGGAATTTTGAATCCATGTGGCAAGGCCCTTATATAGTGAAGACCTGCCTCGGAAAGGGGGCATACATTTTAACCGAATCCGAAGGCCACCCTTTGCGCAACCCCCGTAATGGGTTGTATCTTAAACGCTTTTACTCATAAATAAAACCGTGGCCTCATTGGTCCGTATTGTACAGTTTGCTCTCTTTTTTGTTTTTCACCTTTTTTACCGCAGTCTTACATTCATCATTTTTGCATGACCATAGATGGACCATTTTTCACCTCGTTACACAGGCTTCACCAATGGAGCAAGCCGCTGGTCTCCCAACCTCGCTTCTGCAGCATGGGTCTTATATTACCCTTCCAACGAGTTGATTCACCTTGACGGAATATGTATAGGCGCTGCTACCAATAACCAGGCGGAGTATGATGCTGTGACCGGTCTCTTGACTGCTTCCCTCCAGCTGGGCATACGTCACCTTCATGTGTTCCTTGACTCCCAGCTACTTGTCTCCTAGCTCAACAACTGCTACCAGGTGCGTGATCACTACCTCTTTAGAAAATTCCTGCTCACAAAACAACTTAGCCGATAGTTTGAATCCATCACATTCACCCATGTCCCAAAAGCTCAAAATAGTGTCGCAGATCAAATGGCCAACGACATCCTATATTGGCACATCAATCACACCATGTAACACCTCCATCATACATCTCATCAAAAAATATATATAAAAACCCAAAAAGATTGCAAGGGGCATCCACGTGCCTGTCACCACACAACATATTTGCATCCATGTACAATAAAAAATAAAACCAAAATACAAACATACAAGGGCATCCATGTGCCTAATCATACATACATCATGTTGCATCCATGTGCAATACATCACATACAATACACACGGAGCATCCACGTGCCCAATATCCTACACTACTTGCATCCATGTGCAATATAAACATATAAAAACCATAAGCGCATCCACATGCGTACAATAAATCATCATCGAAAATGGTGCATCCATGTGCACATATATATATCAAAAAATAAATATCAGTATGCTACACATTTCCTGAGTACCCCTGTACTCAGCTATACAAAAAGAATATATATACATCCCTACATCTCATAAGATACATGCCGTCGCTAAAAAATCGGGGAGAATCCCCTGTCCTCCCTAATGAGAGTCGTACCCTGCGTCAGCTGCCTCCGAGTCCTCCCCTCACTCCTCCTCTGGCAGCTCCTCATCCCCTACAGCCTCATGTGCTTGACCCCTATCCGCCAAAATGGCTACCCGGATCGCGATAGATCGGAACTCCCGGGGCGCCCTCATGCAATCTTGAATCACCTCAGGATCTATGTCCCACCACCCCTCATCGGTCACCCCCACCAGCAAACGGTCAGGTAGTACCCGAACGGACTCTAGGGTCCCCTCTGCATCCTGACGACGTACGTCCCCCCGACCTGGCAAGGCTGGCACAGCCACATGCCCCCTCCGTGCCAAATGCCCTGGTGGCGGTCTAGGACCAACATCTGTAGATCACACATCAGTCAACAATAATATATCACAACACTTATCATAACACAAATGTTGAAATATAATAACATGCAAGTAAATCTATACGTACCATCAGGTCCCCATGCCTGTCCTGGTGCCCACGGTGCCTCCAGATCCCCGGTGTAGTCCATATCACTATATGGAAAGTCATCGAGCGTCAACGGCAGCTGCAGCCACTGTAGGTATAACTCCTGTGTGAAATACCTACCCACCTCACCGCCACCCCGGTGGCACATCATCTCCCCCCACCGCACCATGCGCGGCTCCCTCAGTCCTCCCGCCCTGACCGGCACCCGCGGCCGCAGGGTCGGTACTCGCTCCATAAAGAATGCACATGTTTGGAATAATTTACATCTTGTTTTAGCACTTTAATTTACAATTTACTGAACTGCTACTAAGGAGTCCCTTCTCCTTAGTAGGTGCTCATTTGCACAAGCTAGGGTGAAAACCCTAGCTACAAGGCTGCAGAAAGAAGCTGAGGATGCAAGACTGCAAAAGGAAGCAGAGGATGCTAGACTGCAAAAAGAAGTTGAGGATGCAAGAATGCAGATGGAAGAAAATGAAAATCAGCAGCAAGCTGAAGAAGAAGAGAGAAGGCAGCAAGCTGAAGAAGAACTAAAGAAAGCTGAAGATGCTCAGGAAGGTGGCTCCGGCACCCAAAATATGGAAATAGACATATCTCAAGCAAGTGTTCCGAGCACCCAAAATGTGGAGGTGGACACAGCACAAGAAGGTGTCTCCGGTACCCAAAATGTGGGAACAGATTCAGCTCAAGTAGTCCAGACCCCACCCGCAGAAGCAGAAATAAATATAATAGAACTCCCAATTGTCCCTTACACTCCATCAGAAGAGCATACGGTGTCCCGATGAGATGAATTTGTGTATGACAAGAAGAGGAAGGCAGTGGTCCTAAAATCGGAAGAGAGGATAAAGAGACTCTTCCAAGGAGATATTGTTACCCAGCGGGAGACCACAGTGATGCAAAATACACATAAGGCTCCCATAGCCATGGCATCCGCCGGTATAGAAGTAGCAAAAGCAATGCAGGACAATGTGGTCGATATGGTTAGAGAATTTGAGACGACAAAGAGGAGAGTTCGTATGTTACAACATACTATGGCTAATGAACAGGCTTACAGGGATCTGGCAGTGAATAAGTATAATCGCCTATCTGTTGAACACAAAGAATTGTCAGATAAGTGTCGCCAGTTAGAAGAAGAAAATGAGCACTTGGAAGTCCAGATGATGGCGTTAGAAGCAGAAAAGAACAATTCGGAAGCTAGAGTTTCTCATCTGCAAGCAGATAAACAAGCAATGGTTGGGCAATTGGAGCAGGCAGAAAGCAGGGCAATAGATATGTCTCCCTTTCATGAGTTGTCCTGTGATATTCTGAGACAAATGCACGCCACGTAGGAGCTGATTACCGAGGAAGTGTGCAGGCTCAAAGCCATGATGGCTAGATTGAAAGAAGTCAATGCAGAGGCCAATAGGCTTAAGGGTAAATATAATCGGGTTAAAACAAACATCCTGAGCCAGATAGAATGGAGAGAAGGGAAGGTTGATTTCCCCAAACACCTCCCATTCAAATCTGTAGATGGTTTTACTGAAGATGTGGCCCTTATGGAGTTCTGCAGGAACTGCGGTTTTAAAATAATGGCTAAGATCCAAGGAACAATGGATAAAAGTAACCGTCTTTATCAAAAAATCCATGAAGTGCATGATGAGTGCAAGTTGAGTTTCCCTCAGTCCCATGATGAATTCCCGAGCAAGGAGCAACGTTTATTAGACTTGAAGGAAGAGCTAGGCATTCAAATAGAATATGTAAAGAAGATCAATGTCTTAGCCACTGATGATCTCCATCACTATATTGTTCTATTATCAATACACAGTCATCTGCTTAAGGAAATCCACCAAGCAACAGTTGCAGAAATTCAAGGTATTGGAGCAGAGCTTGGTAAAGATGTGACTTCCCAAAATATCTTGATCCCTTCCTCAGCAAACATAGTTATTAGAGACACTGGTGTCTGGTTTAGTTACATAGCAGAGGAGGAAAAGAAAGCAGCAGTAGTAGGAGCCAGTCCAAGTGCTTCTCTCCCAGTAGTAGCAGCCAGTTCGAGTGCCTCTCTCCCAGCAGTAGCAACAGTGTCAGCCAGTACAAGTGTTTCTCGCCCATCAGAAGCGCCTTCCCAAGGGTGAACATGCTGATCCTACAGCGTGTTCCTTTTAATTTTTATTTTTTGGTTTCCCTATGTTTAAAACGTGGAATTATTGGACAACTGGCTTTTCTTTTAAGGAATTTTTCTGTTTAAGAAAAGGGTCACATTTTTGTTTAAAAGTCTGAAGAAGACAAGTGTCTAGACCCAGGTGGCAGCCCAAGAGGCATTTTGTAATAATATAAATAGAAGGTTAGGAAACAGTTTAAAGGGACTTTTGGCAGGCAAATCATTTTTTGGAACTGGTATGAGCTATCTCGTACTTGCTTCAGGAAAATCGAATTTACCTAATAAGAGCCTGGAGAGGACGTCTTTTGCATGGAATGGATATTGGATGTATGTTGGATTATTCTTGTGACTGTCATATTCTACTGTGAGATCTTTCTTTGCTATTTTGTACTATTTCTCTGCATTGAATCATCTTACTATTTCCTGTGCAAATGAATTTTTCTCCTACGTGGGTAATGGAATATGTTATATGTAGATTGGAAGCTATCTTATAATATCTCCTGCTTTCTTGCTATAGATCTATCTTCATGATTTAATAGCTATCTGTTGATCTTTAGATAAATATTCTAGCATATTACTCATACTTATTATGTTGCTCCCTACATGGATAGTTTAGGTTTATTTCAGTTTTAAATATAGATTTGTTTCGATTTCTGCATTTAGATCAAGTTAGTTTAGGCACTTGCATATCATTCTAAATCATAAAATAAAAAAACAATGGTGGATCCGGCCATAACCGATATAATTGAAACAAATCTCCAAACCCAACGTTTGCCGGAACCGCTAACAGGACGGATTCCCCACACCAAACGGTGGACCATCTAATTAGGATAGTCTACCGGGGAGAATCCCTTTCAGCTTGATGCTGCGATCTTCAAGGCATCAACAGTTTTTGGCACTAGAAGGAGAGCCTGAAAGTGCATGGCTGATAAAGGAAAATCTCCCACTGTTAAAAATGTTACTGAAAACCCGCCTAAAAAAGGAATTTCAGACAGCTCAAATCTTGAAGTAGCATACCATGAAAATTTTGTCTCTGATTCTGAACCTCAAGAAGCATTGTATGTTGTTCCTTTCGCAGAAATAAAATATTTGAGAAGACATACACGATCTTATGTTAAACAGCTAGGTGGTTTAAACGCAGTAAAATTCCTCCCTAGAAAAAATTCTCCTAGAAAAGAGCGACAGTACACGCGTGATTCGATCCTTGTGGAAAATTTTGAAGAGCTTGTGAATTTAACTTTAGAAGAAATTGCAGGGCCCCTGAACAAGGTCGATCTTGAAAACCCAGAAAATCTTTCAGATCAAGAAAGTCTTGGCGAACTTATTACTCCAAAGAACACTCCATTAAATTCACCTTACAATTCCCCACCAGATTCTCCACATAGAGACATGGCTGTACCTACTTGGAGAGCAAGGGGAGCATTGAATCTAGCTGGGCCATTCCATAATCTTCCCAAAAATCCAGAGAAAGTCTTGCCTAAATTCGACCCAGGGAAAGCCATTTCAGCCGAAGATCATCTCAAGAGTTTTTATTTAGCTCTGAATCTTTTAGATGTGCATCATGAAGATGTAGTCTGTAGGATTTTTCCATACACATTTGAGCCGAAGGTATCATCCTGGTATTTTAGCCTACAACCTAGCTCGATCTCAAGTTGGGATGAATTTGAAAACTGTTTCTTAAAGAAATATGGAAACCAAAAAACTATAGCTACACTTATGAAAGAACTATTGTCCATGAGAATGGAAAAGAAAGAAAAGGTTCAATACTTTAACCAAAGGTTCACAACGCTCTTAAATAATTTCAGTGAAGCAAATAAACCAGTAGAGGAGTCTCTGGTTGAATATTATACAACAGTGCTTGAAGGACCCATAGCAATGTTTGTTAAAAGATCTAAGAAAACCACCCTGATAGAGAATTTCGAAGAAGCTATAAAGGTGGAAGAAGAGGAGGATAGCATTGTTAAACATGCCTTAGATGCAGAAACAAAACCACTAGTCAGTAAGAAAACCTTGCTGCTCATTAGATTATCAGCCAACTCTAGAGTCTGTCAGTTTATTGAAATAATGGTAGTTGATATTCCTGAGGCCTATGGTTTGATCTTAAGCAGGGACTGGTCCACCAAGCTCAATGGTTACTTTGCAACTGATTGGTCTCATCTTTGTTTGCCTTATCAAAATAGACAGAATCAGATCAAGGTCCTGAGAGAACCACACATGAAACAAAATGTAACTCAACTAGAAGGAAAGAATGAGGCTGTAACCTTCTCATCCTCGGTTCTAGGGAATTATTTTTTAGAAATTGATCCGGGTAATTATTAGTCTGAAACTATCAACCATGAATCACATGAACAGTCTGATCTCCTTCATTTCTCTCGGACTAATGATGTTGACTGTAATATAGTTAGTTTAGTCACTGACTTTGACCATAGAGACACTAACTTAGCTGAATCAAAAGATTTGTTTTGGACATTATACTTTGATGGTTCTAAAACACTGGAAGGATCCGGAGCCGGTTGTGTTCTGATGGATCCAGGAAGAAATAAGTATTTTTTGTCCTGTAGATTAGAATTTGATTGTACTAACAACACTGCAGAATATGAAGCTTTAGTACATGGATTAAGGAAGGCCATCGATTTAAATGTTAAGTACCTGAAGGTTTTTGGTGACTCATAAATAGTTGTGAGACAGGTAAGAGATACCATTCACTGTCTCTCACCTCATTTGAAGGGTTATCAGGCTGAGGTATGGGATTTAATTACGAATTTTGATGCTTTTAATATAAAGTCTATTCCTAGATTGCAAAATTCTGCAGCTGATTTGTTAGCGACATCCACTTCTAGATTGGTGCCATCTAATAACAAATGCTCGATTGAATTAATTTTCAGGCCCTCCGTTCCTGACAATGTCACCAACTTCAGGGTTTTCGATGATGACGAGCAAATTATCAGTTTTCTAACGAACGAAGACAGTTTCCAAGGAGCTGTGATAGATGAAAAAGATCATGATTCTGATTTGCTCAAGAAGGATGCAAATAGAGCGAATTTCATCCCCAAAGGGGTAAGGTCACTCGAAATGTTGTTTGATCTTCAAAATAAGTTCAAAAGTCCAGCGAATACCAAAACTAACAGTTCATCAATGCAGCATGAGTTAGTTAATTTAGGTACCGAGCAAAACCAAAATTTGTCAACCTTGGCAAATGTTGTTCACCGGGAGAAAGAGATAGGTTCATCAAACTGTTTAAACAATATAAGGATGTTTTTGCATGGACCTATGAAGATCTGAAAACGTATGATGTCCGCATTATTCAGCATGTTATACCGATGAAAGCGGGTGTTAAGCCATTTCAGCAGCAATTGAGAAGAATGCATCCTACTTTGGAACCTCTGATTCAAAAGGAATTAAAGAAACTCCTGGACGCTAAAATAATCTTTAAGGTCCGACATTCTGAGTGGGTTGCTAACTTAGTTCCCGTAAGAAAGAAGTCAGGAGAGATAAGACTATGTGTGGACTTCAAGAATTTAAACAAAGCTTCAGATAAAGACAACTATTCCGTCCCTTCAATGGAACAAATTATTCAAATGGTATCGGGATTTGAGCTATTTTCTCTTCTCGATGGTTTCTCTGGATACAATAAAGTATTAGTAGCCGAAGAAGATCGTCTTAAGACTACTTTCCGGACTAAGTGGGGAACTTTCGCATACAGAAGGATGCCATTCGGTCTGATAAACGCAGGAGCTACATTCCAACGAGCAATGGATATTGTGTTCCGAGGATTAGGTGGGATGTGTGTTGTTGTCTATTTGGATGATGTGACAGTTTTTTCAAAGAAAAGGGAAGATCATGTTGTCCATTTGAATCATATTTTTTACCGCTGTCGGAAATATGGTATTTCATTGAATCCCAAGAAAAGTGTGTTTGCTGTTCCCGAAGGTAAACTCTTGAGCCATATCATTTCCAAAAGAGGAGTGTTAATAGACCAAGAAAGAGTACAAGCTATTAATAGAATTCCAATGCCTCATAACAAAAAATCTATGCAGTCCTTTATGGGCACTATCAATTTCGTCTGAAGATTTGTTCCAGACTTCGCGCAAATTGTTAAACCTTTACAACAAATGATTAAACAAAGCATACAATTCAAGTGGACAGATTTAGAAAAGGATGCGTTTAGAGACATTAAGGAAGCCATAGCTAAAGCTCCTTCCTTAAGAATCCCAGATTTTGATAAGGATTTCATCCTGTATACCTTTGCTTCGGATGACTCCCTCGCGGCTGTACTCACGCAAAAGGTGGAACTAGGGGATGAATACCCAATCTTGTTTATGAGCACTGGTCTGCAAGGGGCTGAGCTAAACTATCCCATGGTTGAAAAACATGCATATGATGTCTTCAAAGCAGTCAAACAGTTCAGACCATATATTCTTAAGAACAAAACTAAAGTTATAGTTCCCCACCCAGCTGTTAGATCCCTTTTCGTTCAAAAGGAACTAGGGGAAAGGAGGGGAAACTAGGTCACGACTCTTCAAGAATATGATTTAGAATTTAAACCAACCACGATCATCAAAGGGCAAGGCCTGTGCAAATTGCTTACGGGAAACTTGACTGATGAAGAGCAAAATTGGAAGAATGAAGCTGAGCTAAACTCAGTTGAAGTATGTCCTATCTTTACAACTCCTCAGTCATTGTATAGAGATTTGGTGCATTAATTACAGCAAGGATGCCTACCTGAGCACTGGAACTCTAAGCAAAGGAGGGCACTCCGTTTGAAATCAGCAGCTTATCAAATCATTGATGGGATACTGTTCAGAAAGAATTATGATGGAATGTTTCTTAGATGTCTAGAAAAGGAAGATGCAAGTAAATTTGTTAAAGAATTACACGATGGCCCCGCAGGTGAACATTATTCGGGGGAGACAACAACACACAAGATACTTAGAGCTGGATATTGTTGGCCCACTTTGTTTCGAGATTCCCATGCGTATGCACGGAACTGTGATGTATGCCAAAGAAGTGCCGAGAAATTACCTAAGGCAGCAGGATCCCTGCAGCCGGTTATCATCTCTGAGCCTTTTGAACAGTGGGGTATAGATGTTATTGGAGAGATAAATCCAAATTCTTCTTTGCAACATCGATACATCTTGACGGCTACCGATTACTTCACTAGATGGACGGAAGCTATCCCGTTGCGCAAGATCAATGAAGACACGGTCATCAGTTTCTTGAAAGAAAACATCATAACCAGGTTTGGGGTTCCAATTTCTCTTGTTTTTGATAATGCTTCCTATTTTTCGTCTGTTAAGATAAATGAATTTGTTTATGAATGGAGGATTAAGCTGCATTATTCATACAATTATTACCCTCAAGGAAACGGAATAGCTGAATCTTCAAACAAAAACCTCATTCGAATTCTCAAGAAGACTGTGATAGAAAATCAGTGAAATTGGCATATAGCTCTCCCAAATGCCTTATGGGCAGATAAGGTGACTCCAAAGAATTCATTAGGGGTTTCCCCTTTCACCCTTGTCTATGGCAAGGAAGCCATCCTTCCCCCCAACATTTTTCTCCCATCCTTGCAGTTGTCCCAAGCCTCTCAAGGGTCTGGTAGCCAAGCCTTACAATCTAGGATCAATACCCTGCTTCAACTTGAAGAAGCCCGATAGAAAGCTAAAAACCAATTCCATCAACACCAAGGCATAGTTAAGAGATGGTTCGATAAGAGGAAGTCCGGTAAAAGAAGTTTTGAAGTTGGGGATTTAGTCCTGAAATGGGATCATAACCATGAAGGCAAAGGGATGCACACGAAATTCCAACATTTATGGATAGGACCTTACCAAATTTCGGCGAAGATAGGCCCATCCACTTATAAGTTGACAGACCTCGAGGGAGAAGAAGTGACACTTCCTCTCAATGGCCTTGCCCTGAAACAATACTTTGCATAGTCTCACTGAGACTTTTTGTACATAAATAAAAATTTTCTTTTATGTTGCTTTAGCCTTTTGTTTTCATTATTTCCATTCATTTTGTTTCTTTTCTTGTCATTTGAACCTTTGCACAAAGTTTTTTTTTTCTAAAAGCCCCTGCGGTTGGGTTTCTCATCAAGATAGATCTCTCAGGGAAATACCACAGCTCATGAACCCGAAGTTGCGCTCAAATGAAAGCTTATCTATGAATTGTGCTTTTGCTGAAATTTCTTCAGAAGGAAGGAAGCCTACTCTGCTAGTCACGGTAACCCTATTTAAATAGCAGAGATCTATGACTATCCTTATTACTATCTTTGGGCTCCATCCACTCTCACACTTAAAGGCATCTCAAGAAGGTCATTGAAATTGGACCCATGGAAAGTGGCACATCCCGAGGGCATAGGGTATTGAAATGACTCCATGCTGCAAATTTAAACAGCCAAAATGGCTTATGATCAAGGGTCTGTTTTCCAGAAATTCTCACCTCAATTGAAGCATGGTTGAGACAAAAGCAAAGCATGAAAGTCAAGAAAGCTGTCCAAAAGACTCAGCTCAAATTAGGCTCCTCTCCGTCCGTCAGGCTTGATCAAATCAATAAAATCTCTCACTCACACAAAAGGACATCATGGATTGAGGAGCCAAAATCAAATACCACATCTAAAGAAATTATTTCTGGAAGGCTCAAATAGCAAAGCTGTCAAAAGTATAAACATCCAAAAGGATGCAAGCGACATGGGAATGAGGAACAAGAGCAATAATGTCCATGAGAAAGTGCTGCAAATCCTGTGGAGTCCGATAGCAATGGCCATCTGAAAGATGAATCTTCTAAAATGAATCCCATATGTTGGCCCTTTGAGAGTTTTAAAGATGTCTCTATCAAAGCTCCCCTTTCGCCAATGGCCAGCAGATAAAGTGACTTCTTCCTTCACCGAGATTCAAGTGCTCAGCTGAATATTGCATATCAGATGGACATCTTTTAAGAAGGTTTCAGATCATGGAAAGGAATTTCTTTTTCAGAGATCTGTGTTTTCCAGCGACTCACCAATTGTTGTTGCATCAACATCCCCCCCCTAAAAAAAAATTTCAAGTACATATTGGGGCCCCTCCTTTTAATTTTTATTTTTCTTCTAGAAAGACTGCCCAAGGAAGTTAATTCTGCTTTTAGCTTAGTTTCTGTTTTCGACTAAGGATCTGCTTTAAAAAATTGAAGTTCTTATTCTAAGTTAAATTTCATGAAGTCTCTCGATCTGCGGAAGCTATTTGCCAATCTCTTCCGAAATTGTGGAAGCGTTCGAGTTTTCTCCCGAAACTGCGGGAAGCCTTTTTGAAAAAATTTAAGTATCTCTCTCGAAAGTGCGGAAGCGTTCGAGTTTTTCTCCCGAAATTGTGGAAGCCTTTTTGAAAAAATTTAAGTTTCCCTCTCGAAAAGTGCGGAAGCGTTCAAGTTTCTCTCCCGAAACCGTGGAAAGTTTTTTGGAAAAAACTTAACGTTGCGGAAGCTATTTGCGGAAGCATTTGTCATTCCCTTCCGAAACTGCAGAAGCGTTCGAGTTTCTCTCCCGAAACCATAGAAAGACTTTGAGTTTTTTATTTGAATTTGCGGAATATTTTTGCGGAAGCCATTTATGATTTTCTTCTGAATCTACGGAAGCTATTTTCCAATCTCTTCCGAAACTGCGGAAGCGTTCGAGTTTTTCTCCCGAAACTGCAGAAAGCCTTTTGGAAAAAACTTAAGCATCTGTTTCGAATTTGCGGAAGCCATTTGCGATTCCCTTCCGAAACTACGATAACGTTCGACGAAGTCTCTCGAAATTGCGGAAGCCTTCAAGTTTCTCTCCCGAAACCGCGGAAGCACTCAAGTTTCTCTCCCAAAACCACGGAAGCGCTCAAGTTTCTCTCCCGAAAATGCGGAAAGATTTTTGGAAAAACTTAAGATTCAATCTCAAAATTGCGGGAGCAATTGGGGAAACTCTCCCGAAATGGTGGGACCCTTAACAAAAGCCTTCCGAAACGGCAAAGGCATCCACGAAACCCGTCCAATACTGCGGAAGCACTCACGATATTGTTCCGCAATTACGGAAGCAATTTGCAAGGCTCTCCGGAAGCTGCGAGATGACTTGGCAAAGCCGCTCGAGATAAGTTTCCAGGGGGTTCTATTTCGAAAAGATATTCCAACCCCTCAAGAAACGCTGAGTCAGTTCCCCATATCATTCCGCAACTGCGGATGAAACTTGTAAGTCAGCCCTGCAAGTGACGGTCACGCACAAATGCTGAGATGGATTGAAATGACCACACTGTACGAGGCATTAAAACACTGTTTTAATTACACCACCAACCCGTTTAAGTGCCGCACGTGTCTAATATTTTAAAAGGACAGTGGGGGTTTGATCAATCGCATTGTTAGTTTAACGTTCAAAGAACGTCGTTGGGAATACCATGAGGGACTGCTCTAGCTCAACGTGTCCACGACTGCATCCACCTCACTCAACCACTATCTCGTCTCCAGGTAGGTTTTTTAACCGCCCTTTTTGTCTCTTCTCCACATCAAGTTGCTTTTGGGGTTTCTTTTTTCGTCCATAACGTGGCCGTTAGACATTGGTAGCATATGTTGTTTTCATTTTTTTTAAATCCGCCGTGTCCCCTTAGTTTCCTCATCCCCACCAGCTGAAATCCGTAGTCATGGCCATCCAAGTTCTTCACTGACCGCACTTCGATCGTCTCCTACCCTGATTCAAGCCTTCGTACCGGCCACAGACCGTTTCGCAAATGCTATTAATGGCAGTTGTGGTCGGTTGAGATACTCGACCTCTCACCTTGTTAGGCTTAGTTAATAAATGTAGAAAACAATCCCTTGTTTCATCGTTGATTGATAGGATTGTTTCACTCTAGGCTCACCCGCCATTGACCATTCTTTCTTGTGCAACGATGAAGGATACCTTCTCTCAAAGGGCTACGCGGGAAGCAGGTTGTTTCCACGTCTCATGCTTACCATTTTGGAAGCATTCCAAGGGCTCCTGACTAGACTTTTGTCTCCCTAGGCTAATCAAGTCTCAAAACCATATTTCTTTCTGGAGTGATTTGTTTCTTTTTCCCCAGCATGCAGCTTCATAATTTGTCAATATATTTCTCATTAGCATGTTTAATTGGTCCTTCTCTTTGTCACACTCTCATAACATGTTGCAATTTTTTATAATGATTCGCATTTGGTTGCTAGAAGGGATAAGCCAGGATGCCAAAAGGTGGTAGAAAGAAAGCTAAAGTGATGGAACCAGAGCCAGTGCCACTAAAGACTGAAACTATGTTCCAAGATACTAAGTGTACCACCGGCATTCCTCCCAAGGTCCGTTGGGGAGATGTTTACAGGATGATCAGGGACCAGGATATCCCGGATGTACTACTGGAAGAAGAACAAATATACCTCAACATCAGAGCTTCCGGCATAGCTAGGGCTTCTACCCGCCCTGAATTGTTCCCATGCTTTGAAGTGATCGGGTGGATGCTGGAGCATGCCAACGCAGAGACAAGAGTATTACATGACAGCAGGGGAGAGGCTTTTGCTTCATTCCATCCAGCATATATTGCTGCAACCTACAAACTCCCATGTCCCTAGCAAGCTCGAAATGATGAATGGTTGGTCCAGATGAACAATATTGAGATGGCCAAAAAATTATTGGTCGCAGGCAAGCACTTGAGAAAGAGAGGTAATGATGAATATGATGTTCAAAACCTAAGACCTCCTTTCAGGTTAATCGCCCTGATGCAGTGCATAATTTTAGGCATGCCCGATGGCACTGTATATAGGATACAGTGGGCCCCCATCATCCACTTCGTAGCATTCAAAGGGACTATATTTGACTGGGCTACTATCCTTTCGGATAGTTTGGCATCCATAGTGGTTGCTGCAAGAGAAGGTTTGTCCTTAAAGAAGTAAGAATTTTACATGTCTTCCTATCTCATTGACTGTATTTTGGCCAAACTATCTTTCCCCAGCCTAGGTTGCACATGGGATAAATCCAACACCCCGGTCTACACTGCTTATAAAATAATGTGGGTGCAAAATTACAGAGCAAGCTATAAGCTCATCTGCGAAGAGTTCATCATGCCTCTTCATGAGCAGATATTCAAGGAAGAGCCCAACTGTCTATCAGAAAATGCCATGGAGGTCTTGGAAAACTATGGAGATTTTTATTTCTCAGAGCAAGGCACCTACATCAGGATGTTTGGAGGGACCAAAGCACCATACATTTTTCCAAAGTACGTTACTGATTATGTAGTCCTCAAGGAAGCAGTCAGACAAATTTTCCTTGATGGAATAAGAGGGGCGCTTAACAAGCAACATAAGGCTTCTTTCCCTCTTTTTCCCTTCTGCATAGGAGCCTACAAATTCTCAAGGGTTGCATCAGCCGAGGAATTTGTTCAAGAGCTGAAATGATCTTCCATAGAAATGATAGGCGGGGGAAGGTTGTCGAGCATTGCAAAGAAATCTATGCTCATTTTGAATATGCTCATTACTATGATGCCGAGGAAGAAGTATTCAGAGGCATCAGCAACATGACTGAGTTGCAGATTTGTCGTCAAGGCAGTGGAGCAAGCTCTAGCTCTACCCCAGCCCAAAAAGCTAGCCTGCAGAAAGAGAGAGAAACAGCTGATGCCCGAGCCCAAGAAGAGCAAAGATTGAAAGAGGAAGCAAGGCTGCAGAAATAAGCTGAGGATGCAAGACTGCAAAAGGAAGCAAAGGATGCTAGACTGCAAAAAGAAGCTGAGGATGCAAGACTGCAGATAGAAGAAAATGAAAATCAGCAGCAAGCTGAAGAAGAAGAGAGAAGGCAGTAAGCTGAAGAAGAACTTAAGACAGCTGAAGATGCTCAGGCAAGTGGCTCCGACACCCAAAATATGGAAAAAGACATATCTCAAGCATAAGCAGGTGTCTTCGGTACCCAAAATGTGGAGGCGGACACAGCACAAGCATGTGTCTCTGGTACCCAAAATTTGGGAACAGATTCAGCTCAAGTAGTCTAGTCCCCAACCGTAGAAGCTGAAATAAATATAATAGACCTCCCAATCGTCCCTTACACTCCATCAGAAGAGCATACGGTGTCCCGATTGGATGAATTTGTGTATGACAAGAAGAGGAAGGCAGTGGTCCTAAAATCGGAAGAGAGGATAAAGAGACTCTTCCAAGAAGATATTGTTACCCGGCGGGAGACCACAGTGATGCAAAATACACATAAGGCTCCCATAGCCATGGCATCCGTCGTTGTAGAAGCAGCAAAAGCAACGCAAGACAATGTGGTCAATATGGTTAGAGAATTTGAGTCGACAAAGAGGAGAGTTCGTATGTTACAGCATACTATGGCTAATGAACAGGCTTACAGGGATCTGGTAGTGAATAAGTATAATCGCCTGTCTGTTGAACACAAAGAATTGTCGGATAAGTGTCGCCAGTTAGAAGAAGAAAATGAGCACCTGGCAGTCCAGATGATGGCATTAGAAGCATAAAAGAACGATTCTGAAGCTAGAGTTTCTCATCTGCAAGCAGATAAACAAGCAATGGTTGGGCAGTTGGAGCAGGCAGAAAGCAGGGCAATAGATATGTCTCCCTTTCATGAGTTGTCCTGTGATATTCTGAGACAAATGCATGCCACGTAGGAGCTGATTACCGAGGAAGTGGGCAGGCTCAAAGACATGATGGTTAGATTGAAAGAAGTCAATGCAGAGGCCAATAGGCTTAAGGGTAAATATACTCAGGTTAAAACAAACATACTGAGCCAGATAGAATGGAGAGAAGGGAAGGTTGATTTCCCCAAACACCTCCCATTCAAATCTGTAGATGGTTTTAATGAAGATGTGGCCCTTATGGACTTCTACAGGAACTGTGGTTTTAAACTAATGGCTAAGATCCAAGGAACAATGGATTAAAGTAACCGTCTTTATCAAAAAATCCATGAAGTGCATGATGAGTGCAAGTTGAGTTTCCCTCAGTCCCTTGATGAATTCCCGAGCAAGGAGCAACGTTTATCAGACTTGAAGGAAGAGCTAGGCATTCAAATAGAATTTGTAAATAAAATCGATGTCTTAGCCACTAATGATCTCCATCACTATATTTGTCTGTCATCAATACACAGTCATCTGCTTAAGGAAATCCACCAAGCAGTAGTTGCAGAAATTCAAGGTATTGGAGCAGAGCTTGGTAAAGATGTGACTTCCCAGAAGATCTTGCTCCCTTCCTCAGCAAACATAGTTATCAGAGACACTGGTGTCTGGTTTAGTTACATAGCAGAGGAGGAAAAGAAAGCAGCAGCAGCAACAACAGTACCAGCCAGTCCAAGTGCTTCTCTCCCAACAGTAGCAGCCAGTTAGAGTGCCTCTCTCCCAGCAGCAGCAGCAGTGTCATCCAGTACAAGTGTTTCTCACCCATTAGAAGCACCTTCCCAAGGGTGAACACGCTGATCCTACAGTGTGTTCCTTTTTATTTTTATTTTTTGGTTTCCGTATGTTTAAAATGTGGAATTATTGGACAACTGGCTTTTCTTTTAAGGAATTTTTCTGTTTAAGAAAAGGGTCACATTTTTGTTTAAAAGTCTGAAGAAGACAAGTGTCTAGAGCTAGGTGGCATCCCAAGAGGCATTTTGTAATAATATAAATAGAAGGTTAGGAAACAGTGTAAAGGGACTTTTGGCAGGCAAATCATTTTTTGGAACTGGTATGAGCTATCTTGGACTTGCTTCAGGAAAATCGAATTTACCTAATAAGATCCTGGAGAGGACGTCTTTTGCATGGAATGGATATTGGATGTATGTTGGATTATTCTTGTGACTGTCATATTCTACTATGAGATCTTTCTTTGATGTTTTGAACTATTTCTCTGCATTGAATCATCTTACTATTTCCTGTGCAAATGAATTTTTCTCCTACGTGGGTAATTGAATATGTTATATGTATATTGGAAGCTATCTTCTAATATCTCCTGCTTTCTTGTTGTAGATCTATCTTCATGATTTAATAGCTATCTGTTGATCTTTAGATAAATCTTCTAGCATATTACTCATACTTATAATGTTGCTCCTTGCAGAGATAGTTTAGGTTTATTTCAGTTTTAAATATAGATTTGTTTTGAGTTCTGCATTTAGATCAAGTTAGTTGAGGCACTTGCATATCATTCTAAATCATAAAATAAAAAAAAGAACAGTGGATCGGGATATAAACGATATAATTGAAACAAATATCCAAACCCAACGGTTGCCGGAACCGCTAATCGGATGGATTCCCCACACCAAACGGTGGACCATCTAATTGGGATAGTCTACCGGGGAGAATCCCTTTCTGCTTGATGTTGCGATCTTTGAGGCATCAACAGATACCTCTTGGGAATTTGGAGAAGAGAAAGGAACTCTAGACAATTGGTGCACTACTCTCGTGCTGCTGTAAGGACTCCAATAACGTCACCACTTGAGGTAAACACCATTACAAACCCTTGTTTTCCCATTAATACAAAAAATTCAAATTCCATTAATGAGTTCCACATGATTGTTTATTTTTCTGCAGTAGTTTAGATTTATTTTTATGTTATCACTTGCACATGTCACATTTTAATATGAGATTTTACTTATTTCACATATCATTTTCTACCCATTATTGAACTGCTACTAAGGGTTCCTGAATCCTTAGTAGGTTCTCTTTAGCACGAGCTGGGGTGAAAACCCTAGCTATAGTTTTGGTGACTCTACTGGCTTGATTCCCATAGAAGCTTTGGTTATTTTTAGTTTTGTACTTGTTATTTTTCTTGCAGTTTACAGCTTTGGTCTACCCCTTGGATCCGATATTTGCATATATGGCCCTTCCTTTCACTAAAAGCTTCAAAATTTTTGTTTTTACGGTTCGGCCTGCGACTTCAGCAGCCATTTTCTGCGTTGTGGATAGCGACCATCGCCTCGATAGTTGTGGGCTGTAGTGCACTTTTCAGCTAGAATCTGTGCTTTGTAGTGCGGGTTCTAGCCCTAAAGTCGTGCCTTGAAGTGTGAATTCCAGCCTAAAAGACGCGTTGCAGCATGCTTTCCATCCTGGAAGCCACGCTCCATAGCGTGCCTTTCACCCAAAAATCCGCGCCCTTGAGTGTGACTGTCGCCCTGAAAGCCAAGCTCTATTTCTTGTTACTACTAGTCCGTTTCAATGCGACTTTTCTGCAATTTTCCGCCACCAAAGCACGGGTTTTTTACTCATAGCCGCACCGTGCAGCCATTTATCCCACTTTTTCCCTTCCCTAACAACCATCTGTTTGCTTGCATCCATTTTGCTAGCTGTACTTTTATGCTATTTACTTGCTGCATCATTTAAAGTATTTCATTTTCGCATTTACATTTCAGCAAGTCATTTTATTTTACATAACAGTTAATACTTTTTATTTTCAAGTTTTAGTGATTTATTTCCCACTTGGAAAACTTGGGTACATACCACTTGTGCACACACTCGGTCACCATAATCAAAGTAAGTCTTAAAATCTACTTAACTCAACCAAATTTAACCCCACTTGGGGAACACAAAAAATAACTTTGTAGCTAGGTAGGACATTGGGGATATGCATCCAAATAACACCCCTTTGTTATTTACATTTGAGACATAGTTGTTTTCCGTTAGGGATCCAAAATCCCTTATTACTTATTGGTACGGTTGACATCGATTTTTCATAGGGCCTCTACCTTAGGAGGGAAAGTGGCAAGACTGGTTCCGAAAGTCTGAGTGGAATACCGCTCTCCATTCTGTATTGAAGGATTCCAACTCATTGTTCTCGTCGTGCATGTTGGCGCCCATACTAGGTGTATGATGGCTAAAGAACTAAAGCCATGGGATACCTTTCCGGATGTGCCATGAATGGGGTAGCTTAGTTTCCATTCTTCTAGGGCTCTTTTACCTGAAGTCCCTCTTGGTAGAGGGATATCCTTAGCTTTTGTTCTACATTTCCTATTCCATGACTACAGATTTCATCACCCTGCAGGGGATATTATTTGTTTGAGCCTTCATATCTTTTAGATAGGTGTTTGCATTCTCCTATACTCTCATTGGATTAGTTGAGTCTACCTTTTTATTTTTTAGGAGTGTTGCTTGTTGGGATTTTGACCATTTTATTGCCGCTCCACTTGTTGTAGCAAGTGTTTTGAGCCTGTTGTTGGCTCGAGTGCTGCATTTTTTTAGAGTTATCCTCTTGCACACATGGTTGCACTTGGATTTTTTAACATTTTATCTACCACAACCATTTAGCACTTTTTACACATGTCACCATTGATTCACCGAGACACTCTCATCGCCTACAGGGCCATTCCCCGCAGTACGGTTCACTTGACACCACACGTCACAGACGAAAAGCTTCATCACCGGATCATTATCCTGACACCCCTTACCTTACATCTGACTCATAGTCAGAGTTACCCACATACACAGCTCTGTCTAGCCCCATGGCCGAAGTGAATCCCAAACCCTTTACCAGCGGTGTTATAGGCAGTGGTTCCACCACAAGCCCATCTACCATTTCAGCATCCATCCCCACTATACCATCTACTGGACCTACACCTGGCATTGCAGTCACTACTTCCATATCCATTGGTAGTGGATCTATTCCGACTACCGTCCCTTTGGTCACTAGTAGTACGCTCAAGGGCACTCGACCTTCCTATTCGATCCTCGCTACAACCCACACTGTTGCTCCGCCCCTTGGTGGAGGTGGCCCCACGACTGCCTCCATGGCTAGCACACAGGTCACTACAAGCATGTCACATCCTTATGCTTGTTTTCCATTCATGGCCAGTCTCAACCTCCCTGATCTGGTCAGATTGAACAATGATCCGATCTAACATGATACCACATGGCCTCCCATGCTTACCAAACTCCCTTCAGACATCCCAAAGTTTGAAGGGAAGGGTGGAAAGGATCCCCAAAACCACATCATGTCCTTACACTTATGGTGTTCCTCCAACTCCATTGTGGATGAATCGATCTGCCTTCTCCTTTTACAATAGACACTCACCAGCTCTAGAGCTAAGTGGTATATCCAACAACCACATGGACCCACTCCACTTTTTCGTCTCTCACTTCGAATTTCTCATAGTTCTTTCAGTTACCAGTCTGTTATGATGCTCGTGTTGAGATTCTACTGTCTTGCAGACATAACATTGATACCTATATTACTGACCATATTCATGAGTGGTGTAGACGCTGTAGTTTGTGTAAGATCAAGTTAGACGACCACATCTTCCTACATTGGTTCTTGAAATCCCTCATACCAGTTATTGCCAAGGATGTGGCATCCAAACAACCCCATACCGAATAAGAAGCCATCCTTAAAGCTCGACAATTTGACCTCATTTATGCACATTTGGGATACCTCTACTCCATTTTACCTAATTCTCCTTGTGGAGATTCCTCCTGGAAAGACATGCTGGGGGAATCCCACGCTACCGACAACATGATTGGACATGTGGCATCTCATATCCATTCTTATACTCATATGCCTCCCTCCAACCCCTCGGCTTACAATCCTACACCTAGTTCCGCCATGAGTGGCCCCGATCTTTCATGCGCCATAGACCATTCAGGAGCAACATATTCATCCACTCCACCGACCCAAGCCCCCCATATACATGTCCCTTCATGTCCAACACACAATTATGGACATTCCTCACTAATGTACACCACCCCTGCAATGTCACATGCCTACTACCATCAACCAGGAACACCCGTGCCTATAAAACCTAAAGCCCCTCGAGCTTATTATCAACCAACATCACCCATGCTTACACAACCTCAAGCCCCTATAGCTTATTATCCACCGCATCCTGCCCCCGCACTGGCTTAACCACAGAATCCCCTTGCTCCCCAAGGGCAAGTATATGCTCAACAAAACCAACAACAAAACAAAAATTCCCAAAGGAACTAGAAAGGACAACAAAATCGAGGACATGGTCGTAACTGCGGCAACAACCGATCTCCTAGAAGAGGCGATCCACCACCCAACCCTCCCGATAATAATGTTAAGTTTAAACCAAATAGACTAGCAAGATCACTGAAAGAAACATAATCACAAGATAGACATAGAATTTACCCTGGGAAACCCTCATGGGGTAGAAAACCCAGCAAAGCTTTCCTCAATAAGATGATCAACCAAAATACAAGATGTGCTCCAAGACTTGACCTCCTTCTTCACCTCCTGTGCAGACCTCCCAGACAAGTGCGCTACTTTTTTGAGTTGTGCAAGTGTATCAAATGAGGAGATCTCCTCCTCTATTTATACTAGTCCCCGACTGACTAAAATCCCTAATGGGGCTGACCTCTCCTGGAGAAGTCTAATAACCCCTAAAATATAAACTCAGGGCCGACCCCAACATGGTGGGTCTAATAACCCTAGTTACCACAAATCATCGGAGGAATAAACATCTCTGGATACATAATAAAGTCACCTCAGAGGGATGAAACATCTCCGGAATAATAATGTACAAATATAATATTCTTAGAAGTTACAATATTCAACACTCCCCCTTAACGAGAAGGATATTATAACAACGTCTACAGGAGCAAGGAGTCATCGACTACATCATACATGATACATCTATAAATCATCGGAAGCTTTCTTCAATTCATCATCATCAGTAACTCAACCAGTTACTGGAACATCAACATCGTCAGCATCGTCATCACACGATCATTAGCATCGACATCACACGATCATCAGCATCATCATCACATGATCATCAGCATCGTCATCACACGATCATCAACATCGTCATCACACGATCATCAGCATCGTCATCATATGATCATCAACATCATCATCACACCATCATCAGCATCGTCATGACACGATCATCAGCATCGTCATCACACAATCATATTACAAGATGATCAATCCTGCTCTCTTTAGGACATAGGTCCATGGATGATACAATCCAGATCAAGTTCCAGGATGATCAGTCCTTATCACTTTAAGACAAGTCTCATGTCTAGGGATGATGCAATCCCATCACATACATTTTGAACCCAGTTCATGGACGATGCAGTCCTCACACGTACCTTTAAGACAAGTCTCATGTCTAGGGATGATGCAATCCCATCACGTACATTTTGAACCCAGTTCATGGACGATGCAGTCCTCACACGTACCTTTAAGACAAGTCTCATGTCTAGGGATGATGCAATCCCATCAAGTACATTTTGAACCCAGTTCATGGACGATGCAGTCCTCACATGTACCTTTAAGACAAGTCTCATGTCTAGGGATGATGCAATCCCATCACGTACATTTTGAACCCAGTTCATGGACGATGCAGTCCTCACACGTACCTTTAAGACAAGTCTCATGTCTAGGGATGATGCAATCCCATCACGTACATTTTGAACCTAGTTCAGGGACAATGCAGTCCTATCTTTAATTCTCGGATACATCAGTCTACGGCTCAATTCTGGGACCGAGGTCCGGGGAAGATGCAATCCTCTACCTGTTCATTCAGAACTTCATTCTCGGAGACATCATGTCTATGGCTCAATTCTGGGACCGAGGTCTGGGGAAGATGCAATACACTACCTGTTCATTCAGGACTTCATTCTCGGAGAGATCATATCTACGGCTCTCTTTAGGACTGAAGTCCAGGGATGGTCCAATCCTCTCATGTCCACCAAGGACTTCATTCTCGGAGACATCATGTCTACAGCTCTCTTTAGAACTTATGTTCAAGGATGATACAATCCTCTTTCTTTCTCGGAGACACCTGTCTACGGCTCACTTTAGAACTTGTGTTCAAGGATGATGCAATCCTTACATGTATTCTCATCAAATACAAGTACAAGTATCCTCAACCATACAAGTACATTAATCAATACATGTATCATCAAAAGTATGTATTCTCACCAATACATCTATCATCAAAAGCATGTATTCTTACTAATACATCTATCATCAAGAGGATGTATTCTCACTAATACATCTGTCATCAAAAGCATGTATTCTCACTAATACATCTGTCATCAAAAGCATGTATTCTCACTAATACATCTGTCATCAAAAGCATGTATTCTCACTAATACATCTATCATCAAAAGCATGTATTCTCACTAATACATCTATCATCAAAAGCATGTATAAGTAAAACTAAGTATTCTAAGTATAAGAGTCCTAAATCTAAATAATCTAAGTATCCAAGTGTAGTAAGCAGGTAACCTCATCATCGACCTTGCAGTTCGATGAGACAATCTCATCATCAGTGACTATACTACTCCCCCTTTCGAGGAGGGTCCTTTTGAACTACACCAAGCTTGTGTCGGAAATATTCAAATTTCACTCGAGACAGAGGTTTGGTCAAGATATCAGCAATTTGATCCTTAGTGCTCACATACTCGAGCCTGATAGCTCCTCTCTGCACCATATCTCGTATATAAAAGTATCGGATCTCTATGTGTTTTGACTTATCATGGAATACATGATTTTCTATCATCTTAATGCAGCTTTGATTGTCACACATAATTACAGTGGGATCCATTTCTAAGTCAGACACTCCAGACAATAGATTTCGAAGCCACGCTGCTTCACAGCTGGCAGAGCAGGAAGCTATATATTCTTCTTCAGCAGTACTGAGAGCCACACTAGATTGTTTCTTGTTGAACCATGAGATCATGGCAGATCCGAGACCATAACATCCACCTAAAGTACTCTTTCTGTCTGAGACACTTCCTGCCCAATCAGAATCTGAGTAACCATGTAATCGGAGTTCATGACCTCCAAGATAATATAGACCAAAATCTAATGTACCTTTTAGGTACCTCATTACATGCTTTGCAGCTATTAAGTGAACCTTTCTAGGTTCTACTAGATACTGACTCAGGGTATTTATAGCAAAGCATATCTCTAGCCTAGTATTTGTTAAATACATCAATGACCCAATGACTTGTCTATATAGAGTTAGGTCCACTAATTCCGATGAGTCATTAACTAATAACTTCAAGTTGGAGTCCATGGGAGTGGCCATGGGTTTACATTCCAACATGTCAAACCTTTTTAGAATCTCCACAACATACTTACCTTGATTTAGAAAGATTCCTTTTGGTTCTTGCCATACTTCTAGACCTAAGAAGTAGTGCATTAATCTGAGATCTTTCATCTCGAATTCTAAAGAAAGCTTCTTCTTGCTTTCAATAATTTGTTTCTCATTTCCGGTTAGAAATAGATTGTCTACATATAGCAATAGTATAACTGGTTCATCATCCATCACTTTGAGATAAAGATTTGGGTCAGCTTTACTCTTGGTAAAGCCCATGCTTGTTAAGAAATTGTCAATCCTTCCATACCAAGCCCTGGGAGCTTGCTTCAAACCATATAATGCCTTTTTCAGTTTGCATACATGCGTCCTCCCGTCTTTAACCTCAAACCCTTGTGGTTTCTCTATGTATACTTCTTCTTCAATTACACCATTCAGAAAAGCTGTCTTAACATCCATTTGGTGTAATTTCCACTTCATCATAGATGCAAGTGCCATGATAGTTCTAATTGAAGTATACCTAGCAACTGGTGCAAATGTTTCTTCATAGTCAATTCCCTCCTTCTGAGAGAATCCTCTGGCTACAAATATTTCCTTGTATTTTTCAATGCTTCCATCTGCAGCATGTTTTATCTTGAAAATCCATTTGGAAGAAACCACACTTTTATCTTTTGGTTTGGGAACTACATCCCAAACATCATTTTTCATTATTGACTGATATTCTTCTGTCATTGCTTCTACCCATTCTTTCTTCTGGGCTGCCTCTTCATATCTAGTAGGTTGTTGATCCACAAGATCACACATCAAGGCCATATAGTTGGACACTAGCTTTGGTTTCTTTCTTTCTCTAGTGGAGCCTTCAGGAGCTCCATATCTTTCAGTTCCTTGAATAATATCTCTAGCCCATGCTGGCCTTCTTTTCTTAGATAAATCTGTAATAGAAGGTTCTTGTGGTTCCAACATGTCATGATCTTCCGGTGAATCATCTTCAGGGATGTGCACAGCCTTTGTGATACTAGGAGGTGTGTCTTCTTCCTAGATTTCTTCAAGTTGGAACTTCTTGGATTTCTTGAGAGCTGCCTCTTTATCAAATGTTACATCTCTACTTATTTCTATATGATGAAAACCTGGTATGTAAATTCTGAAGGCTTTGGATGATTCACAATACCCAACAAATATTCCCTTCTTACCAGAGGGATCCAACTTGGTTCTCTTTTCTTTTGGAATGTGGATGTACACAGGACACCCAAATATTTTGAGATGACTTACCTCAAGTTTCTTTCCTGTAAACACTTCTTCTGGAGTTTTGAATTCAAGAGCACTATGGGATAGTCTATTTTGCACATAGACTGTTGTCTTAGCTGCTTCAGCCCATAGATACATGGGTAGATCTTGATCATGTATCATAGTCTTTACAGCTTCCATGATGGTTCTATTTTTCCTCTCAGCAACCCCATTTTGTTGGGGATTGTAGGGAGTGGTTAGTTCCCTCTTAATTCCGGCTTCTTTACAAAAGTCTTCAAAGTCCTTTGAAGTATATTCTCTTCCATTATCTGTTCTGAGAATCTTGATTTTCTTTTCTGAGAGATTTTCTATTAGGGCCTTGAATTCTTTGAATTTTCCAAAGACTTCATTCTTACCTTTTAGAAAGTATATCCAAGTTTTCCTTGAATAGTCATCAATGAATGAAAGATAGTATTCAAACCCACTTAGAGAAGTGGTGGGCATTGGTCCACATACATCTAAGTGTATTAGTTCCAAAATGTTCTTAGTCTTTGTTTCACTCTTTGGAAAGGGGTTCTTGACATTCTTCCCTTTCTTACATCCTTTACATGAGCCATCATGATCAACCTTCAAATCTGGTAATCCTATGACCACCTTGCTTACATAGGGTAAGGCTTTGTAGTTAATGTGAGCTAATCTTCTATGCCATAGCTCACTGGGGCTAGAGGTTTCATGAGCAAGGGAAACTTCTGGATGTCCCTTGAGCTTATAGAGACCTCCTTCTTCTTCACCAATGATAACTGCATCTTTAATTGATTTTCCTTTGGACCACATGAGTACTTGTCCATCTATGAAAGCCACTCTAAAACCTTTCTTATCTAGAGATGAGATAGAGAGTAGGTTCTTCTTTAAAGCTGGTACATATAAAACTTCTTTCATTTTCAAGGGTGTTCCATAATCAAGCTTGTAGCTTGCTTCACCAATTCCCTTGATGGGATATTGATAATCATCTCCTAGAGATACCTTTTGAGGTGAAGACTTTTCTTCAAGTCTTGGGAGAGTTTTCTTTTGACCTGTCATGTGCTTTGAAGCACCACTATCAATGAGCCATGTATCTTCTCCAGGAGACACAGATCCAGAGAGTGCAGAAAATAGGACATATTCTTCTGGATCTTCTTTCTTTACTTTAGATCTTTTCTTTTGAGGCCTTTCCTCTTCTTCTTCTTCTTCTTCTTCTTCTCCTACTTCTTCTTCACTATCATCTTCTTCCATATGTGCATGATGTCTTTTGTGGACAAACTTCTTCTTCTTCTTTTCTGGTGAAGTACAGTCTCTAGCATAGTGTCCTAGTTTAAGACAATTATAACATTGGACTGTGGAGAGGTCTCTTTCTGAGTTTGCTCCTCCTTTCCTTTTGAATCTATGAGAGGGTTGAGACTTCTTGTGGTTCACTTTCTTGAAGTGACCCCTCTTTCCTCTTTTGGTGTGGGTGGCCAAGGCTTGGTCATCCTCTTTGAGAAGAGCTTCTCTGTTGGCTACCCAGCCTCTTCTTGAACACAATCCTCCCATACTACATCAAACTTCATGCTTTCTTTTCTGGCACACATAGTTTGTATGAATGATTCCCAAGGTCTAGTGAGACCATTTAGGGCAGTCATCACAAGTTCATCTTCATCAAGAGTATCACCAATGGCATCTAGTTGCTCCTTGATTTGGGAAACCCTTGAGAAGTAGTCTTGAATGGATTCTCCTTTGTGCATCTTGGTACTCTTCAGCTGAGTCCTTAGGTTCATCTTCCTATTGATGTTCTTTCCTTCATACATTCTTCCTAGAGCATCATACATTTCCTTTGGAGTCTTCTTGGAGGCCACTTGGGGAATCAAGTGGTCTTCAATGGAATCAGCTATGATTCTCTTAGTTCTAATCAAATCCTTCCTATGCTTCTCTTTGGCTTCATCTCCTTTAGGTTCTGCAACATCATCCTTGACATAATGAGCAAGATCATTCTCTTCAAGAATGAGACCAATTCTGTATTTCCATGCCCGGAAATTTTCTATACCTTCTAGCGTGTCTTCAAGCTTAGTGTTTGGAGCCATCTTCTCTTGGGGGAGTTCAAGAGATAAGAGATAGAGTAGTACTTACCCAGAAACTTTAACTTTTCACTTTTCCAGAACTGCAACAGAATTTCTGGATTATCGCACTTTTGGTAAAACTAGGGTTTAACTTTCCCGGAGTTATACTCAACCAAAAAGTTCAATCTAGGGCTCAAAAGATTGGTTTTGAGAAGGGCTATCTAGCCATGTAATCAAAATTCAATAATACCAATTTTTTGCAGAAACCTTGGTTTATCACACTTTTGGTAAAACTAGGGTTTGACTTTCCTGGAGTTCTACCCAACCAAAAAGTTCGATCTAGGGCTCAAAAGATTGGTTTTGAGAAGGGCTATCCAGCCATGTAATCAGAATTCAATAATACCAACTTTTTGCAGAAACCCTAATTTTCACCGGAGAGAGAGAGAGAGATATTTTTACCTTGTGAAAGATGTCCTATTCAGGCTAGCTCTGATACCATGTTAAGTTTAAACCAAATAGACTAGCAAGATCACTGAAAGAAACATAATCACAAGATAGACACAGAATTTACCCTAGGAAACCCTCATGAGGTAGAAAACCCAGCAAAGCTTTCCTCAATAAGATGATCAACCAAAATACAAGATGTGCTCCAAGACTTGACCTCCTTCTTCACCTCCTGTGCAGACCTCCCAGACAAGTGCGCTACTTTTCTGAGTTGTGCAAGTGTATCAAATGAGGAGATCTCCTCCTCTATTTATACTAGTCCCCGACTGACTAAAATCCCTAATGGGGTTGACCTCTCCTAGAGAAGTCTAATAACCCCTAAAATATAAACTCAAGGCCGACCCCCACATGGTGGGTCTAATAACCCTAGTTACCACAAATCATCGGAGGAATAAACATCTACGGATACATAATAAAGTCACCTCGGAGGGATGAAACATCTCCAAAATAATAATGTACAAATATAATATTCTTAGAAGTTACAATATTCAACAAATAATTGTGCTGCCTCGAATAACCAAAACCCTGATCAACCACCTAAACAAGGAAAAATCCCCAACTTATGCACAAACCACCCATGTTCTATTTGTGGGGTCTACGATCATTATACACACAATTGTCCCCACTTAGAGAAAGCTCGCCAACTTTTGCATGATCATACCGTACACCAAGGACATGCTGCTCCGCCAGCTCCACCTAAACCCACGCAACCCAATGCACAACCCTTTGTAATGCAAAACCCCTACCCACACAAGGGGTAGTAGCCACTCAACCTTTGGCTCCACCTCATGGTGCCCTAGCACAACACCAGCAAGTTACTTACGCTGCTCCTGGTAGTCAACCTACTAACTTAGGTACTCACCACCTTTTAAAGATGTCTTCCGCTGATGTCAACCTTCAAACACGCCGTAACCAGTATGGTTCCACCACTGAAACCATTCCTATGGACAAGGCTGCTAACACTCTTCCCACAGATCAGTCGTTATGCATACCGCCAACACCACTTGAAGGAGCCCCCAAAGCTCCTAGCTTTCCTCTGCACCAAATTAATAACAATCCCAACGCTCATGCTGTCCCCAATTATAATATCATGGATGACTTAGCCTATTCCCCTGTTGCTATGTCATCCCTAGAAGTTTTGAAGAACTTCCTAGTGCAGCGCAAAACACTATTGTCCGCCATAGGTGCAATAGACCCTTTTGAATCACATATGATGGCATTCGATTTAGACCAATCTAAACCACACATGCCTTCAACATTAGCATTTCAAGTTTTTGTGTCCATACAGAATCTTGTGATCCATCAATGCATCATCGATGAGGGTGCCTCTACATGCGTTATGTCTACATTCGTGTGGTAGAAGCTCGAATCCCCTACCCTACAACCATCCATGACTTCTTTATGAGCTTATGGTGGTTGTTCATCTCAACCGCAACACCTCTTGGCCAATGTTCCAGTCCAACTAACTGGTAAAACCATCCTGATTGACATTGAAATAGTCAACACACAACTTGACTACAACCTGCTCCTAGGATGAAGTTACATGTACACCATGAAAGTCGTCGCTTCATCGGTGTTCCGCATTATGATGTTCCCCCATGAGGGATGGGTAGTTAAGTCTACCAAGTTACTTACTACGACCCAAACGTGCAAGCTACACCAGAGAATGTTCTCCCCATGGTTGAGCAACCCATTTTTGGTACACCTACCTCTTTGGTTTCCACTGTTTCCCTTGGACTTTATTCAGAGACTCCCATGAGCTCCACTTTTCGTTCATTGCCACCTCCCCCACCGACCATTGAGATATCCTACTTATGCACCATTTCGTCAAATAAGTCGATTCCTAACCTGCAACCACCATTGTTTCCTCAATTAACATCGGTACCCATCCACATTGGAGCCACACCAATCCATACCATCCCGTTTTTGTTCCCACCATATGGGGTAGTAAGTGCGCCTGTCATGGCCACATTGAATCTCCCTGGTTTAACGTTAGGACTTCTTGTCTGGTATCTCATTGATCCCAATCCAACTCCAACCCCACAGGTTATCCTTCAACCTATCCAACCAATCACTACTGCTACCAATCCACCTCCTGGTGTGATGACCGCATCTACATTTAGCAGTGCCCCTCCATCGCCTAAAAGCATTGGGGGCAGAGGCCCGCAAACTCATACCGCCGCACCAACTACTAAACCCGTGAAACCTCCCCCTCCCATTCGAGCACCCCCTAAGTGCTCTCTTTGTGATGATTTGGACCATGCTACCCATAATTGTACAAAACTACCAAGCATTCAAGAGCACATAAAAACGTTGGACGATGAACTCCATATTCCAGTTGTCGAGCTAGATACCACACCCAAACCGCGCAACAAATCATTGCGCACCAATAATTCATGTTCCATATGTGGGATCTACGGACATTATTCCCATCATTTCCTCGACCTACCTAAGTATCGATTGGTTCTCCACGAGATGAATCATTCCTCATTAGATTCCTCTATTACTACCATCGAGAAGATTCACCCACCTGAGTCAACCTCCGCGGGAAAGATTAACATGATCTTTATGATCTCCACAAGCGATGGATCAACCTTGCCCCCAACCACTAGATTTACCTCTCCCGATTTATCCACACATTTTTTTCCTAGCGATGAAGAAATCCTCGAGACATTAATGGCCCCTTCCTTCCCTTGGGATGATATGCACCATTGATCCTACTTCATTCCTGAGGAGTCTACCCCGAGTATGGCCAATCAATTTTCCATTGAGGCGAAAGACTTCATCCCTAGCCAAGTGGACTAGTTTAAGAACCCCATCCCAGCTCCCAACGCCTTCAAGGAAGGGAACATGGCCAACATTTCACCTACCGTACAGGTTGATATTTTCATCCCACCTGGGGCGCCTGAAATCATTACGTTCGGTGCTTCTTGTACTGAATACGAAATTAATGCCTATAAGAAACTCTTCCAAGAGTTCCGTGATGTTTTCGCTTGGTCTTATAATGAAATGCCCAGTCTTGACCCCACTATAGTTGAGAACCATATTGATACATGGCCTGACGTCCCACCTGTCCACCAAAAAAAATGGGCCATTCACCCTACCAAGTTACCCGCTGTGAAATCCGAGATCAAAAAATTACGCCATGATGGTTTAACAAAAAACAAGGCACCATTCCCGTCTATACCGATTTTTGCGATCTGAATTTAGCATGTCCAAAAGACAACTTTCCCATGCATTTCATTGATCAGCTAGTTGATGCTTGTGCAGGTCACGAGATTCTCTCTTTTTTGGATGGTTTCTCTGGTTATAACCAGATCCAAATCCGAAAAGAAGATCAGTACAAGATTGCTTTTACTACCCCATGGGGAACCTTTGCCATCGAGTTATGCCCTTCGGTCTTAAAAATGATGGTGCCACATTTCAGTAGGCCATGAATTATTATTTTCATGACTTGGTTCATATCATTCTTGTGTACTTGGATGACCTCACTACGTGATCCAAGAAACAGTCCAACCACCTGGACAGTCTCCGACAAGTCTTTTTGCGTTGTCCCAAGTACAAAATATGGTTGAACCCTATAAAGTGTGTCTTTTTTGTCCCTGTCGGCTGTTTATTGGGATTCATTGTTTCCCAAAAGGGAATTACTATTGATCCTTTGAAGGTTCGAGCCATTCTAGACCTTTCGCCTATGAAATTCTACAGGATATATCACTCAGCTTGAACAAACCTCACTAATTTCACTCAAGAATTGCAAAGAAAAAGAAGAAGAAGAATTGAATAAATATTCACACATTAATATCAAAGAATGATAAAAACTACTGTAATGTCATTCATCAGCTGTAAGGTGGCAAAAATATGAGAGTACAATAGAATGAATTCGAATACTGCTAAGGTGATTCGAATTCTCCTCAATAGCATGGCTTGACTACATTGGAAGCATCACCTAATCAGTGGTAGCGACCACTGATAGTCAAAGATCAGTCAATGTGAGTCTAAATAAGTCTAATTGGTGCATGTGGAACTAATTTAGGGAAGGAGACTCCAATGTGGGCACATGAGGAGCTGTCAGTAGTCAGTAGAACTGAACTAGTCTATATAGTAGTCTATCTAAGTGCTACAGTCAGTTAACTAAGAAATTAGTCCTCAAATCAAGGAACTGATCCACTAATCATGGAATTGACTCATAGAACTCCTAAATAGGTGGAAGAGGGCACAGTTGTACACCAGTGATGGTAGCAAGTGCGCATCAATGGTTAGGAGAGCTAGAATTGAGCAGAAACACGCTTCTGGGGCTAAAAAACTTAGGACTAGGTGTTGGAAGACTACCATACTACTGACTGGATGCATGCAGTATGCATGCATGCAAATACATAAATTATGGTGATAATATTCCAACACCCCCCTGCAAGCCGGACTATGAGGAAATACATAATTGAAAACTAGTAGGACCCTTGTAACTGAGACCAAAGGTCACCCCATACAACAATCTAAAAAATAAAGTGAGGAAAGAGGGAAAAACCAGTGGGAAGAAATCCCCCCCTCAAGATATAATGTGGTAGGATAATCAATCATGTACATCACTCACCCCAAAAGGTAAGTGAACTTATTCACCGAGATAGGATCTATCGGCAAGAAGTGGATCAATGTGAGAAGGATGAAACCTTCCATTCTGAAAATCAGATCTGGTTCTCCTTGGATCAAGTGGATCTCCAACAACATCTTCGATAGATCTAAGAGTAGTGTATGCCCATCTAGGAAGAGGAGGATCATGCTCCAAAAACATGTGCTTGAGTTCTCCTTCAATGGATGCAAGCGAATATGGAGGCTTCCTGAACATGCTCTTCCTACCAAGCATGGTGAGAGAAAATCCAAAAATATGAAGATCACTCTGGAACATGTGATTCAAACCAACTGAGATAGAATCAACTCCATGAATGTGTATGTAGTTCTTTGATATCTCCTTTGAACCAACATAGGTGAGATCATAACCAAATTAACTATTACATGAAGGTGGTGGCTTGGACTTCAAATCAACTTCAAGACTTGTTTGATGGTTTCTTGTGATGTCCTTTGAACCAATAGGGGTGAGATCAAAACCAAATGAGCCATGAAATAATGGTGATGGCTTGGACTTCAAATCAGATCCAAGAATTGATAGATGGCTTCTTATGATCTCCTTTGAACTAGCAGGGGTGAGATCAAAACCAAAATCACAAGGATATGCATGAGACTTGAACCCAAGTGAATGGTAGTGTCTTCTATCTTCAGTGGAACTCTGATAGCATGTGCCAATGATTGAATAGGAGTTCATAGGAAGCATTTGATCGAGGGAAAATGCATCACCTACAAAATCTGATTTTACCTCCAAAATATTCAGTGGACCATTATTCTACACATCAGTAGGCTCATGGGAAGTAGAGAATTCAAAACTCTCTTCAACTTCTAGAGTAGTAACTGAAAAATATTTCTCAGAATTTGAAATAGAATATGGATCAACTCCATTAGTTGTGTTGCTTTCATCTGCATCAGCTACATGGGAAGTAGACAATTTGAAACTGTATTCAACTTCTAGAGAAACAGAGAAAGGAATGTCTTCTTCTTCATCTTCTTCTTCAGTTGAATTTGCAGCTTCTTATTCATCTTGAACAACTTCATCATGAGAGATGATTGAGGCCGAAACATAATTAGAGAGAACAATGGAGGAAGTATCACTGGGCTTGTTCTCCAAATGGCTAGCACCATCCTCTTCCTTCTGCTTTCCAAATAATCTATCCAATCTGGTCAAAACATCACTTGGATGTTCATCGAGATTAATGAGGTAGTACATATTGGAATACATAGTAATACATATTGCTCCAAAGCCTCCATCACAATCATCTAGCCAAGCATATTCCTCTTCATAGGAAGCAAAATCTCTCTTAATACCAATACACATATAAAAAAGACAATGTATCTTTAGATATGCTATCATCTTTTGTTTCCACTCTTCACAGTTGAATGGAGAGAAATAATGAACTCCTTCTAGATACATGGAAGTTGTTGTAGAATTCCGAATCTAATACTGATACTGCAGAAAAATGCTGCAGCTGTAGAAGATTGCTGCAACTGTAGAAAACTTCAAAATTGTTGTAACTGTAGGAAACTGCTGCAACTGCAGAAAACTTTGAAACTGCTACAACCGTTGCAACTGCAAAAACACTTCGAATAAGATGCAATATATAAAAAATTGGTTGGAGATTCATTGCAAGTATAAAGAACACTACTTTAGGATAGTGATCACATGTGTCTGGATCCTTCACACCTGGCTAGATCTCACTGGATTGCTCTAGTGAATTCAAGACAATTGCAACAGGAATTGCTGTGGAAATCCATAGGCTTCTGGTGCTCAGCTGAAAAACAACTGCTCAATAAACTGTTGCTACTACTACAACTTGAAAAGTTGTATCAAGCTCTGATACCATCTAAAATTCTATAGGATAGATCACTTAGCTTGAACAACCCTCACTAATTTCACTCAAGAATTGTAGATAAGAAGAAGAAGAAGAATTGAATCAATATTCAAACATTAATATCAAAGAATGATAAAAATTGTTGTAATGTCATTCATCAGTTGTAAGATGGAAAAAATATGAGAGTACAATAGAATGAATTCGAATACTTCTAAGGTGATTCGAATTCTCCTCAATAGAATGGCTTGATTGCATTGGAACCATCACCCAATCAGTGGTAGTGAGCACCGATATTCAAATATCAGTCAATGTGAGTCTAACTGAGTCTAACTGGTGCATGTGGCACTAATCTAGGGAAGGGGAATCCAATGTGGGCACATGAGGAACTGTCAGTAGTCAGTAGAGTTGAACTAGTATCTGTAGTAGTCTATCTCAGTGCTATAGTCAGTTAACTAAGCAATTAGTCCTCAAATCAAGGAACTAATCCACTAATCATGGAACTGACTGATAGAACTCCTAAATAGGTGGAAGAGGGCGCAGTTGTACATCACTGATGGAAACAAGGGCACATCAGTGGCTAGTAGGGATAGAACTGAGTATAAACAGGCTCTTGGGGATGAAAAACTTAGGACTAGGTGTTGGGAGACTACCATACTGATGAATGGATGCATGCATGCATGCAAATACATAAATGATGGTGAGAATATTCCAACACCTCCACCTCCTACATTACGATAGTTACAAAGTCTTCAAGGGAGATCCAACTTTCTCCGTCGCTTTGTTCCAGACTATGCTACAACAGTCCATGGTTTCCTTCGCTTGCTTCGGACCCACGTCCCTTTCATCTAGGACAAAAAAGAGCAAGTGGATTTTGAAGCACTTAAACAATCATTGACTTCCACACCTTTGATTTCAACTCCTAATTTCATGAAGTATTTTATCCTTTACATTTCCGCATCTAAATATGCCATTTTTGGTGTGTTAGTCCAAGAAGATAATGCAAAACAAGAATGGGTTATTTATTACATGAGTTAGGCCTTTTCTGGTCCACCATTACACTACCCCCATGAGGAGAATTTGGCTCTCACCGTCGTCTTCTCTGTGTAAAAGTTATGACTTTACATTCTAATGATTCGCACTACAGTTGTGGCAGACTCCAATCCCATGGTCTACCTCTTGAATCGCTGCCTACTTCAAGGACGCGTTGCTAAATGGGTCGTTATCCTGCAAGAGTATGACTAGAAATTTACAACATCAGAGAGAACCAAATCCCTTTCCTTGGCACAACTCATGATTGACTTACCCACTTCGTCAGCATCACCACCCATAATCACTGAATTTCCTTACGACCATTTGTTCATAATTTCATCAGATGACCCATGGTATGGTGACATCTTGGTATATTTATGAACACAAAAGTTTCTCCCCAGCCTTAACCACGATGATCAGCATCGTATACGCCATTATTCTGTCAAATATCTCATTCTCGGTGATGTTCTTTATCGTCGTGGTGTCGACACCATTTTACATCGCTGCCTCACACATGATGAGGATGCACAAGTCTTAAATGATTGTCATAGCCGAGCATGTGGTGGCAACTTCTTCGGAATGGCTATTTCCCAAAAGGTCATCTACGCCGGGTATTTCTAGCCCACACTTTTCACTGATTTCAACACAACAGTCAAACATTGCCAGAATTGCCAACTATTTGCCCCCAAATCTAGGACCCCTCCTGCCCCTCTCCATCTAGTCATCCCTATTGGCCCTTTTTTTAAGTGGGCCATTGATTTTATGGAGTATAATACCCCCTCGGTGAGTGGCCATAAATACATCATTGTGGCCATCGACTATTTCACAAAATGGGTTGAGGCCATTCCTACATTCAACTGCCAAGCCGAGATTGCAGCACGCTTCTTTTTCAACCATGTCATTACTCGGTTTGGAGTCCCCAAACAATTCGTCTATGACCATGGAAAACAATTCCAAGACCACGTATGGAAATATTTATCCACCTTTTTGAAGTTCGACCACCAGTACGCCTCCTCCTATAACCCCCAAGGGAATGGTCAAGTAGAGGCCATTACCAAAATCCTAAATACCATTCTTAAACGAACAATCAACCAACACAAGTCCAATTGGAACCATATGGTCTTTCCCACACTTTGGGCTTACCGCAGTTCCACCAAGACTGCCACGGGTTTTACCTCGTTCCATTTGGTTCATGGCGTAGAGTTAGTCCTCCCCATTGAGTGCCAAATCCCCGATTTACACATTGCTCTGAATCTCCTCCAGGACACCTCACCTCTTGAGCAATGCTTACTCATCCTGGAACAGGACAACGAAGACTGCCAAGTAGCTTTACAAATCACTAAGGCTGCCAAAGATCGCTCTAAATCGACTTATGATAAGCATGTCCATTGTCGCACCTTCCAAGAAGGAGACCTCGTACTTGTTTGTGACCAAGCCCATGACAAGAACTGTAGAGGAAAATTCAAGTCCATATGGAAAGGCCCTTACATTGTCCACACTTGTCTCGGCAAGGGGGCATACATACTTACCGATTCAGAAGGCCATCCCTTAGCCAACCCCCGCAATGGGTTGATCTTAAATACTTATACCCTTAGAACATTTTGGACTCACAAGTCCATGTTGTACAATTCTTTTACCTTTTTTTTTTACTTTTTACAATCAAGACCTTACAGTTTGCTTCCCTGCATGACCACAGATGGATCCTGTTCCACCATTTTATGTTGGCTTCGCTAACGGCGCAAGTAGATGGTCTCCAAACCTCGCCTCTGCAGATTTGGTATTGTATTCCCCCTCACACGAGTTGATCCACCTCGATGGAGTGTGTATTGGTGCTGCCACTAATAACCAGGTTGAGTACTATGCTGTAACCGGTCTCCTAACCGCTGCTCTCCAAATGGGCATAAGTCACCTTCATGTGTTTCTCGACTCCTACCTCCTTGTCGCCCAACTCAATCACTATTACCAAGTACAGGATCCTTGCCTGTTTAGAAAATTCTTTCCCACTAAACAAATGATTATATAGTTTGAATCCATTACATTCACTCATGTCCCACGAGATCAGAACAATATTGCATACCAAATGGATAATAAAATTCTCGACTGGCACATAAATCACAACATGTAGGAAGTCAACCATAAACATGCATCATCATACCATCCACATGCATATATACATCATATAGGGATATAACATCATAACATACAAAAAGAGAACCATCATCATAATAAACTGCACCCACGTGCATATATATATATAAATATATATATATCATCATAGAAATTTCATAAGTTATCATAGCACCAAAATACAAATAAATACATTGAGTATCCCCAACAACATCCTTGCCATAAAAATACATCCGAATACAAAAAATTCCCCATGCTCATCGCATGGGGGTAGTTCCATCAACTACCTCATCAAGCAAAGTCATCTCCTCCATCATCATCATCATCATCATCATTGTCACCGTCTTCGTGCTCCTCTTCCTCCTCCTCCACACTCATCCCAATTTGCACAGTGAAAATGACATGTGGCACGAGGGTCCCTTTGCTATTTATAGTCATTTTCCCCTAATTCTTGTTTTGACCATTCCAGATTCATATGACCTCCATTTTTCGCACTGTTTGCACCACCGGATTAAAATTTCCGTTCCCGTGATGATGCTTGAGATCATTTCTCACTCTCATTGAAAAACATTTTGGGCATTTTTTCCATGCCCCCTATCGCCTCGATTTGCGTGCAACATCGGCCACCATCTTTTTTTTCCATTTTTTGCATCACAGCCTATCCATGAGCCCTCTTCTCCATCCATACTACAGTCATTGCATTATTTTTCCACCATTCACCAACCTGCAAGGAGGCCCCATCAGTGCTCCCCCCTAGCCTTCGTTCTTGGTTCACATAATTGTCCCTTGAATTGAGCACTTTGTCCTTGCCTAGCCATTACATTTGTTTGGTATAATTTTATCCCTTTTTCGGGCCGAGCAATCCCTTTATGAAAAAGGAACTTAGGGAGTTTATGTTAAGCTCTTTTCTGACTCCTTAATGATTGAAAATATCACCGAGCAATATTTCTTTCTTTCATGCTCACTAAAGTACCTGAAAGGGCATCTGTTTGGTATAAATTTAACCCTTTTCTAGACCTCGTAGACTAATTACGAAAAAGGAATACTCTAGTCATATCGGCTAGAAGAGTTCTTCATTGCACACTTTTATGCTTTTTTCGGGCCTTGGAGACTAACACACAAAAAAAAAACCCTTCGAGTCTTATTATTGCTTTCAGACTCTCTAAAATTGAAAGCAACCACGAGCATTCATTGTCCAAGGCTCGTATAAATCCACATGACAATACCTTTTCACCATTTCAGAGTCTTCTTATCACTTTCAGACTCCTTAAAATTGAAAGCACCCACGAGCATGAACTTGTATAGTTTCGTACAAATCCACACGACAGTACCATTAAGAGCACACTTCTATCTCTTCTTCAAGCTCCTTAAACCATGAAGAAGGTCACAACAATGCCTCTCGGTGCCACGGAAGATCATATCTAGTCCCCACATTATGGAATCACCCCCAGTATGGTCGCCTTTGTTCATAGTATTATGTGATGTGTCACCCTTCGAGTCTACTGATATCACTCATCAGTTTTACCCCTTGAGTCTCCCCATTTGCAGTCACAATCCCTGGTCCCTTTAGCTATGATCTCCTTCCCTCAAGTTAGATTCATATGCTGCCAGGTCATCCTTGCTGTCATACTCTGAACAAAGGAAGTTTGAGTCCCCCCCAATCTGCAACCCCTATACCCCCCCAATCTGTCAGTCCCACATATAGTGCTATCACCTCTTGGTTGAAAACCTCGCGCTTCTATCGAGGAAACATCATTTCCTTGGCAGTTGCAGGTCTCCCTCTGTCGACGCCAGCACATCTATTCTAGAGGATCGTGCCAGAGGCCCCTGTACCTTGGACTCATCTCCATCAGTTGTGAGTACTTGTGGACCATCTAAGAGGAGTCCTTATTTCCTTTTAGAATGGCTGTTTCTCACGTGCTCAACTCCAACTCCATCATCGCACTATTGAGATCCATACAAGTTATTGGTCCCTTCAGTTATTGGTTGAAGACCCCGGATGTCCCCTGACTCTAGCATATTGGTGAGTCTATTCGGAATCCCCCAGTTGTATGATCCCGTGGATATCCGGGTTGTGTTGGAGACAACATAACAAACTATCATACACTAGCATGTATCCTAAATAATTAATAATGTTTATCAAGGAATATCAAAAGATGCTTTTTTTTATTGGCTAGAATTTCCCACATCCTATTGAAAATATTATTTTTTATTGTAAAGTAGTTAAATGAGTCTGCTCACAGAAAATATTTGAGCCTGAAAAAAGGAAATCGAGACAATTTTCGATCAAAAATATCAGTTAACTGGCCGTTTTCTTAAAGCAAGCATAGTCACCGAACCGAAATTTCCAACTCACCGTGAGTTTAACGTAGGTTAAGCGTATGGAGATTCGAAATTGCATTAAATTAGCACTGCTAATAACTTTCTTGGAAGTGTAAAACATGCCTGGAATGGGTGGTGCAGTTATGATATGAGCCGCCTTTAGATCTACGTGGTGGAATGAAATCAATTGAGCATGGTGGGTAGTTTCAAAAATTTTTATTTCTCATGAATTTGAATGAGTGATTTTCATAACATTTTTTTTTGTTTTGGACCGCCTGGTGTTTTGGACTACCTGGTACCCTGCAACATAACCAGACAAACTTCTTTGTGTTTTGTTTTGGACTTCCTGGTGATTATGTAAAAACGTCTTGTGGATACCTTCAGAATTTTAAATTGGCATAAGAAGCAGCATTACCTGATGAGACTCCTTTGGCGTGAAGTCTACCAACCTTGACTCATCCACACAAAATCATATTATTCTGACTCAGGTATGCCTACATTGTACTTCATCCAGTCCCATCCTTATCTCAAGTGATAGTAAATTGCACTTGCCTGTCACTTCTGTTGATGGTAAAAAATGGAAAGAATCTGGACAGTAGCATATAGAATAAGATTGTAATGAATGCACTTGGCTGATATGGCATTGTGATATGGATTTGATTTATTAGTTGCTCATATAGCTTTGATGTCAATGTTACAGTATGTTAATGTGATAGCTGTTAAGATCAATATGTGTACATTTATCCAACAATGAAGCTGTTATCTATTTTGGTAAAGCTGTTAAGTCGTTTCTACAGTCTACCGTAGTATCGAAGGTTGTTTTTTTTCATTACTGTTCAATTTGTCTTTCACTTGGTTTTTGACATAGTTGTTTAATTTGTCTTTCAATTTGTCTTTCACTTAGTTTGTGACATTGTTGTCTAATTTGTCTTTCACTTGGTTTTTGACACTGTATTTTGTACATCATCTTCATGAATTTATCATAATAAAGAGTATCATAGCATAGGCATTAAACATATACTTATTCATAATTTGTAAGTATTTCGGTGAAATTGAAATTAATCACTAAAATCCTGATTTGTTATGTAAAAAGCAGAGTGTTAATCTACAAAAATGGGCTTAACAAAATGCACACCACAGTCCATACATATGTTATTAATTTAAAGTAATACCATGGGATTGAAGACAGATATATGTTTGAAAAAAACCTCTTTCAGTTTCCTGAAATTATGTTTCATTTGCCCACAATTAATTTGACAAAATAATATTTTTTTATGTTTGGAACCAAGTCTTACCATGTTCATAAAATTGCCCGCCTAACCGTCACTATTGAGTATTTTTGAGTGATTTAAGTTGGAAATGGTGTGGTTTTCTATTTTCCACCTTATTGTACATATAGGTTTTCAATTTGGGTTCCAAAAGTGTCTGCAGTGACATTTTTGCAGAGAAGGAGACTTTTAGACTTAAAATGAGTCAACAACTTTGACCATTCATATATTATGACTTTATTATAGTAAAGAGTATCATACTTTATGCATTAAAGATATACATATTCATAATTTGTAAGTATCTTGGTCAAATTCAAAATTAATCAGTAAAATCCTGAGTTGTTATGTAAGAAACTGAGTATAAATCTGTAAAACTAGGATTACAAAAATGCACACCACAACCTGGGCCCACAACACCAGGATAGTATCCTACTTATATCATACTATAAGTATTATACATGTATGAATTATTATATTTTATAAGTAGCATTGTCATAATTGGAAAAGAATGTCTAAATTCATAATTTTGTTTTGTAAAAACATAGTGTAAATCTGTAAAAATGGGCTTAGAAAAATGCCTGCCATAATGTTTTTAGAGGAAATTTTTAAAACCTAATGCCATATACCTGGAGCTATATATACTATGGACAATAAACTCCATAATTTTTAAAATATTTTTATTTTGTGTACAATAAAGTTTTCAAAATTGCAATTTTTCTATTTTGAAATTTGTCCAAGATACCTGGAATTTTAGTCATTCATGTTCAATTTGACTGCTATGCATTCCTAGCTTGCATTTTTATGATTATGGCTTGAATTTTACACGAAGTGTCCATAATAGTAAAAAAAGGTTAAAATTGCACCTTTCATAGATCGACTGTGAACATATGAGGTTAGGTTATATAAAATTAACACAAGGATAGTCTTCTCAATATATCTAGCCATCCAATTTCCAAAACCATTTACTATAAGCATTTAATAGGAGGGTTTGGCTTGCATTTTTATTAATCTAGGTGGATATTTCATAAATACAAGACAACCATGTAGTATTTTTGCACAAGAGGCACTTTCTGAACCCAAATTGAAAAAATAAATGTATAATAATGTGGAAAATAGTAAAACATACCATTTCCAACTAAACTCACTCAAAACTACCCAATACGTAGGGATGGGAGGGCATTTCTCTGATCTGGGTAAAACTAGGTTGAAAACACAAAAGTTGTCATTTTTTCAATTTAACTCTGGAAAAATGAAACATAATTTTAAAAAACTGAAAGAGGTTTTTGTCAACAATATATCTATCTTCAACCCCATGGTGTTAGTTTCAAATTATGACAATTGTACGGACTGTGGCGTGCATTTTCCTAAGCCCAGTTTTGAATATTTATACACTGTTTTTTACGTAACAACTTAAAATTTCAGTCATTAATTTTGAATTTGTCCAAGATACCTAGAATTTTAGTCATTCATGTTCAATTTGACTGCTATGCATTCCTAGCTTGCGTTTTTATGCTTATGGCTTGCATTTTACACCAAGTGTCCATAAAAGTAAAAAAGGTTAAAATTGCACCTTTCATAGGTCGACTGTGAGCATATGAGGTTAGGTTATATAAAATTAACACAAGGATAGTCTTCTCAATATATCTGGCCATCCAATTGCCAAAACCATTTACTATAAGCGTTTAATAGGACGGTTTGGCTTGCATTTTTATTAATCTAGGTGGATATTTCATAAATACAAGACAACCATGTAGTGTTTATGAACCAACATGCACTTTCTGAACCCAAATTGAAAAAATAAATCTATAATAACGTGGAAAATAGTAAAACATACCATTTCCAACTAAACTCACTCAAAACTACCCAATACTTAGGGCTGGGGGGGCATTTCTCTGATCTGGGTAAAACTAGGTTGAAAACACAAAAGTTGTCATTTTGTCAATTTAACTGTGGACAAATGAAACATAATTTTAAAAAAATGACAGAGGTTTTTGTCAACAATATATCTATCTTCAACCCCATGTTGTTAGTTTCAAATTATGACAATTGTACGGACTGTGGCATGCATTTTCCTAATCCCAATTTTGAATATTTACACACTATTTTTTACGTTAACAACTTAGAATTTCAGTCATTAATTTTGAATTTGTCCAAGATACTTGGAATTTTAGTCATTCATGTTCAATTTGACTGTTAGGTAGAAAATATAGAATTTTTCTGTTTTCAATATGTGTTTCATCCTACCATGTTCTTACACATGTCCAAATATGTCTCATAATATTTGCATGAAGTCCAGATATTTCTCATAACATTTGCATCAGGATCTTGTAGCGGGACCACAACATCAAGATAGTATTCTATTTATATCATACTATATGTATTATACATTTATGACTTATCATAATTTATAAGTAGCATGGTCATAATTGAAAAGAATGTCTAAATTAACAATTTTGTTTTGTAAAAGCAGAGTGTAAATCTGTAAAAATGGATTAGAAAAATGCCCGCCATAATGTTTATAGAGGTGATTTTAAAAACATAATTCCATATACCTGGATCTATATATACTATGGACAAAAACCTCCTTCATAATTTTTAAAATATGTTTATTTTGTGTATAGTAAAGTTTTGAAAATTGCATTTTTCATGTTTTGAACTTTATTTGACTAGGTCTGTAAAATGCACGCCTAGCCCTCATTGTTTAGTATTTTTGAGTGATCTCAGTTGGATATGGTGTTTTTTATTGTTTTACACCTTCCTGTACTTCTATTTTTCTAATGTTGGCTAAAAACATGCCTGCTGTGCAAAAACATTGCAAGGCTTCCTTGTAAATGTGAAATGCCCTCTTTGTCCACTAAAATACAAGCATAAGTTCCATCCTTAGGTATTTTTAATTGGCTTAAGTTGGAGAATATATGTTTCCTCCTCCCATGTTCTTGTACTATTCCATGTTTTCTTTTTTATCCATAAAAAGTATTTTTTATACAAAAAATTTGTATTTTGTATTAATGTTGATTATTTTGTTGATTTTGTAGAATAACTCATCAATGGATCATTCAAACCAGTCATCTCAACAAAATATTCCTCGAAAAAGAGGTCGACGCAAGGAAGTAGAATTGAATAATATTCCATTTTTTTCCCGACATGATATTGTCCTTCAATTCACTCCTGCTGGGGGTAAAGGAGTTGTTATTCATGCTGTCCATCAACAATGTCAAGCACTTACAGATCAAAACTCCATACCAGAAAATAATACTATGAAAGCAACTATTGAAATTAGATGTCCTGTATGTAAGCAATGTGTGACAAACAACAATGTTTGTCAACAACCTAGGGAGCCTTTGACTTCAATTACAATTGAGGGCAACGGTAATGTACAAGATATAACTCTTGACCATACTATTAACTTTGATTCACATAATGTGGTCCAAAATGTCCCTCAAAGATCAACTGTTGATGATGCTGCCATTACAAATAATTTGTTTCAAAGTATAGAAGGTTGTTTTGCTCAACAACCTAGGTTTCCTTTGTCTCCGGTTATGGTTGAAGGGAATGAAAGTGTAATCCTATGTAGTGGACAAAAATTTGAACATGCATCCCTTGAGAAGTTGGATACAACTAGAAGTCATGAAACAGTTGAAATAACTACCTTTCATGAACAAATGGAAAGAAATGCACCTACAAAAAATCAAAATTCTGCAGATGCACACGCTTCAGTAGAAATGACTGAAGGACAAATCGATAGAAATGCACCTACATAAAATCAAAATTCTATAGATGTACAGGCTTCAGTACAAGTGCCTGAAGGATAAATGGATAGAAATGCAACTACAGAAAATCAAAATTCTATAGATGTATAAGCTTCAGTACAAATTCCTGAAGGACAAATGGATAGAAATGCTACAAAAAATCAAAATTCTGCAGATGTAGAAGCTTCAGTAGAAATTCCAGAAGGACAAATGGATAGAAATGCACCTACAGAAAATCAAAATTCTATAGATGTATAAGCTTCAGTAGAAATTCCTGAAGGGTGTTCAATAGATCAAACTACATATGCTATAACTAGAAGGTCAGCAGGAAACCGCTTAAAGACATCCTTATTGAGTCTTAAGAAGCGGTCTGGATGGTTTAACCGCAAATTAAATGAGGGGAACAAAAAATTTAAGGAAATTGGTAGATGGTTCTCTGGGAAGTCACTTGAAGATGTAAATGAAAATGACATTATTTCTAGAATTGGGTACTTCATGAGCAAAAAATATAGTCAAGATTCTAAATTTGAGGATGTTCTTGAACACCTAGATGGAGTGCTTAATAAACTTCGATCAATTGTTATGCAAGAGATCCGTAAGGATTTTATGCCTAGGAATATGGCTTCTGTATTTATTGAATCAAGCATGAGCCATAAGGCTTTGCAATGTCTGAAGCAAATTGACCGTCATGGTGTATTACAAGGGGTTAGTCCAACTTTAGTTTCCAAGGAGATGAAAAAGTGGAGCAAAGAAGTTGAGGATATTGATATGGGTTGGGAGAGAACTGATGGTCTCACATATGGAGTTAGAGTGAAGCAAGTAAAATCATGTGCTTCCTTTATGGTTGAGTCCTATGAAAAGAGGACTGGAAGTAGAGTCATTTAAGTTTCTTTCAAACTTGGTATTGATTCTTGTGTACATTATGATCGAGGTGGCCAGGTATGTGAGATATTATTTGAGTTACTAGAATAGTGGCTTGATGTCCTGTGTAAGCCTTGGAAAATGGGATGGAAAGGAAGAATATAAACAGGTTTTAGCACATGTTGTTGATCCTACAAATGAGGATAACTTAATGAATCAGATAAAAAAACTTTCACAAGACGGGATCCTAATTCCAGATGGAAGGGTAGTGGAAGTGAATTTGTTCGAGTGCCATGATCTAGTGGCCATATGTAGTTTAGTATGCAATAATAATGTTTCTCCAATGGGGAATAATTTTTGTCCTTGGTGCATATGCCATAAAAAATATATAGACATGGTTACAGATAAAATCAATATTCAAGATGGGGATACTATTCGTAGCATTTCCAAGTTTTATGCAATGTCACCGAACTTGCTCATAGTACGTTTTACATATTTATTAAAAGTTTACTGATTTTTGTTGATATCTTGCCATGACTTTCTTAATCTTACTTTTGGTTAAAACTTGAGGAATTGAATCCTTCTTTGGAACAAAGTATTGAAGGATAGGAAGAAAAGCTGGATGCGTGTATTAGAGACATTCAACCAGCCTTATGCAGCAGAGAATTGAATATTATTAAAAAGTATCTTATGAATAGAACAAATGATCAAAAGGTACATGTTTTCAGAATTGTTTCTTTACTATAAATGGAAATTATTATTATTTAACTAACTCGTACCTAGTGAAACATGTGCTGCCAACTTATTATCGCTGACTCCTGGCTCAATGTCCAACCTTGTATATTGTGCTCACCATGCTGGAATCAGAACTGTTTTGAATATGTTTCGTGAAATTCTAAAAATTGCACAAGATTACGACAAGGTTCATCCAACTAGAGCGATTGAGGAAACAATTTTTTTTCAAATTTGGGAGGCGATGGAGAAAATTGGTGTTCCATGTAAGACCGGGGAACCATACCATCATAGGGGCCAAGAGTACAATGATCTTAACTATGGGCAATCAGATGGATCCGCATCATACAAAATCCTCATTCGGCATGAGGGTATTTTGAAGGTTTAATAATTATGTTAGCATATCCAATATTTTTAATGTGGGTCTTGACTAATAATAAGTGATGATTTTATGATGGCACAAGAGTGAAATTCGCTCTTATTTTTATGCAATTTTAATAGAAAATTAAGTAGTGTATCATGTACAATGAAATGTTGTGCTTGTAGGTTATTGAAGGCCTACCAGATGAAGAAAAGTATAAAAATTTAGTGAGGATGTGGAAGTGTTATAAATAATTCCACATGGTGCAATTGCAAGGGTGTGTAGGGGATGATAAATATGAATATGAGTAAAAGTACGCCAATTTATACTAAGTTCATAGTTTTATGTATTTTAGCATGGTGGTATTATCCCATTCACTATATAAGTTTTGATCCACTGTCATTGTAGGATTGGATTCCTTGCTAGTGAGTGGATTTGGTTTTGTTCTTGTTGTTTAGGAGATGAGATGGTTCCTTATATGCATATCCAAGGGGCCCAGACTAGGAATGCTCATCCTTATACTTTAGGATGGTTAAGGAATTAAATAATGGAACGTAAGCATAGGGAAATGAAAAATTTGAACAACAACAAAGGAGGAGGAAGAGGAGTTGCTAAGGAGTATAGAAACACATTTGAACATGACAAAATGTGTCTTGTAAATGAGATGCGAGCACAATTTTTCAAACTAGTTATGAGATCATAGGGCACTTTCCAAAATTTTAAAGAAAGAATATTTTTGGCTTCCAATATTAGATGTCAACTTCATATTGAATATGAAAAGACAAGAAGTCCACTAAATGATGAAACTGCAGCACAGTGGCATCCCGCTTCCCTGATGTCACTTCTAAACAAGTAAAACCACTATTTCAGTCATGGGTAAGACAATCTAAGAAATCATTGATTGCACCACCAACAGTAAGTATGCCCTAATTTTAAATGGTTTCTAATTCTGCTTTCATTTTATGGTGCGAGGACTCATAATCTGTTTTTAACTACTAAATACTAATATGTTCTCGCAGTTCAGTAATCATCTTCCAAGATCAAGTCCAATAAGAAAATATGGCGAAGAGGCTTTTCGTGAATCACATCGCTTTGGAAAGCGCAAGGCAAAAAATAATGTTCAAAGAAGAAATAACAGTAAAACTCTAAGTGTTCCATCCAAGAGGAAAGTGGCAGCGCAAACTGATCAAACACAAGAATTGAAGCTGGTGTTGAAATACCTATGATGGCGACTAAAAATTACTGTGCAATCGGTGTTTCATTCTCAAGAAATGAAGTAGGGAAAATCAATGAATTACAAGAAGTGTATGGAGCAGTTTCTATTGATATGCCAATGATGGAGGCTATGACTCACAATAAAGAGGGTGTTCCATCCTCGGTAAATGGTACAAAGCAGAGTGGTGAAAAACAAGAAATTCAAGGGGCAGTAGTTGATATCCAAAAGATGGATGCTAGGAATCCTATAAAAACTGATGTCATTATAAGAAGTGTGAGACAAGCCAAAAAGAAAAAAGTCCTAGATGATCGAAATTCAACATTGTATGAAAAATGGTGAAAGAAACTTATGTTGCAATAAACATTTCTAGTGATCTTGCCATACTAAAAATTTATTTTATTGTGTTAACATTCATGTTACCAAATTTTGGAAATGTAACAAATGCTGGAAGGCATATTAAATATTTAATTTAATTTTTTAGTAATAAAATTACAGTTGTTTTCTGTGTTTGCTTATATTTTGTAAATTTCTGTCTTTTTTAGGCTAGTTCTATAGGCATTACAGCTTTGTGTTATTCGCTGAAATTTGGTTGCATGAGTAGAATTGTATGACATTGTTCCAGAATTGGATTTTTAGTTTCATTAGATAAAGAAACTTACATAAATACAGCAATACACAACATCAAAATTCTCATAAAGAACCTGAAAGTTCTCAATCCATCATCCCCATAGTATCCCTCTAATATCCACAGTTCCAAGCAAATAGCTAGGATCTACCTATGTCACTGTCACGTCCCCATTTTGACCCCCCTTTGTATTTAATCGTAAATGATGTAAATATTGTAATTTGATCATGGTGAGGAGCTCAAGGCCAAGGCCCCACCATTGATTTAGCGTTTTATGTATCGGCAGGTGAAGAAATAGATGCCTATGGTTCTTGTGCGAGATGGGCACAATGTAAATAAGACATCATGTAATTACGAATTTTAATGAAAAACCCACAACCGGCTATGCAATGCAACAAAAGAGATGGGGCATGATCCTACAAGGAAAAGGGAGGGAAATTATTCAAACCCTTGAGCCAATGGTATTAATCCATGTGTCAATGGGGAAACCCATAAACCACCAACTACCCATTTTCTGTCTTATGCACCCAATCATTTAATTCTTCTAAGAAATTGGTTAAGGCAGTTAATGCCTTGGGAATGAAAGAGTATGGTAGCCAATTTCGTGCATGGGCAAGCCATCAAATTGGAAAATCGTGTTTTTGCTTGTGGGGCAAGAAAACACCCACGAAATGGTGCCCAAAGCCATTCTGAACAGGAAGTCTTTCCTCACTCACGCAGTTGGAGCTAGCTGGGTCTTTCCCTACACGTTTTTCATCCAAATCCTGCATTTTTCCATGCCTGGGAGTTCGTTTTTGCATATACAGTAGCTGGGGAGAGAAGGGACACGATTTGGGGACTGTATGGAGGTCGTTTTTGCCCCCAAATGTCCAGGGATATTTTTCTAAAAACGGATTGGGCTTCCCTGGGTTGTTCCCCAACTTCCCTTTTCGTTTTTGTGGGTTCCCATGTTTTTCTGAGTTAGCTGAAACCCCATCTCATGCATATCACTGTAAAAACGTTTTTCCTCTTGGCCATAATTGTGTTTTGTCGTTATGTGCATCCTCGTTTTTGGTTTGAACCTGTGAACTGAAGTTTTGGAGTGGTAGTGGACAGAAGTGGCTTGATAAACCTAGTGGGGGAGACAACCTCTCAAGAAGATCAAGAGGGCTTTGGTTACTCTTCTATGCATACCCTGAGAGCACTAGATAGGGAAGGTATGGCTTGAGGGACTGTACAACAGTGAAAAGAATACTTCCTTGTGCTGGGTGTGTAGGTATTGTGGGTGCCAAGCTAGATAGATCTTGCAAGGTTATCCCTGGCTCTGTGCTGGAGCTCACTAGCTTAGCAACTCTTCCTTAGCATCTCCTAGCAGCCTGATAAACCCAATTGTAGATTGGCTTGGCTCATCTTGGTGTATGCTTGGCTATGTGTGAGTCTGTTGTTCCCTGGTTCCTTGTAGAGATCATGCCCAGCTCGGGGGTGGCAGTGGTGCTGAGAGATTGAGGAGCACACTGGCGTACGGTTGGATGGAACGTTGTCGTTGCATAGCCAGTTGCGTGGGACTACTTTCGCATAAGATAAGTATTCTCCTGCATTAACTTGCAATTACTTATTTGATGAACATCTTAAATGTATGATGGATGTGCAATTCTTAATATTACGCTGTGATTTTCTTAAAATCATACATTTCCATACGTCTCTGTTATATTATGTGAATGCTTATGGTTAAAAGTTTCATGGGGCTAGACGCCCAGTTTAGCATCACGTCTGTTATGCACTTCCACATGTATATTTTCGTTTTTGATTTGAATGCTTGTTTAATAATGTATGGGGCTGGATGCCCGGCTTAACCTCACGATCCTCTCCATCTAGCTGGTAGGATGGGAGGGGACGTGACAGTCACCAAATCTACTCACATCTCATATCCACTAATCACTATCACTCCTTTAATTTCTTACAAATTCAAATATATATGCCTACAGTACACAAGTTAAGTTTTCAATTTTGATATTGTTAACTTTCTGGCCTGTTATGTACACTTATTGAAAAGTTAAATTCAAAATTACCAATGATTCACATTAAATGCATCAAAAACATATACATTGCTGAGAAATACACACACACACATATATAAATTTATGTATTAAAACTTGAAATGTATTTACATACACAACATATATAAATAATGATATTCCATAGTTCTAGGCTGCTTGGGAGGTTTAGGCTGCAAGTCCTCCTTTTCTAGAGAAAATAAATTTGTACATTCTAGTCTCTTGCCTTGTCTAGAAGCTTCTGGTTATTCAGAAGCTGCCGCAGGTGCATGTTCATATTTTCGTTGTAATTCTTTCACTTTTGTTGCACATTTGTTTAAAATCTCATTCAATCTCTCTTTATCTTGGATGTACTTCTTCAACAATTCCACATTCTTCTTATTTTTCTCTTCATGTTCCTTTTCATTTTGCTTTTGAAGATCATTTGCATATTTCAACTCAGACTGAACTTCGGTCAATTTTTTCCTGAGCTACTTTGTCTCTATCTCCAACTCTTTTTCCCTCAATTCTATATTATCTGGAGTATACACAATTGCTACTCGCCGAAGTATGTTGTTCTTCTGCAGAGTGGCAATTTGGGATTTCAGATCTTCTATATTAGACTTACATCCCAAATGTTGTGATTCTATATCCTCTAGTATTTTCAATATGAGCTCTTTAATCTCATCTTCCCTCTCAACTACCTTGTTTTTCATTGTTTCATATATGGTTGACCATGCAGAGAGATCAGCTCCAACATTCATTACTGCAATAGCATCCATCAAGGACTTCTCTCGAATTCTTAAGAAGGAACGATAGCTTTGTAACCCCTTTTTGACTTTTTCATGAGCTTTTATTTCTTTAAAAGCTACATCCAGTGCTTTCTCTCTGTTTTGCAGGGAACTCTCATACCTTATTAAATCATGTTGGTGTGCTAACATATTAATTTCACCAGAAATCAGATGCCTACTCTGTCCCTTACCAATTTCAGATTCTTTTAACTTTTCAACTCCTCTAGTCTGTAGTTGTGCAGTAATATTTTCAAGTTCAACTATTTTTCCTTTCAACTCTTCATCTTTCTTAGCAATTATGTTTTCCATGTTTTCCTCTTTTTTTCTATATTCATTTATCTCAAGTTCATGTTTACTGTAGTCTTCAACAAGGCTCTTTTCAAACAATTCCTTCATTATTTCAATTATTCTGTTTAGCTTATTGACTTCAACTATAAGACTTGCTTCCTGGTTGATAATAGTCCTTAGAGGGGGGATGTCCAAAACCTCCGGTCGATGTTTCAGCTCTTCTTTCATTTTGTCTATGGTTTGTTCATCTTTCTTCCGATCAGCCATATATTCTTCTCTGCATTTCTTATTTTCCTTTCTAAATTCATCCTGAATTCTTTCTACTTCCTTATTCAAAGACTGAAGAGCATCATCCTTGCCTGCTATTGTCCTTCTCGAACTGTCCATAGTCTTCACAAGGGATTCTCGTAATCTTGCAATTTCCTGTAAACAGGGAAAATTTTAAGGAGGCTTCAAAAAATGGAATTTGGCAACTTTTTTTTTGTTGGAAAAAAGCATTGGAAAATGCCTCCTACCATAAAGAGGTCTAGCATTTGCAAATTTTTAATAGAAGATTCCATAGTATCCATGTGTTCTATTTGTAACCTTGCAATTACCTGTAAATAGTGAAAATTTTAACGAGGCTTCAAAAAAAGGAATTTGGCAAACTGTTTCTTTTTGAAAAATAGCGCCTACCTTTAAGAGGTCCTGAATTTGCATCTGCTTAATCCTACAGAGTTCTACGCTCTGTACTGTGGTAAGATACCAATAGGAAAAGTTTTTTCTTTCAAATTCAACTTTTTCTTTGAAATGCAACATTTCATCGAATAGCTTAAAAACAATTTTACCATCAAAAAAATATTTTGGAGAGGAATTTTTCTCAACACCCGACTGTGGAGCATAAATATCATAATCACTATGCTCCTCCTGTTCATTAAACTCGACATCATTAATCTCGTTTACATTTATTTCTCTTCCTACATGTAATCCGGCCAGAATTGAGACAGCATCAAATTCTTTAGGGTCACTTCCCATACCTTGCATACAATACTCAAAAGGCTCTTCAGGGACTTGTCCATTGTCCTTTGGAGATTGTTGAGGAACTTCCTGGTTAATTTTGTCCAGTTTCGACCTCTTAATGTATGTATTCCTAAATCTACTTCTTTCTAGAGTACTGGGTCGATATAAGCCAATAATTGTTTGTAGTGTACCAGGGTAACTGAACTTCACTCTCTTCATTTTGCTCTCCTGTAGTGCGAAATGCATTTTTTTTTCCAATAGATGAGGGACATCTATGGCCAGGTCTTCAACCCAATGAATCACCAAATTCATACTATCACTTGAAATATCTTGCTTGTGGTGATTCATAATTGTCCTAAGTACAATTTGAATTAAGGTTTTGTACAGTCCCGGGGGAACATCTTCCATCTTTAAACCATTCCGGGAAACCAAAATTTTTTTCCACATATTTTGTTTTCCCTCTCACCCTTTTCTACTTTGATATTTTTCCTAGTGGTCAACATTACTTCCCCCCTGTGTGGAATTTTCATTGCACTGGACAACAAATCAGGGTCTAGACAAACCCTTTTCCCAAAAATAATCAATTCCTTGGACTGGACATCATAACTAGAAATTGCATTATCTATCTCTTCATTGTTGAAATTGAACTGACTGAAAAGAAAACAATGCACTCCTGCTCTGACCAGGACATTTAGCATACCTTCTTTCCAGTTGGTTCTGTCACTCCATGACTCAACGCTCTCTTCGAATTTTCTGACAGTGAACCTCTCAGCAACTTCAGAACCCCCTGTTTCGGTTGATGGCATGGAACACGAGGCTGCTGTTTCCATTTTGCAGGATGATGGCACGCTCAGAAAGGATGAAGGGGATGCACGCACAGGATACCAGCACGCTGACTTTTCCAAACTAAAATAATAATTACAAATGTGTTCTGACGTTTCCAAACTATAATAAAAGTTACAAATGTGTTCTGACTTTTGCAAACTATAATAAAAATCACAAATGTGTTCTACCTTTTCCAAACTATAATAAAAATTACAGATGTGTTTCAAGTCAACTATACACAACTTACATTTTCAATTTCAATATAGTTAACTTTCTAGCATGTTAAGTATACTTATTTTTCTAGCATGTTAAGTATACTTATTGAAAATAATAAAGTAAAATGTTAACATCTATGGTGTTCAATAAAAATCACAAATGTGTTCTGCCTTTTCCAAACTATAATAAAAATTACAAATGTGTTTCAAGTCAACTATACACAACTTACATTTTCATTTTCAATATAGTTAACTTTCTAGCATGTTAAGTATACTTATTGAAAATAATAAAGTAAAATGTTAACATCTATGGTGTTGAAATCACCGTCGCCAAAAAACAAAACACTAGCACATTGGAGACTTGAAGCCAAAAATGGAAGCAAGGAAAAATTAGTACATACCCATGAGTTTATTGGAGGTCTCCTCATTGATATGGCATCTAAACCCATAGTATCATTCATATGAAACAATCTAGATGGATTTCTTAGTGACTTCCTTTCTATACGAACCACCATTAAAAATAATCAATCAGAGAAGACAAATAAACTAGCGAGAATGAATTGTATCGTGACATATACCCTTACCTTCCAAAAAATCTAATCAAGTCTTCTGATATATTAGTTAAGCATTTTCTCATTGGTTTCCTTTGTCCTCATTGGGAGGGTGCTTAACAATCATCCGATGTACATAATTGCAGTTATGGAAAAGGGGTGCAATATCCACATGCATGTGGTTTCTCTAGTTTGATGACAAATTTGAGAGTGGAGAATAAGTGAAACCTTGGGTGCATGAACAACTCCATGGGAGATAAACACCAACAAGTCGTGATCATCATAGAAGATAGATGGGAAGAAGTAGAGGATATTGGGGTATACACTAAAGATAACTTTGATGAGAAAGAATAAGAAAACATGGGCATGGTTAAACTTTATTAGTCGATTGCAAAGCTCATGGGGGTGGAATGTTGAGAAATCAATCCAAAGAAGTGGAAAGTTGGGAAATCAACTAAGACTCAAAACAATATTCTATGTTACTCTATTGTTGCATATTTACTCCAGTACTATGTCTAAATTCAAGGACAACTGTAATGTCCCCTTCTATCATACTATCATGATAGAGAGGATCATTGTGCTAAACCGGGCATCTAGCCCCATGAACTTATGAAGTAAGCATTCATAAGATAAAAAAAGACATATGAGGATGCATAAATATTTTTAAAACACAGCGAAAGTAATTTCAGCTACACATCCATCATACATTCCAGATTTTCATGTCATTCATCAATTAAGCAATATCAAATTATCAAATGAGAATACTTATCTTAAACCAAGTAGTCCCTGAGCAACCAGATACGCTTCTGCAGCGTTCCACCCAACCGTAGGCCAGTGTGCTCCTCAATCTCTCAGCACCACTGCCACCCCAGAGCTGGGCATGATCTCCACAAGGAAAAAGGGGAACAACAGGCTCGTCACATAGCCAAAGATACGCTAGAATCAGCCAAGCCAACTAGCAGTTGGGTTTCTCAGGCTGCTAAGATATGGGCAGAGGTGAATTACTAGGCTAGTGGCTCAACCATGGAGCTATGGATACTTCATTGGGCTCATCAAGCCAAATTTGTCCTCTTCCACTCTTGAAGCTCCTGCTCACAGGTTCAAATCCAAAACGGGATGCACTTAACAACAAAACCACAATTGCTGGGCATGAGGAAAACGTTTTCCACAGTGGGATGCATGAGATGGGGTTTCAACTAACTCAGAAAAACGTGGGAACACACAAAAACGAAATTGGAAGATGGGGAAAAACCCTGGGAAGCCAAATCCGTTTTTAGAAAAACGTCCCTGGACATTCGGGGACAAAAACGACCTCCATACAGTCCCCAAATCGTGGCCCTTCTCTCCCAAGCTACTGTATATGAAAAAACGAACTCCCAGGGATGGGAAAATGCAGGATTTGGATGAAAAACGTGTAGGGAAAGACCCAGCTAGCTCCCACTGCATGAGTGGATGAATGCCATGGCTGAAGAATGGATTTTGGGCCAATTTCGTGGGGGTTTTCTTTCCCAGCCAACCAAAACTCGATTTCCCAGGTTGCTGTCTTGCCCATGCACGAAAATTGACAGCCATACCTCTCCCATCCCAAGGCATTAATTGTCTCAACCAATTATTGGAAGAATTAAATGATTGGGTGCATGAGGCCAAATGGGTAGTTGAGAGTTCATGGGTTTCCTCAATGAAATGGCTTAACACCATGGCTCAAGGGTTTGGTTATTTTCCCTCCCTATTCCTTGTAAAGATCATGCCCCCATCTCTTTGTTGCATTGCATAGCTGGTTGTGGGTTTTCATTAAAAATTGCATGTTTACATGATGTCCGATTTTACATTGTGCACTACTAGCACAAGAACCATATGCATCTATTCTAATTGCCGAGACATAGAACGGTAAATCAATGGCGGGGCCTTGGCCTTGAGCTCCTCACCATGACTAAATAACAATATTTACATCATTTACAATATTAATGCAATAGGGTCAAGCTGGGGACATTACAACAACTTACAGTTGCTGGATCCAACAAACACCCAATAACATTCAATAAATCCGTGCAACAATACACTAGTGCTTAACCATGGAGAACATAATCATAATGCAAATAAAATATGACATGCCAACATGACAAATATAATGAAATAACTTATGCTAATTATATTCTAACAAGAAAACCATCTAACAACCATAAAAAAATACTATGCGAAACTAATCTCTCAATTTACTTTAAAAGCACTATTTTAAAAAGTCAAACCTATGCCATACAAAACAAAAGCAAGACTTCTTTTGTAGATGTAGACATGCAAATAGGTAAAATCCATGGATTCTTAATGACAACTTCACTGAAAATGATCATTAACCCAAAATTTGAGGAAACATAATCTCTCTGCACTTTCCCCAAAAAAATCTTTATGGTACCTCTCTACATACTATGAACAACTTTCTTCAAAAACACACAATACACCATTACAAAAAAAAACAAAAAAAAAACCCATACACAAACCTTGACATTTATCAATTTTCAATTACAAAATCAAACAACAAAAACCTTTGTAAAATGTTAACATCTATGGTAATTGCAGAAGCCAATTGGCACATTCGATTTCTTAGCCTTGTTGATAGCAATAATTGCAATCGGAATAAAAAATACAAATACTCCAATCATTGGCATCTATGTACATATACATATAATCTTTTTTGCAAATTAGCCTATTATCTATTTATCAACAAACATATATGTGCATTTTCTGAAAACAAAAGTTGTTACAATCTATAACATATCGTCTATGAAAGGAAACTAGCTTCACATAGAATAAAATACACACATAATATCTGTAATGATCATAAATTGTCATCAGAGACATCGATTTTAATAAAATCCACCACATAAGTATCAAAACATTAAAAGTATTTGTATCAATTTAAAAGCAAGATTGGCTCATATAGGTTCAGATTTGATAAAGTTTACAAAATGTGCAGTAGCACTTCCCTGCCATCCATTACCAACCCTTGTCTCATCCTACTCTAAACAAAAACCCTAGAAATTATTTTGGATCCAAACTGTAGCTCCTGATTCTGTTTGAATAACTTGACATTTTCCTCTAATTGGTCTATTTTTCTTCTCCTTACTACTTCCTCAGAAACTTCAACATTGGAATATCTGGAATTGAATTAATATTTTCTTCAATGGATTGTAAAGCTTTATAAATCATACCTTCCAGCATTCTGGACTACTTATCTTCTTCGCTGGAGGATTCTTCATTTTCAATTTTTTTTTTCTCTGTGAAATTTCTTCATATTTGACTGAAACTTGTTTGTGGGCCTAATCTTGGCTCCCCTCTTAAACGTTCCAGGGCTGTTAACACGAGCAAGAACCTTTTTAATGATTGGTGCTTTTGGTAGTTGTATACTCATTGTTCCCATGCTTTCAGGTTCTGAAACTTCCCTTACAACATCAGGGGTGCAAGGAGTTACTTCCAGTTATTCAACATCTGCATTTGCTTTCGCCTCGACCTCTAATATCTCTTCGAACTCTTTGTAGTCTTGTTGAACTTTTACCCTGTTGTTCCTCTTGCTATAAATTTTCGACTTCACAGGCTTGTGGGGTCGACCAGTTGTTTTCTTCATCGTGATAATATTCTTAACTTGAAGACTTGAGCTCCCTCATATTCATTTTAGTCTGCTAATTACTAATAACATGAACAGTGGATGTGAAAGTAGCAGTACAATTACGAACCATAATGCTTGATGATCTGCCTCAAAAGATGATGAATGGCATTCAATCTGTCAGTTCACATCATGTTTCAGACATGTACCCTATAAGGATGACTAGCCACGTTTCGTGTAAAGCAAATTCTAGACAGCCACCCTCCTAAAGATTATGTTGCAAACCAATACTAGGTTCTTCAAGTTTGGAATTTTTGTTTTTTATTTATAATGGATATGCTCCAAACATAGAAATTGTTGATGGCCTTAATTTTAGTATTGTTTATAGCCTTAATTTGGTAGATAAAACTGAAAGTGTTAAACTTATGTTTAATATGTGGTTTGGGTATCTTTTGGGATGGACACAAATATGATAATATGATTGTCTATAAATATTTTTTTATTACTAATAGAGGTACCAACAAGGGAATGGAAGATAAAATGTATCTCTACATTGTATTACCTAAAGCAAAAGTTTCTACTCTTAATTCAAATATGATTAAATGGATGGTCAATTGTTCAATACTGTCCATTTGTTATAGAATTAAACATTTTTTTTTGCAATGTTATCAAAGGAAAACCCTTCAGAAATAAACCAAGCACAAAGTTGATAAGTGTTCAAGTAGTTTGATAATAGTTAATTTCTAATGAATTCCCATTAAGTAATGTTCACATGTTCAATCAATCAATCAATGACATGTTCAATCAATGACACATGTTCAATCAATCAATGAATATCATCAATATAGTTAACTTTCTAGCATGTTAAGTATACTTATTGAAAATAATAAAGTAAGAGTAAATAATAGAGTAAAAATTTGGCATTCTAACTATTCTGGAAAAAGTAAAGTAATAGAGTGAGAAATATAATAATATAGTAATATGCTTCTCTACATGTTTTGATGTACTCTCAAACCAAACCCTCCTATTAAATGCTTATAGTAAATGGTTTATAAAATTGGATGGGTAGATATATTGAGAAGACTATCCTTGTGTTAATTTTATATACCCTAACCTCATATGCTCACAGTCGACCTCTGAAAGGTGCAATTTTAACATTTTTTTACTTTTATGGACAGTTGGTGTAAAATGCAAGCCATAAGCATAAAAATGAAATCTAGGAATGCATAGCAGTCAAATTGAACATGAATGACTAAAATTCCAAGTATCTTGGACAAATTAAAAAAAAATGACTGAAATTCTAAGTTTCATAAAAAACAGTGTGTAAATATTAGAAACTGGGCTTAGTAAAATGCACGCCACAGTACGTACAATTGTCATAAGTTGAAACTAACACCATGGGGTGGAACATAGATATATTTTTGACAAAAACCTCTTTCAGTTTTTTAAAATTATGTTTCATTTGTCCACAGTTAAATTGACAAAATGACAACTTTTGTGTTTTCAACCTAGTTTTACCCAGATCAGAGAAATGCCCCCCAAGCCCTAAGTATTGGGTAGTTGTGAGTGAGCTTAGTTGGAAATGGTATGTTTTACTATTTTCCACATTATTAAACATTTATTTTTTCAATTTGGGTTCAGAAAGTGCCTGTTGTGCAAAACACTACATGGTTGTCTTGTATTTATGAAATATCCACCTAGATTAATAAAAATGCAAGCAAAAACCTCCTATTAAATGCTTATAGTAAATGGTTTTGGAAATTGGATGGCTAGATATATTGAGAAGACTATCCTTGTGTTAATTTTATATAACGTAACCTCATATGCTCACAGTCAACCTATGAAAGGTGCAATTTTAACCTTTTTTGACTTTTATGGACACTTGGTGTAAAATGCAAGCCATAAGCATAAAAATGAAAGCTAGGAATGCATAGCAATCAAATTGAACATGAATGACGAAAATTCCAGATATCTTGGACAAATTCAAAATTAATGACTGAAATTCTAAGTTGTTACGTAAAAAACAGTGTGTAAATATTCAAAACTGAGCTTAGGAAAATGCACGCCACAGTCCGTACAATTGTCATAATTTGAAACTAACACCATGGGGTTGAAGATAGATGTATTGTTGACAAAAACCTCTTTCATTTTTTTAAAATTATGTTTCATTTGTCCACAGTTAAATTGACAAAATGACAACTTTTGTGTTTTCAACCCAGTTTTAGCAAGATCACATAAATGCCCGCCGAGCCCTAAGTATTGGGCAGTTTTGATTGCGTTTAGTTGGAAATGGTATGTTTTACTATTTTCCACATTATTATACATTTAGTTTTTCAATTTGGGTTTAGAAAGTGCATGGTGTTCATAAACACTACATGGTTGTCTTGTATTTATGAAATATCCACCTAGATTAAAAAAAATGCAAGCCAAACCCTCCTATTAAATGCTTATAGTAAATGGTTTTGGAAATTGGATGGCTAGATATATTTAGAAGACTATCCTTGTGTTAATTTTATATAACCTTTAACCTCATATGCTCACAGTCAACCTATGAAAGGTGCAATTTTAACCTTTTTGACTTTTATGGACACTTGGTATAAAATGCAAGCCATAAGCTTAAAAATGCAAGCTAGGAATGCATAGCAGTAAAATTGAACATGAATGACTAAAATTATAGGTATCTTGGACAAATTCAAAATTAATGACTGAAATTCTAAGTTGTTATGTAAAAAACAGTGTGTAAATATTCAAACCTAGGCTTAGGAAAATGCATGCCACAATCCGTACAATTGTTATAATTTGAAACTAACACCATGAGGTTGAAGATAGATATATTGTTGACAAAAATGTCTTTCAGTTTTTTAAAATTATGTTTCATTTTTGCACAGTTAAATTGACAAAATGAAAACTTTTGTGTTTTCAACCCAGTTATACCCAGATAATGCCCGCCCAACCCTAAGTAGTGGGTAGTTTTGAGTGAGTTTAGTTTGAAATGGTATGTTTCACTATTTTCCACATTATTATACAATTATTTTTTCAATTTGGGTTCAGAAAGTGCATGTTGTTCATAAACACTACATGCTTGTCTTATATTTATGAAATATCCACCCAGATTAATAAAATTGCAAGCCAAACCCGCCTATTAAATGCTTATAGTAAATGGTTTTGGAAATTGGATGGCTAGATATATTGAGAAGACTATCCTTGTGTTAATTTTATATAACCTAACCTCATATGCTCACAGTCGACCTATGAAAGGTGCAATTTTAACCTTTTTTACTTTTATGGACACTTGGTGTAAAATGCAAGCCATAAGCATAAAAATGCAAACTAGGAATGCCTAGCAGTCAAATTGAACACGAATGACTAAAATTCTAGGTATCTTGGACAAATTCAAAATTAATGATTGAAATTCTAAGTTGTTACGTAAAAAACAGTGCGTAAATATTCAAAACTGGGCTTAGGAAAATGCATGCCACAGTCCGTACAATTGTCACAATTAGAAACTAACACCATGGTTTTGAAGATAGATATATTTGTGACAAAAACCTCTTTCATTTTTTTAAAATTATGTTTCATTTGTCCACAGTTAAATTGACAAAATGACAACTTTTGTGTTTTCAACCCAGTTTTACCCAGATTAGAGAAATACTCACCCAGCCCTAGGTATTGGGTAGTTTTGAGTGAGTTTAGTTGGAAATGGTATGTTTTACTATTTTCCACATTATTATACATTTATTTTTTCAATTTGGGTTCAGAAAATGCATGTTGTTCATAAACACTACATGGTTGTCTTGTATTTATGAAATATCCACCTAGCTTAATAAAAATGCAAGCCAAACCCTCCTATTAAATGCTTATAGTAAATGGTTTTGAAAATTGGATGGCTAGATATATTGAGAAGACTATCCTTGTGTTAATTGTATATAACCTAACCTCATATGCTCACAGTCGACCTATGAAAGGTGCAATTTTAACCTTTTTTTACTTTTATGGACACTTGGTGTAAAATGCAAGCCATAAGCATAAAAATGCAAGCTAGGAATGCATAGCTGTCAAATTGAACATGAATAACTAAAATTCCAAGTATCTTGGACAAATTAAAAAAAATGACTGAAATTCTAAGTTTCGTAAAAAATAGTGTGTAAATATTCAAAACTAGGCTTAGTAAAATGCACGCCACAGTACGTACAATTGTCATAAGTTGAAACTAACACCATGGGATGGAAGATAGATATATTTTTGACAAAAACCTCTTTCATTTTTTTAAAATTATGTTTCGATTGTCCATAGTTAAATTGACAAAATGACAACTTTTGTGTTTTCAACCCAGTTTTACCAAGATCAAAGAAATGCCCGCCCAACCCTAAGTATTGGGTAGTTTTGAGTGAGTTTAGTTGGAAATGGTATGTTTTACTATTTTCCATATTATTAAACATTTCGTTTTTCAACTTGGGTTCAGAAAGTGGTTGTTGTGCAAAAACACTACATGGTTGTCTTGTATTTATGAAATATCCACCTAGCTTAATAAAAATGCAAGCCAAACCCTCCTATTAAATGCTTATAGTAAATGGTTTTGCAAATTGGATGGCTAGATATATTGAGAAGACTATCCTTGTGTTAATTTTATATAACCTAACCTCATATGCTCACAGTCGACCTATGAAAGGTGCAATTTTAACCTTTTTTGACTTTTATGGACACTTGGTGTAAAATGCAAGCCATAAGCATAAAAATGCAAGCTATGAATGCATAACAATCAAATTGAACATGAATGACTAAAATTCCAGGTATCTTGGACAAATTCAAAATTAATGACTGAAATTCTAAGTTGTTACGTAAAAAATAGTGTGTAAATATTCAAACCTAGGCTTAGGAAAATGCACGCCACAGTCCGTACAATTGTCATAGTTTGAAACTAACACCATGGGGTTGAAGATAGATATATTGTTGACAAAAACCTCTTTCATTTTTTTAAAATTATGTTTCATTTTTCCACAGTTAAATTGACAAAATGACAGCGTTTGTGTTTTCAACCCAGTTTTACCCAGATCACAAAAATGCCCGTCGAGCCCTAAGTATTGGGTAGTTCTAAGTGAGTTTAGTTGGAAATGGTATGTTTTACTATTTTCCACATTATTATACATTTAGTTTTTCAATTTGGGTTTAGAAAGTGCTTGTTGTGCAAAAACACTACATGGTTGTTTAGTATGTATGAAATATCCACCTAGATTAAAAATTATGCAAGCCAAACCCTCCTATTAAATGTTTATAGTAAATGGTTTTGGAAATTGGATGGCTAGATATATTTAGAAGACTATCCTTGTGTTAATTTTATATAACCTAACCTCATATGGTCATAGTCGACCTATGAAAGGTGCAATTTTAACATTTTTTTACTGTTATGGACACTTGGTGTAAAATGTAAGCCATAAGCATAAAAATGCAAGCCAGGAATGCATAATCATTTTTGACAAAAACCTCTTTCAGTAGCCTACTCTGCAACTAAATGGTTGATTATGTATACTTGGGTCAGTGATCCTTGTTGATATATTTAGGCCCCGGAGGCTTCACTCAATAAACTGCTATCATAGCACGTTCGTTCATGGCATATGAAACAATACCCCTAATTTCACTAAATATTGGAAAATACCTTCCAAAATCGTTTTTTAACCCCCTCCCAATATGCCTTCCCAATTTAAAAAAACCCATATTTTCACTAGATATGTATGTATCAATTTTTTCATTTAGGTTTTTTATACCCCTTTATATTTCTACCTAGTATATTGATATGATACCCCTCTTATGACCCCACATGCATTCTACAATGCACCTTGCTTCTTTCGATGTATATTGTGGATGCACATTACTTCGCCCACAATGCAATTACTCAACCACATATCATTATGATTTGCAACATCTAATGGTCTAATGAAGAGATAGGAGATCACTTCTTGTATGTCACTAGAGCCAATGCACATAGTACAACATTTAGATTGCATGTTGCAGTTCCCCAATCACTGAGTAAGCCTATTGTGGGCTAGGTATCCAAGCCCCCGATACCTGTAACAAGCTCTAGGAGGATGACTAAACCTCCCAAGGCCTGTAATAGGCACAAGTGGTTGGGTATTCAAGCCCCCAAGGCCTATCGAGGGCCTATAACAGGCCCTGGAGGCTAGAGCATCCTAAGGCTATTGGTAACAACTGGCTGAGTGCTATTGGTAACAATTGGTCATCAATGACCACTGTCTCTCAACTATGATTGACTGGAAACCCACTTCACCATGAAATCCCTAGCCTCAAGCATGCCTCAAGACGCAATGTCCCTGCGTACTAGTAAGCTCGAGCCTTGCGTCAACCCGATTTCTCATCTGGTCGTGATCCCGCATTCTCCATTTGGCTGATATTTGTTAGCCCGCCCATATTAAAAAGATCCCAAAGTATTTTTGTATTGTTACATTAAATATAAAAAACCCTTTACTCCTAAATATATAAGCAATATAATTTTTTGGTTTTCATGAATATTTAATACCGCAATATGAATGAACGTGATATTATATTGCCTTCTAGTGAAGCCCCCGTGATTTAGGATTGGAATCCAAAATGGTAAATAGGCTAAATGTTATTTATCAGTTACTGAAAAAGATAATCTTTACTGAGGAAATAAAGGAGAGGATGATATAGAATGTATGTTATTTTTGCTCTGAAATGAAAAGTATGATTTTTTTCCTGGGAAAAAAAAGACATATTTCACCATACATGTTACACCACAGATCTGTCATACATAATTCACCAAATATTTTGTTTATTATGGAAGACTAGGATAAATAGCTATTAGGATAGTTTGAAGACAGAACATATGTATCTTTTCAAGATCCCATAGGCTAAAAAATGTATATTCTGATTTCAAACTTTGAAATATCAGAGATAAAGATTTTTTCCTTGGAAAACAAAAACCATTGATAACACAACATCAATATCTCATGTGATGCAGCCCTGCAGGATCAACAGATAATACTACAAGGCTACAAAATTAGAGTGCACAGTCAGGACTGAATCACTAACAATCTCACCAAGCACACAAAGAAGACTATTTGGATTTCCCCAGATTCAGATTTTATATTTACTTATAGAAACTTCAGATTACAAAGTTCAAACATTTCACCGTAGATATTACACCACAAATCTCTCATATGGAATTCACCATATTTATGATAGGTAAAATGTTTACATCTCCAAATGGGTTGCACCAGTCCTCATCCCCAATCCATAAAAATGATGGACAGGATCCCATTGGTGTGAATCCCATGAAAAGTGCACCTGCACACGAGTTTGTAGGCTATTATACAAATACCGAAATCTAAATGTTGGTCCCACTCTCCATTTTCCAACAGGTTGACTATCATTGCTTGAGCCTGAAGATAGCTGATATCTATCAGGAAAGGTTGACCATGTATAGAAAAAATCCTCCTTAAGATTCACATAGCCTTCTATGGTGAACTCTAGTGATTTGTTTTTCTTCGCAATCCTAGGAGGTACGGTATGTATTGCAATAACCTGAAAAGTAACCATGAAACTTTCATCTGAACAAGGAATTTCCACAAAACATTCACTATGTATCATGTTACGAGACCTTATGTGGTTGAAAAATTTGTAGGAAAGAAGATGGATATTGTGACGATGGATTCGATGTGGCTGCAATACTCGAATACATGATGGTAATGCATTGTGAGTTCCATATTCTGTAGAGGTAGCTAATCTGGCAATCACAACTTTATCATCACCATTTGTTGCAAGATGTTGGAAAGTGGTGTGCTTATCATCTTTCATAGCAATAAAACGACACAAAAAAGATTCTCCCTTTCGAGTGCTCTTGCCCCACCTTTTGATAAAGCTCACAGTAAAGAAAACATCAACAATTCCTGGAATAAAAATAAAAATAACATTAGTTACTATAAATATAACATTAGTTGCACAACTGGGTGAATGTGGGGGAGGTATTTATATCAGATTCCTAGGCAATCAGTTATTTTTTGTGTTTGGTCAGGTTGTGGCAGAGGATCAAACACTAGAGTTGAACTGATAGCCAGTTGGGCTTTACTATTCTTTGCTAACTTTAAAAGGATCACATTACTTCAGGTTTGTGGAGATTCAAAATGAATCTTCGACTAGTCGACAGGGAAATCAATGTTACAGGTTACAAATCTGGATCAATGGAAACAAAGATTAACAAATGTTGGGAGTAATTTTCAGTATTTATCTTTTTGTCATATTCACAAGGAAATCAACACACAGGCAGATTTGCTATCAAAGAAAACTATTGGTCTGGAAGAGGGTACACTTTATTTCGAGGAATTCTAGATTCCACATTAGTGGATAAAGGTTCTATCCATTGTAATTAGTATATAGTCATTTGTGCATTAGATACTATCTGAAGACTTTTACATATGTGCACTCTACCCAATTTAGTACATTTCTAGCTTTTAATATTTTTTTTGTCTCAGTCAATAAGGCATAGTGATCAATATGTACTGATGATTTGATGTGGAATCTGTTCTATCCAGTAGAACATACAACTAATGACTGTTACAAAGAGTCTCTACAGAGTCTAGCTAGTAGTTTTATTTGAAACTTATGCACCTTATGTTTTCTGTAATTTTTCTTTGATAAACATGAATAGCAAGAAATTGGGTTTTTTTCTGGGTGAAAAAAAATTGTGATATAAACTGAAAAATATGAATTAAAAGAGGCATGAATATACTCACCATCAATGATTTCAGTTGATATAAAGAAACCTTGTTTTGTATAGAACACCTCATGTGGATGTAAATTCACACCTTCGGGAATATGGTGGCCTCTACCAGTAACATCCAACTCACATTCAAAAATTATTACCCAACAGAATGTTCCACCAGTAGAAACATATACTAAACAATTCAACACTTCCACATGATATGGAATTTTCAATGACTCTTCTTCGGAAAGACCAGGCAAATTTTCATAATAAATACGGACATACATGCCTTCCTTTATGGTAGAATCAAATGGATTTGTGATGTGCACCAGAAGCCCATCCATTTGAATGAATTTCTTTCTTCCAATCTTGATAAAACGATCATCTCCCAATAAGGGAGTCACATTTGACCTAGATCCCATGTAAAACCCTCTCTTGATGACTACAGTGGAATGATATTCATATGACCTTGAAGATAACTATGATTTTATTTCAGATAATGAAGGATGGTGCAGCATAAGTTTGCCACTATGATCTGCATACACCATTAGAACGGGAAAAACATCATCTATACTACGTGTCCATGTGCCACTAGTAGCAATAGTGTAAAGAATTGGATCATTCTCACAAGGATCCAAGTTTGTCAACTCTACATTTCCTGTATGGGACTCGTCAATAACTTTGCAGAGAATGATATCTTCTAAACCACTTTCTTCTTTAAGAAGGGAAACAATATCGAAGTTTGGAGCTTTTCCCCTAACACACTGCATAGATGAGCGACAACGGAGTTGATAAGGTATTTTCATATTGTTAAGTTGGACCTGAGCATCATTACCGCTAGACTCTATTTCATCATCACTCCAACAATCATTTTTAACAATTTTACATAATTGTCATGACTTCCTTCATTGTTTAGATAATTGTTGCTTCATTTTTCATTGTTTTTCTCGTATAGCATCCTCTTCTACAAGTATTCAGAATGCTTCTTCCACAACTTCTGGAGGCAACAACTTCCGTTCTTTATGTGGCAATGGATTAGGGTCTGTACTGAACATGATTAAATTTATGAAAATTTATAATCTGCAATCATGACAAGATTCCCAAAGGGGCCACACAAGTTACACAGGGGATCTCTGAATTGGAAATATACAGTGAAAAAAACAATCTAGCTCTATAGGCACAATATAAATGCTACACTAACCTTTGGTAAGAACCATAAATTTTTTTCTCCTTGTAACCAGGGTTATGGCGTTGCATACACAACAAAATAAAATCTTCTGAATCCTATAAGATTTCTGCATCAAAAAACTAGGGGTAAAATTGATTACTGTGCATATACAGTATCTGGTAAATAACTGTTATAGCCAGACTGGTTAGAAAAAAAAATGTACAATGGAAATTAGAAAAGGAATGTTACAAACCCTATAAAAATATAAAAATGAAGAATCTCAAATAGAAATAAAAATGATAGTGGCAAACTTATCCTGCACTGTCATACATTGTCTTTGGTCAGAAAATTTCGATGCAATATGATCTGGTTTGATCTGGAATCGTATCTTATGTTATCTGAAATTGTAAAACAGAAATTAAAAAATAAATTATACAAGCCTTATAAAAATATATAAATGAAAAAAATGGATTTTCAGCAATTACATTCATTAAACGAATCCCAAACATAAATACAACCATATCTGGAAAAAAAAATTATACCCTTTGTTCAGAAAATTTCCATGCAATCCGAATTGGTTTGATCTGGAATCGCATCCGATCTGATTTGATCAGTGATTCTTTTTTATGTAGGGAATCCACCAACCTATGGTTCACAGGGTTATCTTGCTAGTTTTTCTCAAGGGACCTGGTTTGTTCACAGGGTTATCTTGCAGGGCTTGTGAGTGAGGTAAAGCATGGCATACGACCTAGTTTGATCAGAGGTTATGGGTAAACTCGAAATGGGTGAAACAATCCGCTGATGGAGGTTCTGGGTAAAATCGAAATGGGGCAAAACATCCACTAATGGAGGTTCTAGGTAAAATCGAAATGGGTGGTCCAAAAATCCGCTGATGGTTACTACCACGCATGAAAAATTCAAAATTTTAACCTAACCGCACATCGTTATCCGTGCAAAATTGTTAACCACACCAGTTTACCTCACATGGGTCCGCATGTAGTCGGAAAATATTTCCGATGGAATTCCGTTAAGTGATTAACTAAGCTAATTACGTTTTAATTAACCTCTAATACATTCCTTATTTAGGATACATTTTGGGGGTGGTAGTTTGTTATGAGTGTTCGGAAGCCATCCAGTCATATGCTTCCCAAAGTATCCAGTTCGAATATAGCCCAGTGTACCATTGAGATTCTGACTCTCAATCATTGAGTCCACCGAGTAGTTGGTTACCTTCAGATCCAGCAAAGCATTAGTTGTTGTGGTACCGCATTCAGTATGGATGCAATTGTTTCGATGTATCAATCCTTCAGATCAATCATGGATGGAACATGAGTATGTCCGATATTTGTGTCCCCTCTAGAACATTATGATGTACACAACAGTTCTTTATGTATTGTTAAGGTCCCATTTGGGCCTCATTATTATTTTTATATCTTGATACAAGCATGGGTATGCCCGCCTCGTCCATATATTTGAGATTATTCCTCATTCATTGTTGAGGTCATGTATTTACAATTTTTGCAGTTTGTATGGAGGATGTGTTCCGGTCCCCAACCAGTTTCTTCTCTCCTCCATCACAATGCTCATACCCCTGGAAAATGACATAACCTATGTTGTCTATCAACCATATGATGAGCTCCTTCCCTCACATATTAGAGGGGAATCTGTTAACACCCAAAAATTGTTCAGTAGCTCATCTCCCTAGTCACATAACCACTTTGTCCACTTTTCCTACATTTTTGGCCTCCAAAACCACAAAAACCATCAAATGGTAACCAAAAGGGAAAAAAATAATTATTTCCCTCCCCAATTAATGAAATTCCTTCAAAAAAGGTCAAAACCCACAAAAAAGGGTCCAAAATCCCCAAAAATAAAATAAAAAGGGGAAAAGTAAAAAATAAATTCAAAAAGAGGGAAGAACTCCAAATACCATTAGCCAATACTATTGGTCGCCAAAAACCATGGGAAAAACCCAAATACCATTTGTCAATACTATTAGTTGCCCAAAACCATGGGCCAATACTCCATTACCCAAAATCACTATAAAAGGTGATGGAGGCCCCACATTTCACATCCATCAATCACTCTTTACACCCTTATGTTGTCGAAATTACTGTTGAACTTTATCCTATCGCTTTGTGCTTATGTTCTACCATTTCAGTTGAGTCTTGACTACCTCTTGGGAATTTGGAGAAGGGAAAGGAACTCTGGAGAACTGGTGCACTACTCTTGTACTACTGCAAGGACTCCAACAACCTCATAACTTAAGGTAAACACCATTGCAAACCCTTGTTTCCCCATTAATACAAAAAATTTCAAATTCCATTAATGAGTTCCACATGATTGTTTATTTTTCTGCAGTAGTTTAGATTTATTTTTATGTTATCACTTACACATGTCACATTTTAATATTTAGTTTTTACTTATTTCACATATCATTTTCTACCCATTATTGAACTACTACTAAGGGTTCCTGAATCCTTAGTAGGTTCTCTTTAGCACGAGTTGGGGTGAAAACCCTAGCTACACACGTGTGGAAGCATAAATAATCCCATTTCGCTCACCAGTTTGGGTTTTGTTCCCCCGAAGCAAATCCTGAAAATGTCCCTGAATGGCCACAGGGTGCCTAGAAAAAATTCCCATAGCACAAAAATCATGACTTCGGTCGTAAATATGTCAATTCCAATGGATTCAAGACGTCGGGTTCCAACTAGCCCCGCCCCCCACCATGCCTCAAATTCCTAGAAATAGTGTTGTTGTAACATCTCTGGAACTAGGGTTTTGCTTAGTGAAGGCCATGTCAATTTTGCACAAGGGGGTCGATTCTGATCCAAAGGATCCCAGGCGAGCATGGCCATTGTGAACACATCCACAATGACCATATGCACATGTGGAATCTGAAAGAATCTCATTCTTCTCATTGGTTTGGGTTCCATGCCCCTGGAGAAAATCATCAAAGTGTCCCTGAATGGCAACGGGTTACCTGGAAAAAATTCCCATAGCACCATAATTGTGACTTCGATCACGAAGCCATCAATTCCAATGGATTCAGGACACCCGTTTCTAGGTATGGGACTTCCCCCACCATGAATTAATTGCCCAAAAACATTGCTATTGTGCTATATCCGAAACTAGGGTTTTTATTAGTGAAGGCCATGCCAATTTTGTGCAAGGGAGTTGATTCTGATCCAAATGCTCCTAGGCGTGTGTGGCCATCGCGAACACATCCATAGTGGCCATATGCATGTGTGGTAGCTAATGGAACCCCGTTCCGCTCGCCGATTCAGATTCCATTCCCCCAGAGCAAATCCTGAAAGTGTCCATGAATGGCCATGGGGTGCCTGGAAAAAATGCCCATAGCACAAAACCATGACTTTGATTGTGAAGCCATCAATTATGATGTATTTAGGATGCATGGTTCTAGCTTTGGAACCCCCCCATCGTGACTCAATTACCTTGAAATGCTGCTATTGTGCCATCTTCAGAACTAGGGTTTTGCTCAATGAAGGCCATGCCAATTTTGCGTAAGGGTGTTAATTCTGATCTGAAGGCTCATGGGAATGCGTGGTCATCGTGAAATCATCCACAATGTCCATATGCACATGTGGGAGCTGGCGGAACCCCGTTCCACTTGCTAGTTTGAGTTTCGTTCCTGCGAAGCAAATTCTCAGAGCATCAGGGTGCCAGGTGTCTCTAGATTTGTTTTTGTTTGGTTTCTAGGGCTATATCAGGGGCTGTAAGCTATATTATGTTCTATATGGATAGATTAGGTCTTTGGGGCTAGGTTGTACCTATAGAGCTACATAAGTATTCTATATTAGGTCTCCAGGGTTCTAGGTCCGCATTAGGCTTTCCAGGGATAGATTTGTTTTTGTCTGGTTTCTAGGGCTAGATCGGGGTCTATAAGCTATATTAGGTTCTATATATCTAGAATAGGTCTCTAGGTTTGGTTTAGGTATCTAGGGATAGATAAGGATTCTAGATCAGGTCTCTAGGGTTCTAGGTCCACATTAGGATTTCCAGGGATAGATCTTCTTTTGTTTGGTTTCTAGGGCTAGATCAAGGTCTTTAAGCTATATTAGGTTCTATTTCTTAGAACGAACATGTAGATCTAGCTTCCAATCCATATAGTGTGATTTTGAGATAGTTCAGTTTGTAAGGATTTCCTCTCGTGATCAGGGAGAATGTCAATTGATCTAGTGGATTAGGAACATGTAGGGGTGATTATAACATCCAATATATTTATATCATTTGTTTCTTCCATCCATGAGACTTCCAATTATATAGCGGAAGAGAGGTGTGATGATGAGATTGAATTCATCCATGCACATTCTAGTTATTCATTAGAGAGGTGTGATTCCTTAATGGAGGACGTTGTTGAGGGTGATTCAAGAGTCGTAGAAAATGTTAGTATTACAAAGTATAGATCCATGGATTATCCCTTGAATGGTTTGAGATTGATTGTATCATAAGAGATGGTATGTGATTGATATGTACACTTGTGTGATAACTTTCTCAATGGATGTTAGACGTTAGATTTTCATTGGCTTAGCATTATTCCCTTGAGAAATTAATATCTCTAGCCTCGATGGCATACACCTTGCATGATGGCCACATGGAGTATTCACTTGGTGGGAGAACACCCTACAAGATACAAGAGCAATGTGTATTGCTGAGGAGGGACACGATCCCGAGATAGCATATGGTGCCATGGTTTCCTTTTTGGAGGATTGGAGATGGATTGATGGTATTTACTTACATATGTACATCACCTTGGGTCCCTATTGTGCAGGGAATCATAATTGGATCTTGAAACTTGTACTCTACAAGTGGAGCACTTTGCTAGTGTGTGGATAATTTATGTTTCTTCCTTCGAATGCTCTCTTTCGCCATATATGTGCAATAGAAGATGAGTTTTCAAATCTTGTTTATGCGTGTGAATATTTCCTAAAGGGATGGAAAATTGAATTGGAGTGATTGGTGTAAAACATATAATGGTGTAAAACATCAATGTATTGTAATATTAACTTAAACATCAAATAAATGATATAAGGTAACATGATCTAGATAACATGAAATAAACTATCTAACATAACAAGAAATAAACTATCTAACATGAATAACATTAGACATGCATGAATAAACAATAACATGACTATACTATGTACCTCAATCAATTAGGCATTTTATATCATCTCTGTTTTTTATTGTCTCAAACAACCTCGCGTGCTCTGCATGAGGTAGTAAGTAGTATACCTAGTTTGATGAATTTATTGACATTGTTTGTACTTTGGATGTTTGTACTAATGATCAAGTGCGTAAAGTGATACACCCATGAACCTAGTCTATAATCCATGTATGTGTAGCCATTTCTCTTTGGTGCCTTTCTATCTATTGTAAGATATTCTCCTTGAACAACCATCGAGCTAGCTGGAAAGGTAATGCCTTCAATATCAGTTAATGATGCGAGGAGGGTTTTCTTCCCCTAGATGCATCGTGCTAACCAATAATTTGTTCCAATTGCACTGTCTGTCGGAGTGACAATTGTGTAGATGTGTCCTGTAAAAATGCATTTTACGGTCAAATTCCAACAAGTAGTGGTTTGATAACATGGTCAATTAAAAAAACAAGAAGGGAACCGAGATATGAATGCATAAATGTTTACCTGGATGTAGAAGATCATATATATGATCATAGTTGTTAGAAGTAGAAGACTGGTCTTCCTCTGACTGTATTGTTTCAACAATTGCACGTGGGTCTACTACAAGTGATACATGATCCCATTCATCAACCCAATCTATTGATTCACACTCATCCCACTCGCTGCTACTACAAGGCCCACAAAAGCAAGCAAGTTTTTGCATCCATATTTCAAATAAGGGGTTGTTTGAGCTTCGAATTGAATGAAATCCATGAGTCCCTTGTACAGTAGTATGACTATAAGAATGCGATTGATCTATATCAACCACATGCTAGACATTTCTGACAACATGTCCTCTGCTTGGTATGTGCTTCTCTATGGTTCAATCTGAAACTTTTGTATAGCATCACTGAACTATGGATTCTGCATCCCGAATATGAAGGTTTTTCATGCACCTCATATCCTCTATTCATAGGGAATCGTTGAGACATTCTCCAGCCCCATCATGCTTTCCCTTTCCATGCCCAGGCTCAAAATAGTTCCATAAATGCAGCACATCATAAGCCTTATGCAAAATACTCAACCACTGGAATACACATTCATTTTTTCATTGGCCCACACAACCATTTGACCATATCTAATGTTGATCCATCTGTATATCTCTCTCCTTCAGCTGATCATAGAAAATTATGAAGCAATGTTTCACATAATGCAGGTCGTGCCACCTATCATCACTGATGTAGAAGTTGGTCTCTTTGAATATTATCCTCCTATCATTGCGGCTCTCTAGTGCATGCCTATACGTCATATGGAACATTATGCTAACTTGGTTTGAATGGTAGTATTAACTTTGAATCTCATTATGTGGATGCAGGGTGTAGTTTTCAGCAAAGTCCACAGCTGACAATATTGTGCCATTACGAAAGGTATCCCTGCACTATTTGTACTATTCATCCTTCCATCCTACTACATGGACATGTTGTACATACTGCTTAGTATTTTTGTAGAATTCCTTCATGAAATCGCAAATTTGTACCTAGTTCCACAAAATCAAAGGCATTAATACAACATGACATTTACAATCTAAATATATATGTATAAATTCAACATGTACAGTATGAAAGTATTCAAACTTAGATTACCTGTGACTTCACCAATGAAATTTTTTTGCTTTCCTTCGCACTATGTACTTGAAGTTATGCATTTATACTGACATCCTACCAAATCTATGCTCCTCGATTTCATGGATGTAGCGGCTCAATAATGAAAATCCACTGCACCTGGAATATGTCCCATATAAAAATGATGTTTTATAATATTTTTTTCCTTCATGTCTTGGAGACATTATGCTATGGATAAATTTTTTGGATGCATTCGGTGGTTGTAATGATGGAAATTCCTACACAATTTTAGTATACAAATCACAAAGTATATGTCTATATGTATCATAACAATACTCAAATTCTACATGATATCTACAACAACATGTGTTGAGATCAATGCAAATTCTAACATACCAAGGTTTTCATTTTTCAAAGGACCTTTGTCCCAAGTTCAATTTTGTGTGCTCATTCTTGAACCTCTCATAGAGTTTCGTTTGTGTCATGTTAAGGAAGTGCTTGACATGGGGTTCACACCCCTTAACACCTTTTCTCAACTTTAGCATATCTCTTTGATTCAATGACAGTCTACTTTTATCATGCAAAAACTTTTGTACTAGTTCTTTAACATAATCAATAAGCTTCATGTTTGAATGAGGTAACCTACCAACAAAGGCCCAACAATATTTTTGGCCCGGCGTCTAAAGTTTTTCTCTAATAGAAGAATACTTTTGAAGATTCTTTGTATCTACTTTAAATATTTTACATGTGTGTGATAACACGAGACGTTGCCTTATGGATTTACCTACAATCGATTTTGATAGTACACGATGGGCCACATTAAGATATTTTGTACAAGAATTTTTTCAAATAAAGTTAAATGCGGACTATAGTGTTGGGACTCAGAAATGTCCTATTTTCATCCACTTTACCTTTCGCTATTCTTCACATTTTATCGTCCCATTAACCTTTCATTATACCATTTCCTTACATATACTTGAGTTTCATCTTATTATTTTCCACTTTATTCATTTTAGTATTATAAGTGAATTTATGATTAAATTTTGGAAAATAACATGTTTTTCACTAATATCTCAAGTATGGATGAGCTTTGTAATGTGTAAGAATATGGAAGGATCAATTCAAAGAAATACTCCCCGAATATCTCCTCCACCATTTCAAGGAGATAGTTATTCAAAGAATATTCCAAGGAGAAGATCATGGAGATTTGGTTGGCATATCATATTTAGGATGTATGAGAAACATGTGGAGAATTTGTGAGAGACATGTGGAGGATTTGAAGGGATCATATTTTGTAATAATAGGAAATTAGTTGAGTGGTTGAGAGAATAGTGGATCTGTAATTATGGGATGGTTATCTTCTTCTCAAAGAAATTCATGTATAAAAGAGAGTGCTCTCTCTTCATTTGGGATATGTAGATTAGAGGTAGATTAATAGTAGATTAGGAGGAGATTAGTCTCAGATCGTATAAGTTAGTTTTGACTTTGTAATATGGAGAAGGGGATTCTTAGCTTTTGTTCATAATCTTAGTTTTGATGCTTTCATGATTTGTCATTGATTGGTGTGATGTAAATTAATATTTCTTTATTGTTAATGTGATCTCACATGTGTTGTCTCGTTGCTCTTCATATGTTGTCTTTCATTTATGCAATTTACTTTCAGTAGTGTGTTTCAAATTCCAACATTAGATTAGCAGTTCTAGCATTAGATTAGCAGTTGTGTGTTTCACCTTAATGGGGAATTAGATTAGAAATTAGCAATTAGCAAGGGGGGTTAGATTAGCTTAATTCAACTTCAATACTGCATATATTTTTTGTGTGCTTTGTAAGCCTACGAACCTCGGATTGACAAAGTAAATAGTTGGGAAAGTACTACAACAGAATTAAACGACAATATTTCAGCCCATCATTTTAGCGTCGTTGTTAGGGAATCACGATGGAATGAAATTTAGTTTGATTTTCTGCAAGCGTACACTAGAGTGTGAATTTCGATTTCTGCAATGAGTGTTTAAATTCTGCAAGTGGGAATTTCAATTTCAACAGGTGTGTTTTTTTTGCAACTGTGAAGAGTAATGGTTTCTGTACAGAGTGTTTTTTTTTTAATTATTCTAATTTTTTTTCAGTTAGATTTGGGTAGTGTAAGAATCCCTTTTTCAAAATGATTTAACAATCAGTTTAAGCTTGGAACAGCTCACTCAGATCCTTGCAAAAGTAGGGATTTCCTCTTCTCACGAAGAGAAGATCCTAATAGCAGCCGAGAGCTTAATTACTCCTCCAGAAACAGATGAAGAATTAACATACGAAGAATCCTGCACATTTGATGACGAACAATTATGCAAGAAGGAGGTCGAGGAGGACAACAAGGAGTTGCAGCATGAGTTGCAGCTGGTGTTGCAACATGAGTTGCAGCATGATCTGAGGAGTGAATACTACGCCTATGCAAGATTTATCGAACGATGGTTTCAAGCAAGTACGAGGTTAGAACAATTTAATTTTTCTTTTTTTCTAGTTAATTCACAGTCACGACAACTAATTTCACACATTTATGTTTATCCTCATTTTTTATTTGCAGAATCAACATTGAACATATTTTTATTACTGTTACGTGAATGACTACACTGGATATTTAACTACACGTAACTATTTTCTGAATGTTAATTAGCATAGAGTAGGTAGGATTTTATTTTCAGTTTTTGCTTTCACTCAGAATAAGTATGCTCTCCTCTGCGCTTCGTGCGATCTCAGGATTAGAAAGTACGATGTTTTCTAATGTTTTCAGGAAAGAATAAATTAATGTTTGCAGTTATGCCTAATCAATTTTATCCTTAATTTCCAAATCATTTATCTCCATTTGCTAAAAATTGAAGTAATGCAAAAAAAAAAAAAATTACATGTTGAAACAGTGTTAGACCTACAAATTTCTCATTGATTGGAGTCACAATGTTGTTTTCTTTTTGCCTTTCATCATGTAGCTGCCTACAAACTAACTCTGCAATAATGCTTCGGCCAAACCATTTCTAAATTTTTTTGTATTTGCGCACTCCATTCACCTGCAATTCCTTAAAAGATCCTTCGATCTAAAGAACAACCTGCAGCAACAATCAAACAACATGATAATAACAATTTAGATCTGCATGTTTGAAGGCACATTGTGTAGATCGGGCCAAGAAAATAGTAATAAAAGTTGAAACTGTGATTGGGATTGATTGAATTACATTGTTGAAATTGTGCAAAATCTTTCCCATTTGCATTCCAAAACAGATGTCAAGGCTATTCATGATTTCCATTTTGCTACCATAGATTTTCAATGTTCCCATACTTAGAAACGGAAACTCTTCATGTCACAACTGCCCCCCAACTGGTAATGAAACGGTTCCAACCAAAAACGCATGCCAGATAAGAACATATTGATTTGCGTCGCGATTTGCGGGTAGATGGAGAAGAGTCGCGAAAATCGGGGAGATGTGTTTTGTGTGCAACGGCCTCATTTACTAGTCATCTAGGAAATTGCCCCAAAAAAGCAACGGTTTTATCTATACAGATGGTTCTTTGGACGTGTAATTCTCATATTACTGTTGCGACCGGTTTCATAAATTAACAATTGGTTGAAACAGATTCCCAGTTGGGAATTCGGTTTCTCATCCTCATGAAGGATTGTCTCAGCTGCCAAGTCATTGAACTGCACGGATGCTTCTAAGAAAAGGTAACTAAATCATGGTTGCATGTTATTAATATTTGGTGACGTGTTTCACTATAGGATTTCCTATTCAACTCCTTGCAGACAGATTTATCAATCGAAAACATTTTTTACTGATGGCTTTTCTATTTGAATAACCAGTGATCGCCATTGTTCGTAATAATTTCTAGCCTATATTGAATGATGATCAAGGTATGTATTATAGAGAAAGAATACTATCGATAAACACGTAGACAAAGCTTCTATTTGAAGTCATCTAAAACATGACAAGAGACACCTTTTTGCTTGTTTTTACAACTGGTAAGAATGACTGCTTGCACGACGATGAAAAATAAAGGGGATAAACTCATAACTTTGGGCAGGAGCAGATCGATACTTATGGGGTAGGTATGCATGTTATGTTAACGCATGGTTTATACAGGATCTAATGGGTGTTGCAGCTACAGCTGGCTGTTAAAACTATTAAAATTTTTAAATTTTGGATGATTGTTAAAGAGTCGAGACAGTAATGTTGAATGCCCAGGAATGCAGATCGGATAAAATGCTGAGTATTTTTTCCGTTTTTATTTGTGTGTTGTAAAAATAAAATAAAAACAATAAAAATTATAAAACCATGAAAAGAAAGAAAAAAATTATAAAAACAAAAATTTAAAACATTTAAAAATTGCAAAAATTGCAAATGGACTTTTTACATTTCTGAAAACAATACAACGCATGTTTTTTTTTACGTTTCACGATAATTTGTTTTCTTCAAGTCACTTTGACAGCAATCAATGAGAAAAATAGCATACAAAATCGAGGGAGACTTTGTGTGCATCATGATGTTTGCTGTTACACAGTAATACATTTGCAAAAACACCATTGTTGGGTGATGACTTCTTTACTCGCATATTAATCATCTCTATGTGGAAGTCTGTTACAGCCTGGTGTTACAACTATAGCATTCAACGACGAAACAAGTGCACAACGATAACAGGTATAAAAACACGTTTTATTTTTGAACTTTGATTTGCCGCATTCGTATTTCTTTCTGCATGTTATGTCTTTCGAACTTCTCACGAATTTCATGCAGGATTAGTACTAAGTTTTTCTCAGGTTTGAAGACAATTGCATTTTTCTACTGAAGTGATTTTTCAAGAATCACAAAACTTTTTGAGAAACATGCTTTGATAGACAGCTTGAAGGAGCTATTACTCATCATAAACATCATGACATCTGTTGTTACATAGAAACCATTCATAAACCCATTTGCGTCATGAATGTTTATCCATATATCTCCTTCAAAGAACATTAGTCATCCATGTTGAAGTCCACTTTCCATTGCCTTATCCGTCGTGACTTCACAGACACCTATCTTTCTGTGTTGCATACACAATTTCCGTCTTTTTCAGTCCCTTTCTTCCTTTTGAATAAGAACATCCAGTTCCCTCTCCATAATTACATTTCCTTGCCATAAGCATTGTTTCTACTGAGATATTTCCTATAGTCGTACCAATCTTTTTGTAAAAACTCGCGTTGACTGATGTGGGATTCCTTAATTCCCAGCTTTCAACAAGTCTTGCCCCATCGACCTCGGCACCTTATCTGGGATACAGACTAGAGTTCCTTTTTGAGTACCTGGAGGTTTGCATGCCTTAATGGCAAGTTCTCTCACTGAAAATCATGGGAATACATCAATGTCCCTTGATCGTCATATCTTGCAAGTGGCTTGACATCAGCACATCTATTTGCACTTTGCAAGATGTACTCAGGTACCTTGGCACTCATTGACATCAATGGTGAGTTTGCCTCGCATTGGTTAACGGCATTCATCAATGGCCGGTAATCCAATGACTTCTTTTCATGCTCGACATCGACACATTTATTTGCATGACTAAAATTGTACCATCAGGTTTTGTAGCGGGTGAAGACTATACATTTTTTCATGATTCCCTCAGTAGTTACAGCAGCATGACTTCAGCTATATGAGAGTACCACTGTTCCACTATCTGCCTTCGACATTTTTCCTGTTGATGTATATGTAACTTTAGAATGTATTTCACATATATGTATATTGTATTCCTATAGAGATGTTATTATTCCTCTATACGGAAGTGGTTGTATTCCTATAGAGATGTTATTATTCCTCTATACAGAAGTGTCGTCATTTATATTGTAAGTGTCTTAACTTATACTTGATGGGTTATTAGACCACCTTGTTGGGGTCGGCCCTGTATAAGTCATGTGGGTCAAAGAGTTATTAGACCACCCTATTGGGGGTCGGCCATGTGGGTCAAAGGGTTATTAGACCACCCTAGTGGGGGTCGGCCCAGTCAGCATTATGTTAAGTGGTTAAGTTGAGGCCGACCTAGTTGAGTAAAGGTCAAGTCAAGTTAGTGTATAAATAGAGAGTGTGTCTCTCTCATTTTACACATTCTATTCTCTCACTCACACTTGGGAGAGTGGCACACTTGTGGAGGATGAGGCTCTGTTGCTAGGAGAAGACTATCTCTTGTATTCTAGTTGTATCATGTGATGAACCTGCAATAATTAATTAATACAAATACACGAGATATCAGAAATAATAGAACAGAATCACTTTTATATTGATCACGGGCCACTTCGAGGGGGCAACCTCCTTTGAGCAAGCTCAATACAATTAACTTCACGGTGCCTTCAATGACCTCAACACACACTTATATACTAAGTCTATGCCCAATACCATGAGTCAAAACGATGGGACATATAATACTACGGGACGACTTACAAAGCATATGCGTCCAATACTATGGGCTAATACTATGGGCTAATATAAACTACGGATCAACAAATACTATGGGACGACTTACAAAGCATATGCATCCAACAACAATATACTAACATAGTAAAGAGAAGGGTTTACATAGGTTCCTAACATCCCCTCTCCCTTAGAAAAAGCTTTGTCCTCAAAGCTTTGGTTGGAGAAATTGCTGCAGAAGCTGAAGGAGTGGTTCCCCGGTAACATCCTCGGGTTGCATTTCAGGCCACTGACACCTTTGGAGTGTCAAGGAGGATTGCTTGGAAGGTTGTAGATGAAGAAGAACCCTGTCAGCTGCATGGAAAATGCGCTCAGAACGGTGTTGATCGGCTTGTTGATTCAGGCGAATTCTGGCCATGTGAAGATTGTCCTGCAGAATGAGAAGAATTTGATCCCAGTTTCGAAGAACCGAGTCAATTTCCTGAACTGGGGAGCTGCTAAGGGTGTATGGAAGAAGAACTGGCGGTGTTTTTCCATAGACCGCTTCATATGGTGTCCTGTGAGATGTGGTATTGTACCGCCAGAGCGCTGCTAGGAAATCCATAGAAATAGTTGGCCAAAGCTGTGTAGGGATGGGCAAGGGTTTGAGCAATCCCGAAAGGAGTGTCGTTTCACCCTTGTTGACTTGGAAAGTATCATCGTCAGCCACCATCTGTTGAATTGTCATTTTTAGTCCCTGCCAAAAGAAGTTACATTGTTCTCGGTCATACATGTTGCAGAACCCAGAGTGCCCTGTTGATGAAGAAGCATGGAGTTCATAGAAGAGAGAGCCCTGTTGAACATATTGCACCCAATTTGGAACAAGCAGAGAAAGAGTTCTAAGAGAAATCGGGTCATCAATTGTGCAAGAAGGAGCATCTTCCACCATATTGTCCTTACCCTTCTTGTAAGTGATCACATAGGGATAACCCATGAGTTGGATAACCCATTTCAGGTGTGTTGGGGAGGAGACCCATTGTTCCAGAAAATATTCCAGACTCAGGAGATCAGTCTTGATGCAGAAATAATTCCCTAATAGGTATGGCTGCCACTTCTGTACTGCATGCAAAATAGCCATCATTTCCTGCTGAGAGGTAGATGTGGCTAAATTCTTACTAGAAAGGTCTCGTGAAGGTAGCAAGCGCATTGGTTCAGCAAAGATACCTGCATATCTATCCAAGGAAGTAGTGGAGACTGTTGATGGGTGCAATTGAATGGAATTGAGTTGAGCGATGACACCATGTGAATTCTTCTTAAGGATTTTTTCCAGGCGATGTGAACTGATGATGCAGAGAGACCCTGGTTGTAAGCCCATAAATTTGTGTTGTGCCCCGTTGACTTTAAACTGCATCCAAAGTTCAACAAAATCCCATAAGATGGGGCCAAGTGTGCGTAACCATTGAATGCCCAAAACCACATCACATCCGCCTAAGGGCAAGGCAAACATGTCAGAGCGTAGGTTATAATATTCCATAGAGATACGCACATTGTGACACTTCCCCTTGCAAGGTAAGGTGCCCCCATTGGCAACCATGACTTCAAAGTTGGAGCAAGGATGGACAAAACAATCAGCCTGTTTGGCAATTCGAGGGTCAATGAAGTTATGAGTGCTACCAGAATCAATGAGTATGGTAAGAGGGAGCTTCTTGAAGTATCCCCTGACCCGTATTGTTTGTGGGGTGGTGATGCCGGTTACAGCATGGAGAGAGATCTCGGGTGGGTCGTCCGGAGATGGGGTGTCAACAGGCGGGTGTTGCATGTCGACCAGATCATCTATTGTATCTGTAGCTTCTTCACCAAGTTCTAAGGCAGGCGGAGAATCCACATCCAAGAGATAGAGCTTTTGTTGAACACATCTATGTCCCTGAGTGAATTTCTCATCACAATTATAGAAAAGCCATTTTTCTCGGCGTGCCTGCATTTCTATTTCAAACAAATGCTTGATAGGAGTTGGTTGAGGAGCAGGCGTGATGGGAGGTCGTTGGGAACCCATATTTCTGAAGGGAACAAGGGTGGGCTTGGAGCGTTGTTGAGCTGCGATCTTGTCCTTGGCCAACTTAGCCAACCCTAGGACTTCCATCATTGTGTTGGGAAAAAACATTTTGACCTCTGAGCAGATTTCATCCTTGAGACCACTGATAAAACAACTCCTGTAGAATTCATCAAACAATCCTTCTGTGTGATTGGCTAGTTTCTCAAATTCCATCTGATACTCTCTCACTGTGCCAGTTTGGTGAAGTTTAGTGAGTGCTCCTGTGAAGTCGTCAAAAGCACTAAGATCAAATCGTGGCAAAATGAGTTGGCAAAAATCTGTCCAGTTTGGCTCGGGATGAGCTTTGATGTACCAACGGTACCATTGAAGGGCTTCCTGTTCCAAATGAAAGGATGCAAGTGGAACTTTCTGAACATCAAAAGTATTATGCAAACTGAAATATTGTTCTGCTCGGTATATCCATCCAATCGGATCAGTACCATTGAAGCAAGGAAAATCAAGCTTCGACCCACGAAAATTGCTAGAAGCAGAGAACCCGGTGGCTGCAAAAGATTCTGGCTGTCTGGTATTGTTCATGGCTGAATACTGAAGATGGAGGATGAGAAATTTTTCATCCAGATCTTGGAGTTTGGTTTGGATCGCTGCAAGTGCTTCCTCCATGGTGTGTGCTCCTGCACGAGTGACAACCATAACCCGGTTTTTTTTTTTTTTTTTTTTGTTCAGACTGGAGCAGCTACGGCTCGGAAGGAATCTGGAACAGCGCCGAATGTATTGAAAATGGCTGGATCTGGAACGGCTTGCAAAATGGAGCTGAAACGGCGCAGTAGTGATCGACAATAGTTCAGCTGAAAGTAGATATGGACCCCAGGTATGTGCGGCTTCCTAACAGTTCAGGTGTTTCACTCGGCCACCAATGCTGTCTGACGGCTTGCGTATTGGGGCAGTACCCCTCACTCCACGGCTCAGGTAAAACTGATAGCCACTTTGCCACAAACGACAGCTCTTGGTTTACCTCACGGGTGGGAACTAGTCAATCAGGTAGGGGTCATTGCCCTTTTCGCTTGGCAGGTCCTCTCAATGGCCAGCTACTTCGGGGTTCCTGTGGTACTCCTCACAATGAGTTTTAGGGCTTATGCCCAAGTACTTCCCACAGTTAAGCGGATAGGGAGTATTCCCAGATCCGAACCTGCAACAGAAAAAATTTGGGCAGAAATTCCACCCAATGTTCAAAAATCGGATCTATATTGCTCAGAATCGCTATTATAGCATGTTTCCGGAACTAGAACAACCACTCTGCTTCTACCCATGAAAGCGGAATAGAAATCTAGGCACTCGGTCAAAAGATTTTCTTGCCGCAATTTCTGCGGCCGTCACCGAAATTCTGAAAAATTGTTGATTTTAAATCCGCGATATCTCCACTTTTAGAACTCCAAATGAGATGATTTTTTTTTTGAAACTGCGTATTTTTGAAAGAGGAATTTAGATATGCAATCGGTTTCTTCTGATTTTATGCATAAAGGTTCAGAAATTGATCTGAAATTCGCCGCCCAAAAAAAGAAAAAAAAATTCCCACTTGTGCCAAGGAAAGTGCTCTGATACCAGATGTGATGAACCTGCAATAATTAATTAATACAAATACACGAGATATCAGAAATAATAGAACAGAATCACTTTTATATTGATCACGGGCCACTTCGAGGGGGCAACCTCCTTTGAGCAAGCTCAATACAATTAACTTCACGGTGCCTTCAATGACCTCAACACACACTTATATACTAAGTCTATGCCCAATACCATGAGTCAAAACGATGGGACATATAATACTACGGGACGACTTACAAAGCATATGCGTCCAATACTATGGGTCAATGCTATGGGCTAATATAAACTACGGATCAACAAATACTACAGGACAACTTACAAAGCATATGCGTCCAACAACAATATACTAACATAGTAAAGAGAAGGGTTTACATAGGTTCCTAACATATCATTTCTCTATCTATCTCTGAGGAAGTTATTGGGGTTTTTCACCTTTATGGTTTTCCCCAAGTAAACTCTGTGTCTCTTGTGTGCTTGCATTATTGTGTGCATGATTAATATGTTGTAGATTTGTTGTACATGTTTTTCTCTTAGTTAAGATCCTAGATCAAATTCAAGTAAATTCTGAAAATTTAACATGGTATCAGAGCTAGCCTGAATGAAGGCGTGATATGGCATGTATGACACTTGTTGCACTTACGATGTTAGGGCTTGATATAGCAAAATCTAGTCATCGTAGCACTTTCGCTATAAATCCGTTTTGGTGAAGTTTTGCGGATCTGAAACTTTTACAGGTCGAATATCCGATCCCCATGTACCTTGTGTCCAAAGGAAAACCTCTAATTCGTTGTACTTTGTGATTTATGATCTATACAATATAGGGTTTCTGCCTCTTCCAGATCTGAGTTAAAATCAGGTGACCTTGGGAAAAAGGTCATAACTTGGGCTAAGAAGTTCCAAATGAAATTTCTTAAGAAGTGACAGGTAGTACACAGACTGTACTATCTCAAGAAAATTTTTCAGAGGCCGAAGTTGAACTAGTGACACGTGGCACGCCGTACAAGTTCACTCTCCTGTATTATCCCATAAACAGGTCATGTTGCGACACTTGGCATAACTCTCTCTCAGAGAATCCAATTGAGGTCAGAACTATCGAGATCGAAAGATAACGGGTCGGGCTATCTCATAAAAACATTTCAGACCCTGTGGATCAAACAGTTCGGAGTTACACCAAAAACAATTAGGTACATATTTCTGTCAAAATAGAATTATTTTTTAGTACCTTCATTCATGGATTCCGGAATTTAGGGCTTCGGAGAAAGTTGGAATTTTTGTAATCAGAGACCACGTCTGGATGCTACTCATCAAAGTTGAAATTTAGAGACCAAGATCAGATTTTTTAGTTGGGAAGAAGGCCGGTCTTGATCAAACCCCAGTTCGGGACTTTAATCGGAAAGATGGAAAATTAGGGCTTCTGCAAAAATTGGAATTTTGGAAATCTGTGACCACGACTAGAAGCTCCTAAGAAAAATCGAAGCTTAGAGTTTTCAATAAAATATTTTGGTTGGGTGAAGCTACGAGAAACTCAAACCCTAATTCAGGGTCCTCCCAAGTGAATCCGGAAATCTACAAGGCAATTTCGAGGGGTGAAACTTTGCAGTTTTCAAATTCTGAATATACCAACTTAATCAGCTCATCAAGGCGCATATTTCTATCCTTTCAAAAGTTTGAATTTTTGGGGTTTCTTTGACAAACCCTAATCCAACTTCAGGTCCAATTCTTGCAAATCAAGTGGATTGGGTTAATCCTAGAAGAAGATGGATTGGTCACCTACATAAGTGAAGAAGTTCCTATCTCAGAGGGAGATGAGGCTAAGGCCTTCCATAAGAAGATTACAAGCAATCTTGACAGGTATGGCTTACATGTATGTTTCATAGTTAATTTTATCATATGTTTGTCTTCATATCATTACAGTACAATCTTGATTAATTACTAGACTTGTTGTATCACCTTAATAGAAGATATTGATTGATTAAGGTTTTGACACTTATGAATGTACTAATGCATTGTGATGTTGTATGAGGTTTATGTTGTTCGCTAACATAAAAGGTACACCAAGAAAGACAAATCATGTACTACTTCAAGAACATATGATCATGGTGACATGAAGGCAAAGATTCATCCATTGTCATGGATCACATAGAAGATCTACTTTCGAGGTATGTATAACTTGGTCCTACAATAGTTAACCTATGAGACATGCAGGTTACTAGCACAAGTCACTGAAGAGAACCAGAAGATATTATGCGGGTATGTTAGACATAACTAGCTAGCATGCTAATCCAGGTATGTTTTTCCTATATCAAGCTAGAATCCTACCTTGTGTTAGGATCTTATACTGTTGTGTTGTTGATAATGATTATTCATGAAGTCATAGGTTTGAATAATCATGGTTGTATGCATATTATGTTTCTTACCATAATTGATGATATGACTAACCAGAAGAATCATGAAGGTATAAGTTTGAATAATCACGGGTTTTATGCATATTATATCTCTTATCTTGATTAATGATTCAACTAACAAGAAGAGTCCTATGATCAAATAAGAATATGTATGAGTAAAAGAAGACTTCCCTGAAACCTTGAACACTAATGTTTATTATCTGTGTTTGAAATGATCCTGACTATACATGCTTGAGATTATTGTGTTTTGATAGTATTAATATTATACTAATAAATGTGTGGTTATGTATGAGACCTCAAGGATGAACACAATGATGATACTAATAAGCATGCATAGTGATTAAGGATGGATGTAAGTTCAAGGACAGGTAATCCATGAAGCAAAGTTCAAGAGGGAGCACAATCCAGTTGTTCCTGCAAGAAAGCAAAGGAGCACACTTCAGTAGTTTCTGCAAGGATGAAAATATTCAGAGGGATTTGACCACTTCTCACAATCCACATCAGAATGGAGTTGCAAATATTCAGAGGGAGTCCACCCAGCAACCAAAAAAAGATAAGTATTTGAATTGTCATTTCTTACATAATGTTATTCAATGATGTATATGCTTATGTTCCTAAGAATTAGGTTTTGTATTATGCATATTAGAATAGTTGCATTGATGAACAATATACTACTAATATACATGGGTAAGTGGCCTATGGCACTGTACAACATTCCATTGCTACTTATCTAGAATGAAACCTCTTTGCTGACATGTTAGGAGTTGTGCACACTCTTAACAATGTTCTGGTAGAGATTGGAAGGCATCTAGAAAGTTACGGAATATGGATAAATGTTGCATTGGCTAAGATAATTGCATGACTGTATGACATAATTTTTTTATGTGTAAGAATTTGTTCTGAAAACTATGAGATGTTTTCTAATCATGCAATTTAACTTGTTGTGTAGGAAAGATCGTATACCATCACCAACAAAAGAAGAACTACAACATTTGTTCAGCAACAAAATTATCTATTGAAGATATTGAAGTTCCCATGATATGGGAAGAATGCCATGATCCGTCGATCATGAAGAATAATGCTTGGGATGTGGTCCCAAGACTTGAAGGGAAGTTTGTTATGAATTCCATATGGATCTATCAAGATCAATCATGCTGCAGATGGCAGCATAGAGAAATATAAAAGTGATGAAGTGGAAGATACACCAGATGGATTTCAAGACAGCCTTCTTGAATGGTGTAGTTGAGGAAGAAGTGATGGACACATTTGCAGAAGCCATTCCAAGCATGTCGAAAGGAGGATCCTTCACATGGTTGTGGATGTAAGCGCTGGATGATGAGCATTAGGACGATGCTCCAGTTACTGCTCTGTATATGCATTAGGAGGATGCTGGATATGATCAGTTGGATCATTTATATGTATATGTATGTACGCATCATGTTGGATGATGGATATGATCAGTAGGATCATTTGTATATGTTTTGTATATGCATCATGTTGGATGCTTGGACCGTGTATCTGTATATGTATCAGGTGGATACTGTGTATGATCCGGTAGATCATGTATGTTGATATGTATCAGGTATGATCAAGTGGATCATGTTTTTGTATTTGTATCAGGTGGATACACTGTATGATCAGGTGGATCATGTATGATGATATGTATCAGGTAGATACTTTGTATGCATCAGGTAGATGCATTGTATGATCAGGATGATCATGGATGATGAGCTTCAGGATGTTGCTCCAGATGACATGCAGCAGGATGTTGCAGTGATGATGATCAGGATGATCATGTGTACATCAGGATGATGTATGGTGAGTATCAGGTTGATACTCTGTGGCTGTGGAACAGGTTGTGCAGATAAGCATGTAATTTGTGCCCTGGGAGATTTGCAGATAGTCTTTCGAGGTTTTTCCTATGGCATGTAATTTGTACCCTGGGATATCTGGCAAATGCTCTTTCGAGGTTTTGCTTGGGAGGACAGAATTTGTGCCCTGGGAGATCTGCAGATAGTCTTTTGAGGTTTTGCCAATGGCATGTAGTTTGTGCCCTAGGATATCTGGTAGATGCTCTTTCAAAGTTTTGTCCTATGGCATGTAATTTGTGCCCTAGGAGATCCGATACGTTGAGCCGTGTGCTCGTAATCAGTCCTGGGATGCTCTTTCGAGGTTTTTCCATGACCACATGTAATTTGTGCCCTGGGAGATCCGATAGGTTGAGCCTTGTGCTCGTAATCAGTCCTAGGATGCTCTTTCGAGGTTTTGTGGTGACCACATGTAATTTGTGCCCTGGGAAATCCGATAGGTTGAGCCTTGTGCTCATAATCAGTCCTGGGATTCTCTTTGGAGGTTTTGTGGTGGGGTCACATGTAATAAGTCCTGAAGATCTGGACAAGATGAAAAAGGCCTCAGATGCTCTTTGGGGTTCTTGCTAGTCAAGAGACTCTTTTAAGGTTTTGTGATGCACGTAATAAGTCCTGAGATTTCCACAGTATGGCCAGTGATGACGAAGACCTGCAAGTGGTGGGCCTACATCTAGTATGAAAAAGGACTGGCTCTGTAGAAATTCCTATGACGAGTAGATTCAGAGATTGATTGAGATAGCAGCAGCAGTGACGATGATCCAGAGAAGATGACTTGTGCTATAAGACTTGTGTCGAGAAATACCTTCCTAGTTAAGAGGGAGTGTTGATGTATATGTAACTTCGGAATGTATTTCACATATATGTATATTGTATTCCTATAGAGATGTTATTATTCCTCTATACGGAAGTGGTTGTATTCCTATAGAGATGTTATTATTCCTCTATACGGAAGTGGTTGTATTCCTATAGAGATGTTATTATTCCTCTATACGGAAGTAGTTGTATTCCTATAGAGATGTTATTATTCCTCTATACGGAAGTGTCGTCATTTATATTGTAAGTGTCTTAACTTATACTTGATGGGTTATTAGACCACCTTGTTCGGGTCGGCCCTATATAAGTCATGTGGGTCAAAGGGTTATTAGACCACCCTATTGGGGGTCGGCCATGTGGGTCAAAGGGTTATTAGACCACCCTAGTGGGGGTCGGCCCAGTCTGCATTATGTTAAGTAGTTAAGTTGAGGCTGACCTAGTTGAGTAAAGGTCAAGTCAAGTTAGTGTATAAATAGAGAGTGTGTCTCTCTCATTTTACACATTCTATTCTCTCACTCACACTTGGGAGAGTGGCACACTTGTGGAGGAGGAGGCTCTGCTGCTAGGAGAATACTATCTCTTGTATTCTAGTTGTATCATTGGTCTATCTATCTCTGAGGAAGTTATTGGGGTTTTTCACCTTTATGGTTTTCCCCAAGTAAAATCTGTGTCTCTTGTGTGCTTGCATTATTGTGTCCATGATTGATATGTTGTAGATTTGTTGTACATGTTGTTCTCTCAGTTAAGATCCTAGATCAGATTGAAGTAAATTTTGAAAATTTAACATTCCCATGATCCAGTTACAGCTGCAGCAACATTTACAGTTACATTCTCATGATCCTGCAACAGTGGCATCTTCCACGATCCAACCACAGCAGTCACATTCTCCATAATTCAACAGCAGAAATTTCAGTTACATTTTTATGATCCTGCAGCAGTGACATCTTCTCTAATCCAATAGTTACAGCAGTTCCACCAGCAACATCACCAACCACGCTCCTATTGCATAGTTCATCATCATTCTTGGGTAAGTGGAGGTATGTTGTTTTCTGAACTTTAATCATGCAATTCCTTACATGCTAGCAATGAATAATTTGGAAAATTCCCTCACCATGCTCCATTTCCTTTTTCACATTCATAACCCATGCCAAGTTGCACGAGGACATGCAACAAGTTTAGTTTGGGAGGATGAGATAGAGGTTGCTGAACACTCTATAGGATCTCAAATGCAATCATATTTTCAGAGGACAGGAAATCTTTTGTGGCAGCTTATTCATTTTTTCATGCATATTGTTCCTTATATAAAATGCAGAATTTGAATTGAGTATATCTCACAAACCATACATTGGATCCTCATGATTTTTGGATAGGGAATGGATAATATTATGATGAACAAAATTGGCAAGTTTCAGCTCAATCCAATGCACGAATTTCGAAAAAAACCATCATCACGTACAACCAATTTGCAATTTTCTCGAAATCCATGATGTGGGTTTTTCTGATTTTTGGTGTGGAGATGCATTAGACTAGTAAGAACTTGCTTGCAAAATTTCAGCCAACCCCAGTTTTTGATTTGAGAGAAATCCAACTATTTCAGCCAGCTGAAACACCTACCTGCAAAAATTTGTCACCTACAGCCAATTTGCATGTTTCTCGAAATCTGTGATGTGGGTTTTCTGATTTTTGGTATGGAGATGCATTGGACTTATAGAAACTTGCTTGCCAAATTTCAGCCAAACCCATATCGTAGTTTGTGAGATATTAGCTCAGGACGTTTGTTGCAACACCAGTTGTTACTCCACCAAGTTTGCCCACTTTCGCAGTTGTTACTCCAGCAGCTGTTACTCCGCAGCTATTACTCCGCCAAACCTTCCATTTCGCAGCCGCAACTCTGAACTATATCCACTATCATCATTTCGCTACCATCATTCCATTCTTCCACTACCATCACTCCATTTTTTTCATCCCATTTATCATTCACCAACATTTCTTTTCCCACAACTCCTCGGTTGCACTTTGCTTCATACACATTGATACATATTGGCATGATTCATAAAAGTAAAGAAAATGCTTTCTTATGCACAGTGATGCTTTCTTATACACATTGATGACTTATCATTTCCAGTGAGTGTATGGTTTAATTATTATTGCATCAAGAAAACAGTTAATGGAATGAATGTTGTTAACACAAGAACCAACATTTTTTGTATTCATGGTTGATACACAAGAACCAACCATAAGAAAATGTCAGCTGCTACTCACACCCTGGAAAAATTCATTGTTGGAAAGACATCATCAACCAAAGCCAAAATTCAGATGCCAAAAGTTCTTAAGAAGATCCATGCACGGTTGCATGAGGACATGCAACAAGTTCAGTTGGGACTCAGAAATGTCCTATTTTCATCCACTTTACCTTTCGCTATTCTTCACATTTCATCGTCCCATTGACCTTTCATTATACCATTTCCTTACATATACTTGAGTTTCATCTTATTATTTTCCACTTTATTCAGTTTAGTATTATAAGTGAATTTATGATTAAATATTGGAAAATAACATGTTTTTCACTAATATCTCAAGTATGGATGAGCTTTGTAATGTGTAAGAATATGGAAGGATCAATTCAAAGAAAGACTCCTCGAATATCTCCTCCACCATTTCAAGGAGATAGTTATTCAAAGAATATTCCAAGGAGAAGATCATGGAGATTTGGTTGGCATTTCTTATTTAGGATGTATGAGAAACATGTGGAGAATTTGTGAGAGACATGTGGAGGATTTGAAAGGATCATATTTTGTAATAATAGGAAATTAGTTGAGAGTGGTTGAGAGAATAGTGGATCTGTCATTATGAGATGGTTATCTTCTTCTCAAATAAATTTATGTATAAAAGAGAGTGCTCTCTCTTCATTTGGGATATGTAGATTAGAGGTAGATTAATAGTAGATTAGGAGGAGATTAGTCTCAGATCGTATAAGTTAGTTTTGACTTTGTAATATGGAGAAGGGGATTCTTAGCTTTTGTTCATAATCTTAGTTTTGATGCTTTCATGAATTATCATTGATTGGTGTGATGTAAATTAAGATTTCTTTATTGTTAATGTGAGCTCACATGTTTTGTCTCGTTGCTCTTCATATGTTGTCTTTCTTTTATGCAATTTACTTTCAGCAGTGTGTTTCAGCTTCTAGCATTAGATTAGCAGTTCCAGCATTAGATTAGCAGTTGCGTGTTTCAGCTTAAGGGGATATTAGATTAGAAATTAGCAATTAGCAAGGGGGGTTAGATTAGCTTAAGTCATCTTCAATCCTACATATATTTTTTGTGTGCTTCGTAAGCCTAGGAACCTTGGATTGACAAATTAAATAGTTGGGCAAGTACTACAACGGAATTAAACGACAATATTTCAGCCCAACATTTTGGCGCCGTTGCCGGGGAAGCACGATGGATTGAAGTTTAGTTTGATTTTGTGCAAGCGTACACTAGAGTGTGAATTTCGATTTCTACAATGAGTGTTTCAATTCTGCAAGTGTGAATTTCAATTTCAGCAAGTGTGTTTTTTTTGCAAGTGTGAAGAGTAATGGTTTTCTGTACAGAGTGTTTTTTTTTTTGGAGTGTTTTTTTTTATTATTCTTATTTTTTTTCATATAGATTTTGGTGGTGTAATAATCCCTTTTTCAAAATGATTTAACAATGAGTTTAAGGTTGGAGCAGCTCACTCAGATCCTTGCAAAAGTAGGGATTTCCTCTTCTCACAAAGAGGAGATCCTGACAGCAGCCGAGAGCTTAATTACTCCTCCAGAACAGATGAAGAATTAACATACGAAGAATCTTGCACATTTGATGACAAACAATTATGCGAAAAGGAGGTCGAGGAGGACAATGAGGAGTTGCAGCATGAGTTGCAGTTGGTGTTGCAACATGAGTTGCAGCATGATCTGAGGAGTGAAAACTACGCCTATGAAATCCTTATCGAACTATGGTTTCAAGCAAGTACAAGGTTAGAACAATTTAGTTTTTCTTTTTTTCTAGTTAATTCACAGTCACAACAACTAATTTCAGACATTTCTGTTTATACTCATTTTTTATTTGCAAAATTAACATTGAACATATTTTTATTACTGTTACGTGAATGGCTACACTGGATATTTAACTACACATAACTGTTTTCTGAATGTTAATTAGCATAGAGTAGGTAGGATTTTATTTTCAGTTTTTTCTTTCACCCAGAATAAGTATGCTCTCCTCTGCACTTCATACGATCTGAGGATCATAAAGTAGGATGTTTTCTAACGTTTTCAGGAAAGAATAAATTAATGTTTGCAGTTATGCCTAATTGATTTTATCCTTAATTTGCAAATCATTTATCTCCATTTGCTAAAATTTGAAGTAATGCAAATAAATAAAAAAATTACATTCTGAACAGTGTTACGCTTGCAAATTTCTCATTGATTGGAGTCACAATGTTGTTTTCTTTTTGCCTTTCATCATGTAACTGCCTACAAACTAACTCTACAATAATGCCTCGGCCAAACCATTTCTGAAATTTTCTGTATTTGCGCACTCCATTTACCTGCAATTCCTTAAAAGATTCTTCGATCTAAAGAACAACCTGCAGCAACAATAAAACAACATGATAATAACAATTTAGATCTGCATGTTTGAAGGTGCATTGTGTAGATCGGGCCAAGAAAATAGTAATAAAAGCTGAAACTATGATTGGGATTGATTGAATTACATTGTTGAAATTGAGCAAAATCTTTCCCATTTGCATTCCAAAACAGATGTTCAAGGCTATTCACGATTTCCATTTGGCTACCATAAATTGTCGATGTTCCCATACTTAGAAACAGAAACTCTTCATGTCACAACTGCCCCCCAACTGGTAATGAAATGGTTCCAACAAAAAATGCATGCCAGATAAGAACATATTGATTTGCGTCGCGATTTGCGGGAAGATGGAGAAGAATCACGAAAATCGGGGACATGGGTTTTTTTTGCAACAGCCTCATTTACTTGACAACAAGGAAATTGCCCAAATAAAGCAACGGTTTGATCTATACAGCTGGTACTTTGAACGTGTAATTCTCATATTACTGTTGTGGCCGGTTTCATAAATTAACAATTAGTTGAAACAGATTCCCAGTTGAAAATTCGGTTTCTCATCCTCATGAAGGATTGTCTCAGCTGCCAAGTCATTGAACTTCATGGATGCTTCTAATAAAAGGTAACTAAATCATGGTTGCATGTTATTAATATTTGCTGACGTGTTTCACTGTAGGATCTCCTATTCAACTCCTTGTAGACAGATTTATCAATCAAAAACATTTTTGACTGATGGCTCTGCTATTTGAATAACCAGTGATCGCCATTGTTCATAATAATTTCTAGCCTATATTGAATGATGATCAAGGGATGTATTACAGAGAAAGAAGACTATCGATAAACACATAGACCAAGCTTCCATTTAAAGTCATCTAAAAAATGACAAGAGACACCTTTTTGCTTGTTTTTACAGTTGGTAAGAATGATTGCTTGCACGATGATGAAAAATAAAGGGGATAAACTCAGAACTGTGGGTAGGAGCAGATCGATACTTAGGGGGCAGGTATGCATGTTACGTTAACGCATGGTTTATACAGGATCTAATGGGTGTTGCAGCTGCAGTTGGCTATTACAGCTATTAAAATTTTTAAATTTTGGATGATTGTTAAAGAGCCGAGACATTAATGTTGAATGCCCAGGAACGCATATCAGATAAAATGCTGAGTATTTTTGTCATTTTTATTTGTGTGTTGTAAAAATAAAACAAAAAAATAAAAATTATAAAACCATGAAAAAAAATAAAAAAATTATAAAAATAAAAATTAATATGCGAGTAAAGATCCTTCCTTCATTGAAGTGACATCTTGGAGCAAAGAGGAACCAATTGGAGAGGATATATGACACCAAAGCTTAAGTGGTTGTACTCTTTACCATTTATGTTAATACAATACTGCATTTCATTTCCCATAAATGGTTTGTTATTCATTTATTGTAGATATCCTTGGTCATATATATAACTTAATTTAATCCTATATCTAGTTTTGTTCTTGTATTGCTTGGCTTACATGTTTAGTAGGTACTTCTTATAAGTGGATGAGCAAGCTTGTTGGAGCATTGGATCATTGAAGAAAAATCACAGTCAAAGGTATGCCTTCTATCTTTCAATTTGTGATTGGCTCAAGTTAGGGAAATGTATGTATGATTGCTTTCTTTGTTCTAGTTTAGTGATTAAACTAGGGAGTTCATCTTATGTCTACATTTACAGACTAATCCAGAAAATAAAATTGGCGACCATACTAGGGCGTTTTCTCCCTAGATCTATTTATTTTTCTTTGCTCGGATTGAATTATGTAAGGTATCTTGTTCTATGTAATGAATAAAGTCAGGTTAGCATATTATGTTTTTACAAATAGATTTACGTTAATACGTTAGTTTGTCATTTAATAAAAATGAAAATGATAATTTCAATGCATTATGTTTCATATGTGATGGTTCGATTGTGTTAACACATTGGGGTCTTACATAATGATTGATTTTATGTTAAGGCATTGTATTCTATAAAAGTTAACTATTCTATAAAAATGAATTGATTATGGTTTATAACTGAATTGATTTAGGCTGGTATATAGTGGCTTGAATTATGTAATGTAGTATATCGTAGGTGATGAACTCATTTACATTCATGTATTATCCGGCATACTTTAACTCTAATGTGGATTTTAAGGAAATTTACAAAAACTAAAAAATTGAATGGAATAGTACGAAATACGAGAGGTTTGGATGATGTGGAGGTTGACTCAGTTGCTAAGCTGGAAGTGAATGACCTGGTGCACAGGAACAAGGTGAAACCGATGGAGCTCTTCTTTATGGGTGACAATGACTCTTGGGATAATGGATTCCCCCTTTAAAGGTTGTTTTAAATTTGAATTGGACATTTGGTGGTTTTTTACTCAACAAGGACAGGATAACGCAGCTCTGACATGCCAAGGGGGACCACTTGACAAGTGTAACCATATAACTTCTCAGAATGTACGCCAATTGTCTTCCATGGCCCTTTACTTTTAAGCAGAAACCATCCCAGTTTCCCGAGGCGGTAATGCTCGTAAGCTTCAGTGGTTTTGAAAAAGGATATGGAGGAGGTGCGACCAATGAGTTTCAGCCACGCGTCTTAGGTGGTTTATAGCATAACGCTCCCTCGAGCCCATTCTTTTATTATGCCCCTTGTCAATGCTTGATGTGCGTGTCGTTGGATCATATGTAACTTTTGTGGATCTTCTCACCGCCCAATCTTGATAATGACCTCGTGTTTTTTTATCGTGTTTTCAATCTTAATCGTAGAGCTATAATTATATCTAATGATCATTCTACAATCACTGTTATACCATTTATGTCCTTGCATCTTATCTTGGATGGAAACCAGGAATTGACCCCATCTTGTATTAATGACGCCTTTACTGCTTTTGGGCCACCTCAAAAACTCGCCGCAGATCATTAGTTGTCCTACCAACCTATGAAATTTATCTATACTAACACCATGAAAGCCATTGGAAAGTGGAAAAAAGAATACTTTTGTATATTTAGGGTATGATTTAGTTTCAAATTCATTGCATTTCAGGGGGGACTCCTTTGTTGATTGGTTTCATGTGTTCACATTGGGATTGTAACCCTGAAAATTGAAAGTCTGCTGCAGGTTATGTGTTCACTCTTACTTCTAGACCTATCACTTGGGATTATAAGAAGGAACAAGTTCTTGTTGTTTCTTTAGTATAATTAGAGTATCAAGCCACAATTAATGCAATTCAAGATGCCTTGTGGTATTGATAGATCATGTCATAGTTTGTATTTAAGTAGCAACATCCTTATTCCCTTTGGTGTGACAATCAAAGTGCCATCAAGCTTTCCAAAGATCAAGTTCAACATCAACGCAACATTCACATTGAGCTACATATGCACTTCATCTGAAATCTTGTATAGGATCATGTTCTTGATGTGCACTTTTTCCCTACATATGATCAAGTTTCAAACATCTTCACAATGTATCTTACAAAAGTAATGTTTTCTAAACTTTGATATATGTAAGTGGTTCAAAAAATTTTCATTCAGGGGGGATAGGCTCTAATGCATGCTTCCTTGTCATAGAGTTTCACTTCTGTAAATACTTCAATCCTATCCCATTTTTTTCTTCACGGGGGCCGTTAGAATATTCAAACACTTGGGAGTTAGTTAAGATCAACTTGGTACAATGTATCTTTAGGTAAAGTATTTTTCTTAGTATGCATTAGTATGCATTTGTACATATGTTACTTGACAGTCATGATATATTCTAGACATTGACTGATCTGACGTTTCCTCCTCACCTTAATCATAATGACCATTGATCCATGGCTTAACAACTTATTTTCCATGATCTTTCTTTAAAGAGCATGTAGAGTAATTTTCTTGAATCATGATCGATTATGATAAATTCATTGTAAAATTTATTTTATTTTGCATAATATATTGCATCAAGTAGCTATTTGGATGGGCTCGTAAGTTGTTTCAGTCTTTGAGGGTTTGAACCACGTAAAAATATCGACATGTTGATATTTGATATGTTTGTGTCAACAATTTTTGAAGGTGTTTGATCTTCTAAAAATATCTTATGTTAGTCAATCAAGATAAAAATCATGCCTATAGAGGTTAATTTTTGAGTCCTATATCATAGATCAATATTTGGTGTATATTAATGAATATCTATCCCAAGTTGTAATTGATATCAGTTTACCTCGCCTTTGGAACATATATTCCACTAACAAAATTAAAGAACACATTTTGTTAGGGAAAGGTAGATGGAGAAAAGTGAAAGGTGAACAAAAGTTCCATGGGGGGTTCACTCAATGTCCCTATGACATATGTAAGGAACCCCTATCGGTCCTTAAATACTATAGTCTATCAAATCTAGTAGAATTTTATCAAATCAAAACTTTTATCTCTACAAATTTAATTGATTTAATAACTGTACAACTTAAATTGTTTAACATATTGAATAACTTACTTTAGAGCATAATCATAATTTTCATATGGTGTATTTTCTAATTTAATAAATAAGTTGACACAAGAGGAATGAATTCTTTACCTGGTACATATGTATGTGTCTGAATATGAAATCCTATAGCACTTTATTGTTCCAAGATTTCCCAAACTAGGATTTTCCTCCTAGCCAACTAGCAATTTCTCCAGCTGCTAGCTCTAGAAAGCTTCATAGTTTTCTACCTCTCTGTTCCTCTGAAATCCACAAGCAACCCAACTTTTTATTTTGGTCTTTTCCTGCCATGCAAAAACAATTCATCCTCTCTTTCCTTCACCTTCCCCCTCTTATCCCCCATTCTTCCCTCTTACTCTAGCGCCTTTCATTGGGAAGAACACCCCACCTCATTTGGGGAGGGCCATCAAAGTAGTCCAACCACCTTATCTAAAAGTTAAAGCCAATAAATATGCACCTAATAAGTTAATTAAACTAATAATATTTATATGTTCTATCCCACCATGACAACATTTTAATTTAAGACCAAACACCAAACAACACACTCATCTCAAACCGATCATTAATAATTAATAACTCGTAAGTTTAATTAATAAAACCAAATATCAATAAGCATCATTAATAAACATAATTAATCATTAATCATTAATAAATATGATTAATAATTAATCATTAGTAAGACCAACATCAATAATCATTATTAAAAACATAATTAGTAATTAGTAATTAATAAACATGACTAATAATTATTCATTAATAAGAACAACATCAATAAGCACCATTAATAAACATATTTAATAAGCAAGATAAATCATAATCTAATCATCATCAATTAATAACTAATAACCTTAATTAGTAAACATGATTAATCACAATCCATTCATTGACAATTAGTTCACAATAACTTAATACGAACTACACAGTATACTGAGTTTATCCTGCATGGGTAGAGAATGAGTTTCATCATACCTAAGCAATCAAACTGTGACAATTAACTTTCTCATCATCCTTAGCTACATGCTTCATCTATTCTAATTCACAACTATCTTCCACATCCTATCCTTCCTTTGTCGGAATATCTAGAAGTGTCAACTATATTGAACTAACCCCAAATATAACCTATAAGCATAAGTGTCGATTACATCTACCAATATTCCTCAACAGGAAACCAATAGTCACCATCATTATAACACTCTTCAATGATGACACAATTATTTTTTTGTACGTCTAATTAAGACAGTTCGATGACTTCTACATTATAATCTTCTACGACAAAGCATTCACAATGTGATATACTGATATTCTTCCCTATATGTTATGTCACCACTACAACTGAAGGGATATTATAATATTAGGGAAGTGAGGAATACATGCAACATACTTTTCTAATTGCGGCGACATTGTCCTTAAATATTGTTAATAATTTCCCATATCCGACTACATACGTTAGTATGGTCCAAGGTGCTTACAATTTTAGACAACTCCTAGAACTCAGTTACGTCAAAATACTAATAATTATCTTCACCCATTAATCCGATCAACCTATAATTTCATCCATAAAAACATAATACATGAATGTAAACGAGTTCATCACCTACGATAGACTATATTACATAATTCAAGCCACTATATACAAGCCTAAATCAATTCAGTTATAAACCATAATCAAATCATTTTTATAGAATAGTTCACGTTTATAGAATACAAATGCCTTAACATAAAATCAATCATTATGTAAGACCCCAATGTGTTAACAAAATCCAATCATCATATATGAAACATAATGCATTGACATTATATGATCGCACCTATAAACCCTTTTTTTCATTAATAAAAAAAGAGGGGAAAGAAAATAAGTTATAAGCCAACCTTTTGAAGATAATTATTAGTATTTTGACGTAACTGTCATTTACTTCATTCAATGCCTTTCAGTCAGGTGATAAGCCAACCTATTCTTCCACTATATGATCAAAATTGGATCGATCCCATTTCAATCTCTGTCAAAGGAACAACGGAGAAACAGAGAATATTAATTACTAAAATTCTTGATCCTATACCATTATTCTTCCTCGAAAAGATTTGAAGAAATTATTCTCGTTGAGATAAGAGGAACTAATTGGGTTTCGATCCTGCCCTGTTCGTAAATTCCTTCGTAAATTGTCGATTATTTTGTACGTTATACTGAGCTTAAAATTCATAAAGAAGGAAGAGCAGACAAGTAAGGAAGGGGCAATATCACTCATTGAGTAAAACAACCCTATAAAACTTTTGGGTTCGTTCATTATGAGAGAAAATGAAAAAAGGTTTTTTTCCTCTTTTCTTTTTTAAGCCAAAATAAGAAAAGATTCTATTTGCACATTCAGATTCTCATAGTTCAGGTTTTTATAGAAACTTTGCATAATCTCCCATCAGAGAAATGAGCAAATTTTTAGTAATTAATATTCTCTGTTTCTCCGTTGTTCCTTCGACAGAGATTGAAATGGGATCGATCCAATTTTGATCATATAGTGGAAGAATAGGTTGGCTTATCACCTGACTGAAAGGCATTGAATGAAGTAAATGACAGTTACATCAAAATACTAATAATTATCTTCACCCATTAATCCGATCAACCTATAATTTCATCCATAAAAACATAATACATGAATGTAAACGAGTTCATCACCTACGATAGACTATATTACATAATTCAAGCCACTATATACAAGCCTAAATCAATTCAGTTATAAACCATAATCAAATCATTTTTATAGAATAGTTCACGTTTATAGAATACAAATGCCTTAACATAAAATCAATCATTATGTAAGACCCCAATGTGTTAACAAAATCCAATCATCATATATGAAACATAATGCATTGACATTATCGTTTTCGTTTTCATTTTCATTATATAACAAACTAACGTGTTAAAGTAAATCTATTTGTAAAAACATAATATGCTAACCTCACTCTATTAATTACATAGAACAAGATACCTAACTTTGATTTGTTGAGAAGATACATCTTTTGGATCTTGGATAATTGTTTGAAAAACTTGAAAGAGATAAGAATTTTCCACGTTTTCTTCCTTTTGATCTTTGAAAAAGAGAAGAATTCTTAGATTGATCATAAAGTTTATATATTTTCAAGCATTTTTTAGAATTAGTGCATGTTCAGAAGATATATTAAATCTTTCTTTTAACTCTTTGATTCTTTGTTTGAAATTGAGTTGTTTTGCAAATTAAAAGACTCTGTTGTTATTTTATTTTTAATTTGCATCGTCAAATATCGTTTGAAAAAACAAAAAGAAATTTTTTTCTTTGGTGCTATTTTTGGTATCATTGAATTTGATTGAAAGAGTGTTACTTGCTTATGTCTTTTGGAATTGCTTAAGAAGAAAAGTGAAAGGATAATATTGCGTTTCAAGGTAGATTTTAATTGTTTCAACAAAATAAGAAATATCTCTCTCCTTTTATTAGATAGTTTTCATCGAAAATTAAAGGACTTGGATCTCATTTAGCTTATTCATGCATATTGGTTCGAGTCTACACTTCATGCATCCACTTAACTGTATAAGATCAAATCAAGCGCTAGTCTAAGTTAAAATATTTAGAAACTCATGTGATAGGTAAGAGACGTGTTTCGATGTCTTTAAGTGTAGCAACTATCATTCTTTGTCTGCACTGCATCACAGGGGCTTGCAATTATTCCACGTACTAGTTGGTATATCAAAAAGTGTTTCACATACCTAAGTGTATACAGAAAGGTACTTCACGTACTCGACGATATATAGGAAGGCTCTTGTCGAATGGTTGTTCATTAGACAGTAATATTACAGATTGCATCTCCCACATACCTAGTGTATATCGGGATACCCCAATAGTATCTTGAAACCATCAAAGTCAACCGTTGGCTATCTTGATGTTCCAATACACTGAGAACAACACTTGGGGATCTACTACGCATGTACTGTTAGGTAGTTTGGTAATACGGTCAGGGTTACAGTCCTAATCCTCCCTAGTCATTGCTTTGAAATATTGGGTCGAGTATTACTATTGGACCTTGCGGTATATTGCGATTTGCAATGCCTTGGCATTCCTGTGTGGATCCAGCTCTTTATCCCACTGGTCACATAAGTTTTCTTGTGGCTTTAGCTTGAGTAGGACTTGAAGTGTGATTTTTTTTATAAGACTCTTAGGAGGAGACTTTCATCAACCATTCTTGTTGAGCAACCCTTAAGGAGATCTTGTAGTATACAAAACTTACCACCTGAATATCCTCTCATTGAGGAAGGAAGCACAGGGACATATATGGACCAAAACACTACAATTGGTTCACACGAAGAAGGAATCACAGTTACTGTATCAGGAGGGGATTTATCTCCTCCTATAAATCCACCCATCACCAATCCTATGGGACTATTGGAGGTGAACAACCTTATTCACGTAACACATATTTTCACCATTCACTTGAAGGACACCCTAGAGCCATTGATTGGATATTCATTTGACCTGCAGATGACCTGATAGTGACTACTTTCGATCCAACCGCTTCCTTTTGGGGGACCTCCCTAGGGAAATTTATTTCTAATTTTGGTTCACCATCAACTGTGGAGACACCTCCACCTCCGCGTCCTACCAAAATCATATTGAACAAATATTTTTTCGAACCACTTCAAGATACAGTGTCTCGCTTACAGATACTTGGAGAATGGGTAAGGTGCCATAGTTTCCCTTTCCAGTCGACTTCAGAAGTAGTGAACCCCGAACACCATTCTCCCACTCTTCCTTCATCGGGAATGTTTGTGCCCAACATGGCCTCCTTGAACTAGGCCAACCATATTTTCCACCTATTTCACATATGGTTGGTTTTAGACCTCTTTTGACCCCAATGACTGGAGAGGAACCTTTGGCCATTGTTAACTTCATGACTAGAACACAAAATTCGAGATAAAGTATGATCAGAGGCTACCCTCTAGTTAGTGGTCATAATATGGCCACAGGGAAACCTATGGTAAATGGTGAAAATATAATGACAGGGAAAACTTCGTTTGGTATTCAAAACCTAAATGGGGGGCAACCTCTAGTTAGTGGACAAAGCCCAACTAGGTGAAACCTCTAGTTAGTGGACAAAATATAAATGGGGGACAACCTCTAGTTAGTGGAAAAAACATAACTAGGGAAACCCCTAGTTAGTGGACAAAATGTAAGTGGAGGACAACCTTCATTTATGACTTATAATACAACTAGAGGTCCACCTCCAGCCATGGGACAACCTTCGTGGGAACATCACACATGGGGACCACCTATATGGGCTCAACCCATATGGGGTTATACATACTCGGGTAAGAGAAATATGGAAATGATTCAAATCTATCACACTACTCCAGGAAACCTTTATCCCAAAGTACCTTACCCAGAAACAAAAACACCTCGTGGGGTCAACATAAATTTCCGCCGACTGTGCCAAAAAAACATGATTGCAGAGCAATAACAATAAACAAGATGCAAATATAAATCACATAAAACACATTACAAGAGAGACACCAATATAACGTGGTTCACCTAAGATGGGCTACACCCACACAAAAATTGCTAGTCCTTATTATTATACCATCCAACAAATGAAGAGATACAACCTGCAGCACATCCGCTGCAACTTCCTCTTCACTCTCTCACAATCTCTCTCACACAATCATAGATCTTTACAATGCTGCAATAAATACCCAGCCATATTACAATGCCCTCCTTTTAAAGAGCGAATACCATGGGAAAATACTATGGAATACCCAATACTAGGGGCCCATAAATCACCCATTATTGACCAAGTCATGAATATGAAATTATAACATTTTGCAAGGCATTTTTTTTCAAAATTTTCGCTATGGGGGCGCTTCCCCTGAACCCATACCAGGGGGGATCCCAAACTAGTCCCTGCCCCCCCTTCGACCCACCATGGTGACTATTTTTGGGGGTAAATCCCCCCCAAACCCCCCCATCATGGACTAGGATCCAAAAACAACTAAAACATGAGCTCTGAATAAGGTAGAGCAGGATCCACAACCAATAGGTGGGACCTCCAACCAGTGGCACACCCCCTCCCCCACCACTAGTCCCACCTCCACCTCCACCACCTGTCCCACCTCCACCCCCACCATCCGTACAACCCTCTAATTATGGAGGACCCCCATCGTTTCCACCTCCTAACTTGGGAAGAACCCCACCATATGGACAACCCTCTATGGGAGGAACTTACGTTCAATCGATCTATGGTCATACTGGTACTCAAATGTTGTACCAATACTACCAGTACCCGCAGCCAAACCGATGATTACCATTTATGGATACATTATATCTCATGGACCTGTCATGTTTGACCAATGATCTGGTTCAACATGGCATGAATTGGCCACTCATTCCTGTAAAACTATCATTGGACATACCCAAGTTTTACGGAAAACCTGAAGAGGATCCCAAAAACCACGTAATGACATATCACTTGCAGTGTTCCTAGAACTCATTAATGCACGAGTCTATCCATTTGAGGCCATTTCAAATAACCCTCACCGCCACAGCCACCAAATGGTATATCAAATTACCACCACATTCTTTCGCAGAATTTCAATCCTTGGCTGTGTCCTTTCTTACGCATTTCCAATTACCAATCCACTATGAAACTGGCAAGGATCTTTTAACTTCGTTCTGACAATCTACCTCCACTCATATTTTCGATCATGTTCACGAATGGAGGAGAAGACGTTGGCTCATTAAGGCTCTCATTTCAGATCAATTATTGACTGATTAGTTTAGCAAATCATTATTTCCAATTATAGCCAAATATGTTGCTATGGGCAAGGCAATTACAAAGGAACAAGCCATTGCACGTGCCCAGTACTTAGAATTAGTCTACGCTTAATATAGTACATTATACGACATAATTCCCAACACCCCTCGCCCCACATATGACCCACTGAAACATTCCACGCAATCACATGCCGATGGAATAATTGGTTACGTTAACACCCATCTTACCACCCAATCGATTGGATCACCAAGCCATATGGTTTCAAATCCAACTCTGTCATGAGCTAGTAATAGCACCAACTATTCATCTAGTCTTTCTCCCACTACGCAGGTGAATTCATTCCAATCTTCTTCATCTCAAAAGTCTGGTGGTAAGAATAAAAATAAAGGAAAATCCAAGAAATCCTCTAACCAACAAGAACAAAAAACCAATCCAGACTCTATTGATGCCAAACCGAAACGGAAGGATAAATATCCATGTTTACTACGCAGTGATGACTACTTGCTGAAAGAATGCCCACATCGTGAAGAAGTCAAAAAATTGTTAAAAGGAAAATCTCAACTTGTATTTTTAATAGACCCCTTCCCCACACAACAACATGATATGGTTTCACAACAACCAACTCCTTCGCAAGGATAAATATCCACGACCGCTCATGTTCTCATGATGCATAGTGAAACGGTTAACCTATCTACCAGGGAACGTATGTATGATTATTTTATCGATAAAGAATCTTATGGAGGTCATGCTAAAAAATACTTCACATTTGCATCCATTATCCTTCCTACACAAGGTCCTTTGACCGCAGACAAACCTATATCATATGCAGTATTGCATCCACCCAAAAGAACAATCTAAAAAGTGATTTTCAACCCCAATGCCTGGGCCACTCAAAACTACAACATTGTGGAATATCTACCCCATGCACCATGTGTTATGTCATCCCTTGAAGTCCTACAAAAATGTCCTAATCAACGTAAGACTCTGATATCTGCTAATGGAGAAGTCAATCTAGAATCATCTAACACGATCATGTTTAGATTGGAATACTTTAAATCGAGGCTTTCCCACCAACTGGCATTCCAAATCATTACCAATGTCGGTGGAAAAAATATCCATCATACTATTTTAGATGAAGGAGCCTCTACTTCCGTAATGTCCTTGTCCTGCTGGAAATGCATTGGCCCTCCTGAACTGAATCATTCCCCTACCACTCTGAAATAATTTGACGGACGTGGATTCCAACCACACAGGATTTTACAATCCTTAGCCATTGAATTAGGAGGCAAGACTTTTTCCATTAACATGGAAGTAGTCGTAGCACCATTGGATTACCACTTATTGCTTGGTCGAAAATTATTTTATGCTATGACTGCGGTCTCATATTCTGTTTTCTACATTGTCCAATTTCCCCATCAAGGGAAACTTTTCACTATTGACCAATTATATTTTTGTACGCCATACACCACAACTCATCCTATGGATAATGTCCCTCTTTTAGGGCACTCTTTGCAAATATATGAGATTGTGGGGGTAGGAATCCTTAAAGACTCATCCCTGATGGGAGTCTTTTCAACACCTGATCCCCCATCACATGTTTCCATGGTGAACATGATCTCATCCGTGACCCCATTTTCCTCCAACTCAGTGGACCCTTGGTTTATTCCCAATTCTATTGACATTGATGTGATTGGAGATCAGATGCCTCTCAACCTAGTTGAGGCTACTTATAATGTCATCCAATCAATGTCCAATTTACCTGATGACCATCACCTACCATCTTGGTGGAACTCGTCCTCGCCATCATTGGATCTTCTCCTCCAGACATTTCCCTTCGATGAATCCATCATGGATATTATGAGCTTGGGTTAGCTTCCATGGGAATACCGTCACCATCGATTGTCCTTCCTCCCACCTTTAGACATCGTAGAGAATGCTATTCAAACTATTATTTCACCGAATGTTTTTTCCAACCCTCAGTTTCCTATTCTCACCCAAGATATGGTAACCGAAGGGAATTTGGAAAACATTATGCATACCAAAACCATTGACATCTCGGTGAAACCCGACGTCATGGAACATATCCATGTTGTCCAAACTTATTCCTTTGAAGAAATTAAAACTTATATGTCCTTGTTCAAAAAAATTTGCGACGTATTTGCATAGAGCTATGAAGAAATTCCCGAGATTGATCCTGCTATTGTTTTCCATTAGATCAAAACTTATCCCGACGCAAAACCTATCCGGCAAAAAATCCATCCAGTACACCCTCGAAAGAGTGCGGCTATTAAAGTAGAAATTGAAAATTTGTTCAAAGCTAGTTTTATTCATCCTGTCCTCTTGACAGATTGGGTCTCTAATATCGTTCTTGCTACAAAAAAGAAAGGAACTATCATATTTTGTGTTGATTACCAAGATCTAAATAAGGATTGTCCCAAGTACAATTACCCTACCCCATTTATCGACCAAATCATTGGCAACTGTTCCGGTAGTGCCATCTTCTCATTCATGTATGGATTAACCGGCTATAATTAGATTGATATCCACCTAGCATATCAGCAAAATACTACATTCATCTTCCCATGGGGTACATTTGCATAATGCAAATTACCTTTTGGCCTTAAAAATGTTGGTGCCACATTCCAACGGGCCATGTCGTACGCATTTCATGATATTAAGGATTTTGTGTATCCCTACCTCGATGATTTTCCACTCATTCAAATCATTGTGAGTTTCACATCGATCACTTGATGGTCGTTTTCCATTTTCTATATGCAACCAAGAGTGCTCTATCTCACTTTACATGAACATTGAGAGAAATATAGTAAAATGAGAGAAGAGATGAAAGAATGAATATGAACTTGAACTCATATGGGGGTTGAACTTGCACCAAAACATCTCCATAAAGCTCTGTTTAAAGGTCTGAATGGCCTCATCAACCAACTTGGATGGGAATCTTGCACCCTCGAAATTGGTTCCAAGGTAGGCAGGATGAAGATCCACCGTGCAAGGATAAGTTTGAAGCTCCCCAAATTGAAAAGATGTAAATGAAAAATGACCAAAAGCTACTCTATATCAACTTGGTCTCCTTTTAATAACTTTAGTTGACTAATTTACCTCCTTAGAACTCAAATTATCTCCTAATTACACATGAAATTTGAATTAGTGGGAGTTATGACCCTTCATTGGCCCCACATGACACTTGGCTCATCTTTTGTCTCCACCTCCTCCATGAATTCCGATTGGGGAATATTTTGGATGCTTTGGAGATGTGTAACTCCTCTCATCCGCCCTTTTCTTCTATTTTTGTCTCTTACATTGTCATAGATGTCATAAGTGTCATAGGTGTCATAGAATCTATCATAAGTGTCATAATGATTGTCATAGTTGTCATAGAATATGTCATTGCCTATTTGTATCCTTATGACTCTTCCTCTTCCTTCATGAATGTTACCTCTTCCCTTCCAACTCAAATTTGTGGATGGATCCATGTTTAAAGGAGGAATATTCTCTCATGTGGACCCCACATGTCCACTTATGTGCCCCCAAGTCCAACAAGGACCAATGCCACTTCATTTTATTCCATAATTTATCGGCCTATTTTTCCACCATCAATTTAGAATGTTGAATTTTCATGAGAAACTATAGACCTTGGGGTTAAATTTCAATATTTTAATTCTTCCACATAACCCTTAGGAATTGGGTAGGCCAACTTAATTATTTATGTGAAAATCATTTAAATGGGGACATGACATTTCAACAAGGGTTTTCAACATACACAGTTAAGCATGTTTTCTTCCTAACTCCATGATACACCTATCTACTTACATCATCTATCTAATTCACAACTAACTTCCACATCCTATCCTTCCTCTGCTGCACTAACCTGAAGTGCCATGCCATGACTGGATCCAGTTAGAACCCATAAGAAGAAGTGTCGAGTACATCGACCAAGCTTCCCAATCAGGAACCCACTAGTCATCATCACACACCTTGGGGAGTGTGTCATAGCACATACTTCCCATGACTCCGGGTTTCGGGGATAAACAGTGGGTAAAGCTTCCACCCCCCTAATGGAACAAGGGACTATGTCTACACTGACATAGTGACTATGTTGCGACTTGTACTCAGTTTTTCATCGTATAACCAATTTTGGCGGTTGCATTTCCTGAAACCCTACGCCACTCATACATCATGATAATAATACAATAATCATGCTAAAAAAATAATGCATCACTTGCATATCGTTCATTTCTCGGAATCTGTGTCCCCGAGGTACTCCCACCTCGTAGGATCCAACTACCACTTATCCCTTTCAACCTATATGTTAGTCGCCATACACACGATCGAGAATATTGTGCAATCATTGACATGTATATACATTTCATTACTAAGGAACAATAATGAAAATCATTTCTATGTACCATGCACCTGGTATCATATCTATCCATTCAGCACATAAATTTTAACTCGGTATCCACGTACCCATTATTTAGTAAATCTGCATGCTAGAGACATAATCAAAACATGAATATAATTCCTAACATTAGCATCACACACACATATATATATATCTCAGCAAAATACTAAAACCATATGTCCACAATGTCATCAAATTGACGAAGTATCACAATAATAAGAAAATACAACATATAATGATATTTTAGGTAATAAGGTCAAAACGAGGCATTACATATAGAAGCTTGATATTAGATAATTGCAACATTTTGCAAGTCATAAATATGATTACCCTATGCAGTTTTGAACTCTTTAACTTGTGTATGGTACTTGTTAGTAAAAAATGATTTCCTTGCCAATTTCAAACTCATTGATCAAGTATTTTATGAAGTTTTTGTAGCCATACTTTACTAATTATATTGAGAAGTTCATTTTTAGTTTGAGTTGAATGCACAGAATGTAATACATGTTCTAGTTTTAGATGAGTTTATGCAGTAAAGAAACAAGAGGCTTGAGGAGAGGGAAAAGACATAGGTCTAATGTAGTATGGAAAGAGAAGGAAGAAAATTAGATTCTCTATCCAAATCAATGTCAATTCAAAGGGTTTTAACCAAATTACTCAAACTAGTTATATATTTCTAGGTAGACATGCTTGGACACAACCCCTAATGCCTACTCCATCTTATTTGTAGCCACATCCGAGCATAGAAGACCTTCCCCAAGCACCTCCTAATGATAGAAATGACGGTTGGAATAAAAACCCTAATCAAATTTTCTCAAGTGTAGTTGGTTGGGGATTCCTTGAACCTGCGTAACAAACCCATGCCTCCTCATCCACTATTTCCTCTATTCATTCATCCACTCCTTCAATACTTCATGTTGATACTGAGCCCCATTTTCCTTAATATCTTGTGAAGGAGAAAGGAAAAAAAAGATATACCCCTATACCTCCTCTAATATATGCAAAGCCTCAAGCATCATCACGTGCATATGGCCACTCAGAACCAGGAATGACATCACTTTCATAGATATGCACCTAGAAACCTCGTATTACTAATTCTATTTGACCTTGCAATTGGGGTATTTGAGTTGCATCATCATTTTGACATAGTGATATATTATATTTTTTTATAATTAAATTAGAAATGGGTTGTATATGCAATAGTAAAAGCGTGGTTTTGTTTATTATACAAGCATAATGATGTATTTTGCATGCACATTTTTAGATTAATAAATCAGGTTAACATATTATGTGGACAACTTAAAAGCATATGCTCATGATGGAGATACAAGTAGAGACTTGCATGTAGTATTACATGATGTGATGACTCGACATGTGTGTTGGATGTGTTAATATTACATGATGATATGATATAATGATTTAGAAGTTATAAAGGTGTTTTTATATAATGTTTATATAAAGGGAATGTTTGTCATCTTTACTTTTCACTCTACTAGTTTTACCTCGGTTACTTTGTTTTACTTGGATGAAATAAAATATTCCTCTTTAAAGATAAACATTTTCATCCTTGGTTGTTTAACAAGAGTTGCAAGCAGCAATGTCCGTGTGCTAGAAACAAAATGTCCATGTGATAGCAGCAAATGAGGACTGTGAATAATGTCAGTGCATAAGGAGGATTGTCTTGATCATCAAGTCTTCATGTCGTTGACGTATAAAAAATGATGGTTATTAGAAATAGGTATTCATACCACCCCACATTTGATACCTCCCTCTCTTGTTTGTCGCGCATTGGGTGTTTTTTTTGTCTCTTGTGTAGGATATCTGACTATGCTCATTGTTCTTGGCCACCTGCAGTGTTGACCTCGAGCTTCTGCGGTGGTGTATCCCCTATAGGGGACTGCATGAGTACATTTCATGACTAGCCATGTCCAAAATGATCTGCAAGCATGTCATCCTGCTAGCATCAAGGTTTTGTATACATTTTTCTACATGTTGGTGTGACTACGATATGGTGCAGCGTTGCATGCCATATGTCTGAGTTGTCTTACCATTATAATTTGTCGATAGTCTTGTCTATTCGCCTCTTGATCCATGTCGATGGAATCCTAACATCTGCGCACTTCTACATGCAATATTCTACCTATTCACCACCCCAATGCATGGACACACATGAATCAAGAAACACGTGCAAGAAAGCTCATGCAAACAAGAAACACATCATGCTAGGAAAAAGAAGAACACGAATAGTGTTGTAAGTGATGCCGAGGCATTGTTAGTGCTGTTGGAAATGAGTTTTCATGCCATCGATGGTGGTAAATGGTCTCTGTGATCACAATAAAGGATGCCATTATTCATGTTCCTCAGTTGTATTTTGAAAACATTACCCTAGCAGCAATAAAGGATCACACTGAATCGAAGATTGTTGATCATGAAAGTCAAGCACCATAGCCTTGATAGCATTTGACACAATATAAGAGTTCCAAAACCACTATAATATGTTCATTTCCCATATTCATATGAAAGTTTTGAGCTTTGTTTAGTACAAAGTTAATTGCTTTAATGATATAGCTTAAGTTTGATGTTACAAAACAATATGCTTTAACAACAATGTGCCATACCACTAAGCACTCAACTACGAATTTAAGCATGAGAAACACTACTTAGCAAGTGGTAAGATAAATAATTATTGAGGTGATGACAATAAGTGGTAAGATAAATAATTATTGAGTTGATGATATATTGTATTGATTTTGTGGTTTACAATATATAGTCGTGCATGGTATGTTTTAGAAAAGATGGTTGATGTTTGAGTTATACGTGGTAAAGTGGTATGTGATTGGAAGTGATATCCTATAGAGGTTAGTTATGCATTCAAATGTTTTACCTTTGTGCAAACATCACCCAATCATTGCATGTACTAGGTAGTAGGATAAATTAATCTTTTCATGGTCCAATTGACAAAGCGACCCCCTGTAATGCACCATCATATGAGCCAAGTCCATGTTACGTTGTTACATGATATTAGTAATGGGGTGCCTTATAGAAAGGTTTCAACATTATACATATGGTTGTGATGTTATGGGTGTGTTTATCATAAGTGATGAGTACTGAACAACAAGAAAATGGATACCACCTTCCCAATCACCACATCATGCCATTGAACAATAAGAGAGATCGCTTCTACCACAATTATCCTTCAGGTTGCTACTATCTAGATGGGAACCATCAAATCAGAGACTGTAGGTTTTGAGGCTACTTTTTTTTTTCACAAAGTGTGCTCAGCTTATGCCGCCATATGAGAGATATTATTTAGTGTAATTTAATAAAATTTGTTTGTTTATATTTTTTCTAAAATTTAGTAAATAATAAGAATAATTATTGAAATTGTAGATATTAGTTGTTTAGATAATTACATTTTAGAATTTATGGTGAATTAGTATCTATGTTTTTTATAGATTGTACCAAAATGATATTATCCAAATTAATTTTATGGGGAACAATTAAGTTGTTAGTGGAAATATTTCTTACTTATGGAAATTCACCGACACTAAGTCAGATGGTTCTACTAGCATAGCTGAGATATAAAAATATTTAAAAAATTAAAAATATTTATCAATTAAAAATTAAATGTAAATTTAGCTTAAAAAATCTATACATTATGTTGATTAATTTAAATTACTCCAACTAAAAATTACATAAACAACCTCACAAATCACTCTACCGCACTCTAAACTAAGAAGTACATGAGCAATATCACAAATCACTCTTTATCATTAAAATTACATGAAAACCATCACTTATAGCCTCCATAAACATGTTATATGTGCCAGGACCATACGAACATCAAACTTATTTATTTTGTACTCCAACCAAATGCTTAATACAAGTTTTAAGAACCACCCATTCCAATAATTAATGGCAGAGCTGATACCATGTGAAATATTAAAATTGAAAAAAAAAAACACTTACAAATTAGTTATAATAAATATGTTATTATTATAGTAAGAATATTACACACCAAGTTACAAAGTTGCGTGTATTTTAAACATATCATTAAACATAACTCACTCATCTAAATGACACTTTTACCTTACTCCTATTTATTTCAAATAGAAAGCAAACCCATACTTAATGACGGTAAACTCACTTCATCAGACAACAAACCTACAACAGACGAACTTCAATAAAACTACTATGTATTTCCATCTAGGCCTGGGATTTCAAATTCCAAGTGCCTGTCAATTGAAAATTCGATGAGGGATACATGTTTTTAGTGGTAGTCATTTTACGTTTTATAAAAGTTAGTAGAGTGTCAAATTTACTATATTGTGAAAAAACTGGCCCGTATTGCTAGGAATTCCAGCTCCTATTGTTATCGATTGGTGTACTCTCTATATATTTGGTTGTTTAGCATCATCAGTATCCATAGTATCCATGAATAAGGAGGAGTTTTATCTATTTTTTTCCTTATTAATTTAGTTGGGGAATCTCACCCTTTTCATGATGGGCTTCAGAGTTTGCATTTATTTATATATACTTTACAATTTTAATTTAAAATGAGACCTAACGCAAATCAAAGATAACAATTTCCTTCATGGATGCTTCAAATTTCCCTAAATTCTTAAAAATCTGTATCGTTATTTTCGACCTTTTTTTGTAGATAGAGGATAAAATATCTTCCATAATTACTAGAGTTAATGCATTTATTTTACTTTCATAAGGTCTTCCCTTAGTATTAAACACCATGGAAATTGCTGAGTTAATGCATTTCTTTTACTTTGGTAAGGTCTTCCCTTAATATTAAACACCAAGGAAATTGCTTGCTAAGCTCATGGAAGATTAGACAATACCAATGGTATCCGGAATGAGGTCAATGGTTGGCCCTTGTTCTTCGTATAGAACGGTAGAAATCGTAAAATCAAACCTGACACAAACATCAAAGTTTGGCTAGGATTCCACAACCAATCTATTAGTAATCAAATGTCAAAATCATGAAAATATCACTAAACATGAAAATTTCCACATAATAAAATCAGACACATATATAACCTTGTCATTGTGACACGGTAAAACACACTCCCTTGCTAAAAAACCCCATCCATCACACCACAACACCTTCATTCTACATGATTCCATTGAAAATTGAAACCACCAAACCACATAAAACCACCAAACTATGAAGAGAGGAAACAACCATGAATTCATCTTCATTAAATTTAATCCATCTCTTCATCGTATACCTTCCTCTAGATTCATTTTTTAACCCTTCCTTCATTTCAAAATATGACGTGGCAACCAAACCCTAAACCAAAGGTAAACTCTTAAAAGCACTCCTAATCTTGGGCGGTGAATAGAACAAAAGAGAGCAACGCACAACACTTACAGTTGCAGGGTATATAGTTTCATGGAGGTATTACATTTTATGATGAGACCTATAAATAGATAAACATCAAATCTACGTTTCAAGATTTTTCATGGCCATCAAGGTTGACGTCTATGTTTTAGATCTACCGGTCAAATACGTCCTCAGATGGAAAAAACGTCCTACAGGACATCAAATTCCAGGCCTATAAATTCCATCACTTTAAAATCCACCTGGTATAAAACCTCACTATCTGCATCAATCAACGCTTTTATTAATTGGCTTTGATGGAATTGAAAGGAAGAAATCTATGTTTGATTGTATAGCTTCCCACACTCTAGTAATGATGGCACTGTCAATGACATCATCGCATTCATGATGATCCCATTCTTCTAGTGCATGCACAATTCCTCCAACACGCCCTGCGCTCATTACTCTTATGGGAAACTTGTTCTTTCATTTCAATCAAAATCTTGTACTTCGGAGGACATGCGGCCATCTAAATCCCCTGCTCCAGTTTTCGAGGCACTTTTACAAAAGTTTAACTATAGAAAAGAGCGCAAATTTGAAAATTTTGTTAGTACGAAGGGACTAATAGGTGAAAAATTGTTGCAATATGTCACACTGACATAATAAAGGTTATAATATTAATTTAAAAAGTAGTTTTAACTAGTAACTAAATGTTGGGAGCATAAAAAGATGAAGAATGACTAGAGAATTGCCATGTTGGAAAGCCACTCAAGCCATTGTAAAAGTCATCATACAAATGTAATAAGATATTATACATTGAGATAAAGAGAATATATGAATAGATATGTAATAAATGAATTTAAAAAGAGAATATAGCATATGATGACTTTCACAAGGGCCGAAGAAGAGGCCCTCCAGTAGGCCCCATTCTAGGGAGGAAAGGTATGCTAAGGGATTGTTGACACCAGGGAGTTCCTTAAAGTGATAGAGGATGGTGAAATGAGATTGTGATCTATTTTCTTTGAAGGGGTAGACTATTTATCTTTTATTACATTGCATTAGATTCTTCAAATCATCATTGGTGCTAATAACTGGTATTTCATGAAAAAATAAAGTAGTTATAGTCCACATTTTATTGATTCATCCAAGTCCATATTGTGATATTTTTCCACATTAATTTTAATAAAATTACGATGGGCTTGAAAAAAATTGTAATTTAGTAAACCTTTGGCTTTGGGATAAGAAGAAAATCCTCTTTGAGACTATCCACACTTTTGTTATCTTACATGGTTGTGAATTTTTGGGCTACGACATCTCTACAGAATCATGTAGAAAGAGAAAATTCGAGAGAATTTTATAAATTATGATTCAAAATTAAAGACAATATACCATATGATCCTATCCTCCTCATAAAAGTGAGTCTCTCCCCATTCAGAGCGTGGCAATAACTAGGTACCTCATGCATAGGAACAAGATAAACACCATTAAAGACAAAAGGATTCCTAAGATTGCTTCAAACTCCAAGAAAACCCACTTGCATCTTAAGTGGGGTTGGCATATAAACATGCCAAGTCTTGGCTAAATCATTGGGAAATCAAGGAAGAGGTCATAATGTAGAATAACAATACTATTAAAAATGTTTACATATAAATTTAATGAGAAATTGTAGTGCGATAAAAAATTAGAGGATAAGAGAAAATTAAGATACTATAAAGAGTTGATCAACAGATCAGATGTATATTTGTATTTTAATGAGAGTAAAAAATACAATCAACATTGCTAAAATAAGAACAAACTCTCATAAGCTCTATAGTGAAATCAGGCATTGGACATTTCTTAAAACATAGTGTGTCAAAAGAATTTGTCTTCTTTGTGGCATTATGAGGGTTGAAGTTAAAAGCACATTCTCTAATTCCTTACCTTCTTTAATATTCGATATGCTAAAGACACTCTTACATTGAACATTAATAATCATTATCATCATTGTCATAATTATATTATTTTTCTTAATCTATATTTTATAATTTTCATTTTTAAGCTTTAAATTTTCTTCTCATACATTTATTCCATTTGTTTTTATGCACATATAAACTTACATATACTTTCATATATATATATATATAAACCTTTGTTTCTACATATACATATATATTATATAAAAAAGTTAAGATGTCTAAAGGAGTTCGATTTATTGGTAAGGAGTTATTTTTTTTTAATGTTGTGCACGGGTCAATATTTATGACGATAAATGTTTTTCATTCAATTACAAAGTCATCTTAAGGTAGTAATGTAAGAGTGAACTAATTTGAAGGGTTGAATGTTTTGAATTAAATGAGAGTTTTAAATATTAAGTAATAGATATGAGGAATATATATAAATATGGATGATAAAAATATTATATTTTTAATTTTATATATAATTAGATTAAGATTTTTTTTATATATCAATAAAAATGAGTTGGTCTACTTGGTAGAGCAATTGGTAATGAATGATTCTGATGAAAAGTTGTAAATAGAAGGTCACAAGTTCAAATCTCCTTGCTTACTAACTTAAATAATAATAATAATAATAATGTCTATGTCATGTGGTTTATAAGCAAGCAACAAAATGTGTGAATCATAAATTTTTCCAACCATTAACTATTTCTTTTTTTCTTTCTTTTTCCTCATAACTTTCCAACCCTATCACCATCTTTTACAAGTTTCCAAACCTATCATTGTCTTCCATTTATTCAAATCACAATTATCAATTTAATTTTCCCATAACTTTCCAAACCTATCACCATCTTTCATAACTGTCCCACCCTGTCATCATCTTTCAATTTTTTCTAACTCTCCAAGACTTTGAATGGAGGACAATGTTCTATTTTTGTAAAAAAAATTCAATTTGCGCATTGAAGTCAAGTCAATATTCAATGACAAGTCAATATGGACAACTCATAGGCATGGGATGATGGGAGGATGATAGAAGAACACTCTGATTTTTTCTATATTACGGTGGGCTCCAACAAATAAGTGTCATTGGGAGATGCCGAGCGACTTTTACAAAATGGAGGGTGGGAAATTGTGGATTAATTTTACTGAAACTCATCTGACTTTTCAACAATGAAGTGGGAGGGAAAATTTATTGAAACTCCTCCAACATTTTCGTCCCAATAAAGTCAATACACTCATTTCCTCTCTGTAATTGCATTCCGATTTGGTAGAGCATATCTCCATATTTCGTTTTCATAAATCACATCTCCATCTCTCATATACAATTCACGTTGGAGATGCCAACCGACTTTTCGACAATGGAGTGGGTGAGAAATTGAAACACCTCCTCAAATTTTGTTGATTAATATCTCTATCTTTTGTATATCTTAGATGTTTCCTCACTTCATCTCAGCTTTTCAAGGACGGTGGAAGATGACAAAACGGCGATTTGTCTTTCTCAAGTGTGGTTAACGCCCATTCACTTTTCTAACATATACGTCGTCCTTTTTTATTAGCATTTAAGCCACGCTTGAGTTTTGAGATAATTATGTTTTTAATAAAATATACATCATTTTTAATACTTATCATATATAGAGTAAGGTTAATGATGAAATACATGTATTTTATTTTTAAAACATTATATAAGAAAAGTTGATACTTGTAATGTGATAAGGTTTGATTGTGAAATAAATCAACATAGATCCATCTTAAACCCAAATTTATTAAGCATAGAGAGGGATCTTATTTTTGAGGTGTAGATTTTTTTATCTTAAAGTTTTTACACTTTTTTTTGGTAAGATTTGAGAATTTATATTATTAACTGAAAGAGAATATACAAATATGTACAATAATATCCAAGTTGTTCATCATGATTTTTATGTCCAAAATGTAGAGAAGGCATAGACTTATGCTAGTTTGAGAGGTAAAGTTAGGGAAGCCACTAAGTTCTAATCCCCCACAGGCCAGGGGTTATGACCCTATTCATTGTCAATGCTAAACTCATAAAGCAAAGGAAATTCAAAAAATACCATGCCAAAAATATCCACTTGGTTTAGGGATTGACTACAACCTGGATGGGCATGCTCGGTTGATCACTTGAGCACAAAACAGGTTCCTTCTTGGCCTTTGGGTTGGTCTTCTCCCTAATTCGTGTTCATCGTCACCTGATTCTTGGCTAAATTGTGGATACCCATTTACAATTTGTTGAAACCATTCTCCATTAACTACAACAAATCCTGAATTTGAGCGGAGGCAATGGAGGTTTCTCCCACTTCCTGAGTGCTACTCTTAGTCCAACCTTCGTCCAAGGCCACTCCTAACATGTATTTCATTCCCTAGAAGAGACTGAGAGTTCTGGTATGCTCGGTCTCTCTGGTTCTCGGGGCCCGTAGTATTCAATTATACCCTCTAGACTTGCCTTCATATTTTATAAATGAATGTCCCCACACTTATTCTTTGCGTTTTTCTCCCATCACTCAATTCTGTCACGGGCTTGCTGACTAACCCTTGAGCCGAAGAAGCCTAGTATTTTATCCAAATCCTTCATGGCTTGTGGCATATGTGACTTTTTTGGACCCAAGGTCAAGCACCTGCGAGTTGTCTTGATGTGCACCATCAAACCCAGTAGCAGGAAATACCCCAGGCTAAGGCAAACTGAGGGAACAAAGCACCAGAGCAAACGGAAGCACTTAAGGAAACGAGAGTCAAGAAAAAATACATGAATATAGAAAGAGAGAAATCCATTCTGGAGTGGCTCTAACCTGCTATCGTGGGAACTTACCACTGTTGATGTATTTGTAACTTCGGAAGATATTCTTCTATGTATTCACTTATATATTGTATTTGTACTTTATTGTATCCCCAACGGAGATGTACTATTCCTCCGATTGGAAGTGTCGTCAATTGTACTTGCAAGTGTCGCAAGTTATATTGTAAGTGTCGTAACTTATACTTGATGGGTTATTAGACCACCTTGATAGGGTTGGCCCTATATGAGTCACGTGGGTTAAAACGTTATTAGACCACCCTAGTGGGGGTCGGCCCAATCAACATTGGGCCGACCTAGTTAGAGTTAAAAGACAAGTGAAGTAGTGTATAAATAGAGAGTGTATCTCTCTCATTTTACACATTCTCTCATTCACTCACTTCGCATTAGTGAGAGAGAGGAGGAGTGTGCACAAGTGGAGGAGGAGTAGCTACTGCAGTCATCTATCTCTTGGGTTTTGATCTTTGTGATCTTTGTATTGGTGCTTATTCTATCTCTGAGGAAGTTGCGGGGTTTTTCACCTTCTTGGTTTTCTCCGGTGAAATGTTTTGTGTCTCTTGTCTCTTGTCTCTTATGCTTGATATGTTGTACATGTTGTTCTTTCAATTAAGATCCTAGATCATATTGAATTAAATGTTGAAAAACTAACATGGTATCAGAGCTAGCCTGAAGGAAGGCATGGTATGGCATTTATGACACTTGTTGCACTTGCGACAAATTGGAAGCTAGGGCTTGGTATAGTAAAAACCAATCATCATGGCACTTTCTCTATAAATCCATTTTTGTGAAGGTTCAAGATCTAAAACTCCTACAGGTCGAATATGAAATGCTCATGTACCTTGTGTCTGAAGGACAGACTCATATTTGTTTTACTTTGTGAGATATGATCCGTACAAGTTAGGGTTTCTGCCTCTTCCATAATGTAGTCCTAAACAGGTGACCTAGGAAAAAAGGTCATATCTCAAGCTAGGAAGCTCCAAATGGAATTCTGTAAAAAGTGACAGTTAAGAAACTGACTTTACTTTCACAGGTCTGGGTTTCAGAAGCCGAAGTTGAAACAGTGACACGTGGCATGCCGTACAAGTTTGATATATTTTTTCATCCCATAAACATGTCACGGTGTGACACTTGGCATATCTCTCTCTCGGAGAATCCATTTCAGGTTAGATCTGTGGAGTTGGAAAGATGACAAGTCAATATAGTACAGGCCGAAGTTTCAGACCTCGAGGATCCGAAATTTCAGAGAAATTTCAGAGATACATTAGAAACAATATGGCATATATTTCTGTCCAAACATAATTGGATTTTGAGCACCTTCATTTTTGGATCGTCACTGCTGTGGGAAATTAGGGTTTCAGAGAAAGTTGTAACTTTTGAAATATGAGACCACCGCTAGATGCTCCTCATCAAAATTGAAATTTAGAGACCAAGATTGAATTTTTTGGTTGGGCAGAACCCCGGGCATAATCAAACCCTAGTTCGGGATTTTGATCCATAAGGTGGAAAATTAGGGTTTTTGCAAAAGTTGAAATTTTTGGAATCTGTGACCATGGCTGGATGCTCCTCATAAAAATCAAAGTTTAGAGTACAATATCGAACCTTTTGGTTGGGAAGAACCTTGGGCATTATCAAACCCTAGTTCGGGATTTTGACGAGAAGATCCGAAAGTTTAAAGGCAATTTTGAGGGGTCAAATTTTGGAGATTTCAAAATTGAAGTATACCAACTTGATCAACTCAGCAAGGTGCATATTTTCATCCAATCAAGAGTTTAAAATTCAAAGTTTGAATTTTTAGGGCTTCTCTAATCCAGCTCCAAATCCAGTTTCACCAAATCAAAGTGGATTAGGTTAATCCTAGAAGAGGATGAATTGGACACCTACATAAGTGAAGAGATTCCAGTTCCAGAGGGAGATGAGGCTAAGGCCTTACATAAGAAGGCTACAAGCAATCCCAACATGTATGACTTGAAGAGATACAGGTATGTTTTGAAATCTGTTCGTGATTAATTTTATGAGATGTTTGTCTTCATTTGAGGTTAGTACAATCTTGATTAATTTTATACTTGTCTTATCACCCTAGTAAAAGTATGAATGCATGTGAATACATTCATTGATTAGGGGTATGACACTTATGATTGTACTAATACACTGTGGTGTTGTATGAGGATGATGATGTCCACTAACATGAAGGGTACATCAAGAAAGACAAATCAAGTTCTAGATCAAGAACATATGACCATGGTGACATGAAGACAAAGATTCATCCATAGTCATGGATCACATAGAAGCTCTACTTACGAGGTATGTATAATTTAGTTCTACAATTATTAACTTATGAGATATGCAGGTTGCTAACACAAGGTCTCCAAGAGAACAAAGAAGACATTGTTTGGGTATGTTAGACAAGCATGATAATCTAGGTATGTTTTCCTATATCGAGTTAGAATCCTACTTTGTGTTAGGATCTCATATAAGTATACTTTTGTATGATTAATAATGATCATTCATGAAGTTATAGGTTTGAGTATTCATGGGTTTATGCATATTATGCTTCTTATTTTGATTAGTGATATGACAAACCAGAAGAGTCTTATGGTCAAATAAGAATATGCATGAGTAAAAGAAGTACTCCCTGAAATTTTGAATACTAACGCTTGTGATAAATTACCTATGTATGATCAACTAGACATGTTTAATATTATTTAGAATCATAATGATGTTTTGATAGTATTGAGATTATACTAATGGATGTATGATTATCTTGAGGATGACACAATGATGACACTAGTGCACACTTAAGCATGCATAGTGGTCCAAGATGGATATAAGTTCAAAGATAGATAATCAAGGAAGCAAAGATCAAGAGGGAGTCTACCCAACAACCAAACACATATAAGTATTTGAATTGTTATTTCCTATATATATGATTACTTAAATGATGTTGTTCATTCATGTTCATACTTATGATTTAGGATGTATATTATGCATTTTAGAAAAGTTGCATCAATGAACAAGATACTACTAATATGCAAGTAATGGATAAGTGGCCTATGGTACTGTACAACATTCCATTGCTACTTATCTAGAATGAAACCTATTTGTTGACATGTTGGGAGTTGTGCACACTCTTAACAATGTTCTGGTAGAGATGGAAGGCATCTAGAAAGTTACGGGATATGGATAAATGTTGTATTGAAGCATTAGCTAAGATAATTCCATGAATGTATGACATACATTCTTATGTGGAAGAATTTGTTTTGAAAAACCATGAGAAGTTTCTAATCATGCAATTGAATTTGACTTGTAGGAAAGATCGTGTAGAATCACCTACAAAAGAAGGACGACAACATTTGTTCCAGCAACAAAGTTCACAATCTATTGAAGATATTGAAGAATATGAAGTTCCCAAGATCTTGGATGCAATAATGAAAGAATGCAATGATCGAGGAGTACCAGTCGATCATCAAGAATGATGTCTGGGATGTGGTCCTGAGACCAGAAGGGAAGTCTTTTGTGACTTCCAAGTGGATCTACAAGATCAAGCATGCTGTAGATGTGATGAAATGGAAGATACACTAGATGGATGTCAAAACAACTTTCTTGAATGGTGTAGTCGAAGAGGAAGTGTATATGGAGCCGCCACTTGGTTTTGAGACACATGACAGGGAGTCATATGTGTGCAGATTGAAGAAAGCCTTGTATGGCTTGAAGCAAGCACCTAGGACATCGTGCAGCAGGATAGACATCTTCCTGTCCAGTTTGGGATTTACCAAGGGTAAAGCGGATTCCAACCTTTACTACAAGGTTGAGGAAGGCAATCTAGTGATACTCCTATTGTATGTGGATGACCTATTTGTGATAGGTGAGGATAGATTGATTGCCGACACAAAGAGGAAGCTTGCTCCTGATTTCAAGATGAAGGACTTGGGTATGATGCATTACTTTCTAGGTATGGAGGTGTGGCAGAGTGCAGATGGAATCTTCCTTGGACAAGGGAAGTATGCAGTAGAGATCCTGAAGCGATTCAGGATGATGGACTGCAAGGCCATGGCCACACCTATGGAATCGAACCTGAAGCTATTGAGTGATGCTTCATTAGAGTCGGTTGATGCCACGATGTATCGTCATATGATTGGGTCCTTGATGTACCTGACGAACACAAGACCAGATATTTGCTTTGCGGTGAACACCTTGAGCCAGTTTCTGACAGATTCTAGACATGTTCACCAGATTGCTGTAAAGCATATTCTGAGGTACCTGAAGGGTACAATTGATTATGGGCTCAAGTATGATGTGAATCGAAAGCTTAACCTGGAGGGTTATGTTGATTCAGATTGGGCAGGCAGTGCTGCAGTTAGGAAGAGCACTTTGGGGTACTGCTTCAGTATGGGATCAAGTGTGATATCTTGGTTTAGCAGGAAGCAGTCCTGCGTAGCACTGATTACAGCCAAAGCAGATTATGTCGTAGCTTGTTCGGCCAGTTGTGTGGCAGTATGGCTAAGGAAGCTACTGCCTGATTTATTTGATCTCCAGTTGGATGCTACTTGTATCTATTATGACAACCAGAGTTGTGTGAAGTTGACAGGGAAACCAGTGTTCCATGACAAGTCAAAGCACATCGAGATCAAATATCACTATATTAGGGATATGGTGCAGAGAGGAGTAGTAAAGCTCCTGTATGTTGCAATGGACGAGTAGATTGCAGATGTATTGACCAAGCCATTGGCTAGAGTGAAGTTTGAGTACTTCAAAGAGAGGCTTGGTGTACTTCAGATCGAGGTTCCTTCCAAGGGGAAGTGATGAGTCCAAAAGACACAGATGCACATGCGATTTTCTGACATTGGTTGTAGATATGTTCTCCCATGGTCGTGATGTAATTGTTGAGCCATTCTCACATGGTGGTAGATGTGTCTCCCATGGTGCAGATGTAAGGGATGGAACCATTCTCACATGGTGGTAGATGTGTTCTCCCATGGTGTAGATGTAAGGGCTGAAGCCATTTTTCACATGGTGGTAGATGTGTTCTCCCATGGTGAAAAAGTAAGGGCAGGATCCTTCCCCGAATGGTGGTAGATGTATTCTCCCATGTCGGTGGTGTAAGTGTTGTATGATGTGCATCTCGGCTGTGCTCCATGGACAATGAGGTGATCTGAAGAGGATGTTTCTATAATGATCAGGATGATCATGTGATGATGATGAGCATCAGGACGATGCTCCAGATGATATGCATCAGGACGATGCTATGGCAAGTATCAGGATGATACTCCGTGGCCATGGACAGATTATACAGGTAGCATGTAATAGCTCCTTGGGAGATCCGATAGTCTGAGATTGGATGCTGTTGCGAGGTTTTGCTACAGGTTGGCTGTGGACAGATTGTGCAGGCAGTATGTAATAGCTCCCTGGGAGATCCGATAGTCTGAGCTCGGATGCTCTTGCGAGGATTTGCTACAGGTTGGTCATGGACAGGTTTTGCAGATAAGCATATAATAGCGCCCTAGGAGATTTGCAGATACTCTTACTAGGTTTTTCCTATGGCATATAATAGCTCCCCAAGAGATATGGAAAATGCTCTTTCAAGGTTTTGCTTGGGAGGACATATAATAGCACCCTAGGAGATTTGTAGATACTCTTGCTAGGTTTTTCCTATGGCATATAATAGCTCTCTGGGAAATCTGGCAAATTCTCTTTCAAGGTTTTGTCCCATGGCATGTAATAGCGCCCTGGGAGATCCAATAGGTTGAGCTATGTGCTCGTACACAACTCAAACGACTTTGGTGAGTTCGTGACCAGGAGGAGAGTCGAAGAATGGCAGCTATCAAGCTCCACAGCGGCTGTGTAGTTACTGGTTCTAGTGGCCTTCAGTCGTATCTTTTGGGATGAGGTGCAGACATCCAAACTACCCTATGGTGGCCCACATCGGTAGGGTGATGGAAGTCGTTTCTCCAATACAGATGGTCCCTTAAAGATCCTGTTGTCGATTTTTGTCTGGAGGTCATTAGCAGGGCACTGGTTCACCTGTCAAGACGGCTCAGTTGTTTTTATACTTGTCGGGCCCTCAGGACTGGTCGATGGGGTCTAGTACATAGGGTATGGGGTTACAGTGATTTAGACGTGGGATAAATGGTCTCTTGTCGATTCTGAGCTTCTGTTATGGATCTTGGGTCAAGGTTCACGGGATAAGTTGGCTATCTTTTCCTTTTTGTTTTATAGCGCAAGTGGGTCTCTATCATTGACACCTGTGTTATTTTGGGGTGCATACTGGTGGACAAAGTCTTCTCCTTACTTGCTAGATGTCGAACCCAAGTCTTATCCCCCTCCTAGAGGAATCTTCGAGGGGTAGTGGTCAAAATACCGAGGAGTGGTGGGAAAAGGTGGGGGATTCAGGGGTTTTGAAACCTAATGATGAATATAGGATCGTGTGGTAGGCATGTGCCCAGATAGGTGAACATTCCAATAAAATTGCATCTGAATCTCCTATTAATATGGCAGAGGGTCAAGTTAACCTCCTTTCTCAGGCCTGTGAAAGAACCGGAAATAGGGTTTCCGACGAAGGTTCAACTAAACAAGTTCTTGATCCGGGGGTGACCCCTTTATTAAATCCTTTTACTATGCCATCGAGGGTCAAAAGTGGAGGGGCCACTTACTACAAAGGCAGAAAACTAAAGTTGAGAGGGTAGGGTTCTGAACTAAATATGGATCGCCTATCTGGTTTAGAGGGCTATGCTGCTCTATTGATCAAAGCTCTTGTGGGGAAATTTTCTTATGGTGCCATGCATCCCAAATATATTGATCGTTGGATTTCCTCTAACTGGGCCAAGGTTATTGGCTATCGTCCTGAAATTTATATTTTGAGTAAAGGATGGTATATGTTCTATTTCAGGCTGGAGGAACATACGACCAGATTACTGGGGGAAACATGGTTGAAAGGCAATGGTAGTTTGATGCTTAAGAGATGGCATATGGGATTTGACTCGTCTGCCGAGCGAATTCATTTTCGGCACCTTTGGGTCCTATTACCTGGCCTTCTGATGGAGTTTTGGCATAGGGACGCATTTGTGGCGATTGCCAATCACTTGGGTCGTTTTTTACATATGAATGAGGACTCTTTATTGGGGATGGACCATGACGTTAGGGGGATGGACAATGACGTTAGTAGGGTTCTCGTTGAGATAGATATGTCACTAGGTTTGTTTGAATCTATTGATATCATGTGGCACAGTCGCAGCTATAAACAGACCCTGGACTACTGGGGTATTCCCTTCCGATGTTCAAACTATAAGGGCCTTGGTCATTTATGGCGGGAATGCCCTGAGGGGAGTTCCAGCTCTGATGGGAATTTGGCTGAGGAGATTCAAGCCTGGACTTCGGATAGTTCCTCTGGATCTAACGGTGCTATTGATGCCTATAATCATCCTCTGAACATGCCTCAGGCGGCCATGGAGGCTGCTTTGTTACCAAAAATAATCATTAGTAAGTTGACTTGTCTCGACCCTTCATTTTATAATTCCCTCTCACCTGATGATAAAGTTTTCCTTTCGAGTCTGGACAATAAAGGAGATCGCATTGGGGAAGGCATTATTGGTGGTCCCCCTTCCTTCTATTTGGGTGTTCGTTCTTCGGATGCACCTACTGCAAATATTCCTCAGCCATCTACTATTATCTCCGGGGTCCTGGCTTCGAATCATGGGGTGGTCGATGACATTTCCTCGACTTCTGCTTGTGATAAGGCGGATCCAATGACTTCCCTTCCTCCTTGACACCATTATCTTCTCCTGCTGCCTTGACTCTCGGACCTATTCGAGAGGCTCTTAACTCAAGGAATTCACAATCCTCAATTGATTCACCTTCTCAAGCTCTTGGCGCGAATGGTGTTACCCATATTATTAAGTCGTCCCCTTCTTTTGCGAATATGGTGAAGGCTAATAACCCTATTCCTTGCTTCCTTGGAAACTCTCCATTGGATACGGAGCTCATTGACATGGCCACCAACTTTCTGATCCCTGGGGGAGTCTTAGCATCCAGAGGTGTTCGAAAGGGCGGTATAACTCAGTTTTCCCCTATTAAGACCCGTAGTGCCAGGAAAGTCCAATTGACCTCTGTCCCCCAAAAATCTGGTGGCACTTCTTCTTCCTCCTTCGCAGATGTTACACTGAACTCAAATAGGGCGCTTAGAGGCATGAACGCCCTGGCCAGGGTTAAGAGATGATCTTGCTCTCTCTAAACATCAGAGGGATTGGGGGCCTTAAGAAAAGATTAGCCCTCAAATATTTGATTGATTTTGTGTCTCCGGATATGGTTTTCCTTCAAGAAACCATGGTTCCTGCGGATCGTGCTCGAGCCTACTTTCAAATTATCTGCAATGATTGGGTCATTTGTTCTTTAGATGAAGTTGGCACTTCGGGGGGCATACTTTCAGCTTGGAACCCTAAATTTTTCCAGCTTAGGGCATTCTGTAATAAACTTGGAATCCTTATGGAGGGAGAGGTCTTGGGCTTCTGGGACTGGGTCAATTTCATGAATATCTATGGCCCCTATTTGGAGAGACAGTCTTTCTGGGAGTCGACAAAATCAGAGGGCTTATTGAACTTGGACAACCTTCTGCTGGCTGGAGATTTTAACTTAACTCTCTCTTCTGCTGAGACTTGGGGTCATTCTTTTCGGGAGGATTCCTTGTGTCCTTTCTTTGCATATTTTTTGTTGATTTATGTCTTAATGATATTTTGACTATTCCTCTTGGTTCTACTTGGTGCAATGGCCGCTGAGATCGGGCTCGGATTTCTAAGAGACTCGACAGGTATTTTTTAGCTGATGATATTTGATTGGGCATTCAGAATTATAGAACATGGATAGACCACTCATCTATTTCTAACCATTCCCCTATCTTTCTGGAATTAGCATTTGAAGGCTGCTCGGTACCCTACCCATTTAAATTTAATCATACTCTGTTGGGGCTTGACTCATTCAAACATCATGTTCGTAATGTGTGGACTGGTACGGATACTAGGGGTATACTATATCCTTCTGAGCGGTTGACTCACAAGCTCAGTAAGCTCAAATTAAGTGTTAAAACTTGGGAGAAAATTCGTAAACGGCAGGAGTCACTGGACTTAGATACTATTAACTTGCAGATTTCTTTGCTCAACAATTCGATCCGAGGAGGCCCTCTTTCAGAGGTGGCACTTTCTTCACTACAAAAATTGGAAAGCGACTATCTTAAAATTTTTCTGAGGGTGGAAGCTTCGTGGCGTTTAAAAAGCCGTGCATTATGGGTCACATTGGGTGATCATAACACTAAATTTTTTCATAAATATGCAACTAATTGTCGGATTGTCAAATCGATTTGGTCTTTGTAGGATGGCTCAGGGGTAGCCCTAACAAATCAAATGGATCTTCTTCAGAATGGAAAAAATCATTTCCAGGATTATTATAGAGATCCTGGCACCTCAGTGATATCTGAACAAATCAAAGTTATTAAAGACTACCCTCGTCTTTTCTCTGAGCAGGAGGGAAATGACCTTTATCTTCCGGTCATGCTGTCTGAGGTCCACACTATTCTAAAAGGTTTTTCCAAAGATAAGAGCCTGGGTCTGAATGGTTGGACCTCGGAACTCTTCCTTTCATTCTTCGATATTATGGGTGAGGAGATCTTAGCTGTGGTGGAGGAATCTCGTCTGAAAGGGTGGATATCCGGTGCTCTAAATGCCACATTTTTTACACTAATCCCCAAGGTATCTCATCCTTCATCTTTCTCAGATTTTAGGCCGATTTCACTTTGCAATCTTGTTTACAAAATTATATCAAAAATTATTGCAAGTCGCATCAAACCGGTTCTATCTAGGGGTTTGTCCCCGGAACAGTATGGCTTCCTGGATAATCGTCAAATTCTTGACGCCATGGGGATGGCTCAAGAAGCCTTGCACAGCATCAAGACTAAGCATCAGCAGGCAATAATCTTTCAATTGGATCTCAAGAGGGCATTTGATATGGTGAACTGGAATTTTTTAAGATTGGCACTGGTTCAGATTGGGATCCCCTGGGGTGTTATTAAATGGATAATGGCGTGTATTTCATCTGCAAACTATTCCATTTTGATCAATGGTTGCTCGACCGATTTTTTATCTTGCTCTCGGGGACTCCGGCAGGGCTTCCCATTATCCCCTCTCCTCTTCCTGATCGTGATTGAAGGCCTCAGCAGACTGATACATAAAGCCAAAGCCTCCTCTTTGTTCACTGGGATCCAGGTATCACCTCATTTCTTGATCACTCATCAACTCTTTGCTGATGATGTGATGGTTTTTGGTTTAGCAGATCTCTTGTCTTGGGGACATTTCGGTTCTCTTCTCCATCTATTCTGTTCGACCTCTGGCATGATTATCAATGAAGGGAAGTCGATCCTACTTCATCATAAGGTGGATGCTCATCTCTTATTGGAAATTACAAAACTCTGTCCTTATGCCACGGCTGATCTACTTGAAGGTATGCACTATCTGGGATATTTTCTGAATCCCTCAGGTTATCAAGTAGCTGACTGGAAGTGGTTAGTTACAAAATTTGAAAAGTGTATATTACACTGGCAATGGCGCTGGTTATCAAGTGGCAGCAGGTTAATTTTTGTTAGATCAGTTCTCCAAAACCTTGGCGTCTTCTGGTTCTCTCTGTGCAAGATTCCCAGAACTATTTTAAAGTGCATTAGACAGCTGATTCATCGCTTTATTTGGGTTGGGAATTCAACTCAAAATATTCATCTGGTGAAGTGGTCTACTCTAGCTCGACCGAATGCACAAGGAGGATGGGCTATCAAAAACATTTATTCCTTCTCTTATGCAGTTTTGGCTAAAAGTTTATGGCGAGCACTTTCGGTGGACTGCACTTGGGGCAATATTCTTAAAGACAAATACCTTGGCCATCTATCTACCATTTAGTGGCTCAGATCCAGTAAGAAAAACACTAAATGAATCTCTAATATATGGGCTGGACTTCTTATTGCCCTTCCTGTAATGGCCGATTGGATAGCTTGGGAGCCTGGAAATGGCCGTCATATCTTACTTGGAATGGATCCCATTGTGGGGGGACCGATCCCCTACAAACTCTCTCCAGCACTACTTGCTCACCTACATGGCAGGGGTTATTACTATTTACAACACATTCTGGTAAAAAATGACCCATCTAAGATATTCAATGTTTGGCTTAATGCAGTCCAACTAGGGGTAATTGGTATATTGGCATCAGAATGGAAGACTTATATATTAGACCTGTATCGGGCCAATATTCGGTTAGTTGAAGACGATGACCATTTACTTTGGTCGAGGAATTCCCAGGACGGCTCTATTACAACCAAACTAGCTTATGAGGCTATTTGCTCTGACTTTCCTCCCTTTGGTATCTGGTGGCACAGTGTTGTATGGAATTGGCATATTCCTCACAAAATCAAGATATTTATATGGCTTCTCTTATCTGAGAAGATTCTTATTTGGTGTAACCTCCAAAAATGAGGGTTCAGTGGACCATCGACTTGTTCATTTTTCCTTCAGGAAGCTGAGACCTTTTTCCACCTGTTCGTTTTGTGCCCCTTCACTACAGAAGTGTGGTCTTATATAGGTAATCCTTACATCTATCTTCTGCCTGATTCAGATTTCAAAATGCAAGACTGGTTCAAATTACTCTTTTCACATAACCGACACTTGGGAATACTTGCTTTCCTGACTTCCTGGGAATTATGGAAATCCATAAATCTTCTAATCTTTGAGAACTTCTGGGCAGATCCGAGATGGGTGGCTTCCAAAGTGATGGCCCTGTCAACGAAATACTCAGTGCCTCTGCTAAAGATTCCTTCTACGGATCGTTCCATTAGGCCATCATCTTTTATTCTTAATGGAAACCGTGCTCGATTCGATGGTGTTGCTTGTCCATTGACTGGACTATGTGGTGCTGGGGCTTATATCGAATATGCATGTGGAGATCTTATCTGCCTCTGGTGCTGTGGTGGTTGGGGGACTAACACCAAGGGTGAGTTATTGGCACTTTGGCTCGTTCTCTTTTTTGCTTCTCAGGTCGGCTTATCTCTGGAACAGGTTGCTGGAGATTCGATGATAGTAGTTCAGTTGGAAAATGGCCATTCAAACATTAATGCTCTGGCACTTGACACTTGGTTGCAGCATACTCGGGAATTACTTGATCACTGTGTCCACACCTCCTTTTTTCACATTTTTCGCGAGCACAATGAGCCCACTGATGAACTCTCTTGCCAGGGTCTCGCTGCCGTGGAGGGGAGAATTTGTTATGAGATAGATCAGAGCTCTTCCCCTCTATCATCGGGCCATTGGAATTTATTTTCCATCTAGTTTTTGTCCTACTTTCTTCTGGTGGCCTTTCCATTTTTGGGCCTTCGGCATTTATTAGCTTCTGTTTTTTTTTCTTACCGGTTGTAGATTTCATCAGCTCGTTTTTGTACACTATTTTTTGGTTACCGATCATTTGGCCCTGGTCTCTCTGACATTTTGGGTTCTCCTGTTTCTTCTTTGGCACAGTCGTTTGGGTGTTCTTCTCTATTCCATGGATTGAGTGTCGTTGTCTTCCTCTATTTCTGGGCTTGGTTGCCGGAGTCCCTTTCTTGGTTGTCCTAATCTCGTTGTGCTAGGTGCTAGGTTCGAATGGCTGTAATCTTTTATACTTTTTAATATAAAGTATGCCTTTTTCTTATGAAAAACAAAAGGTTGAGTTGTGTGCTCGTAATCAGTCCTGGGATGCTCTTTCGAGGTTTTGTGGTGGTCACATGTAATAGCTCCATGGGAGATCTTTCCGGTCGTGCTTAGGCACATAAAGGATCTTGCGATACTCTTTCAAGGGTTTTTTGACGCACGTAATTAGTCCTGGGATCAACAGTATGGCCAAAGATGATGAAGACCTACAGGAGGCTAGGCCTACACCCAGCATGAAAAAGGGTTGGCTCTATAGAAATTCCTATGATGAGAAGAATTAAGAGATAGCCTAGTGATCGAGATGACGAGTATAGTAGCAGTGACGATGATGCTTCGTGATACAGTGACGATGATCCAGCTCTAGAATTGAAGACTTGTGCCAATATGTATTGATGACCTGTGTCTAGAGAATACCTTCCTAGTTAAGAGGGAGTGTTGATGTATTTGTAACTTTGAAAGATATTCTTCTATGTATTCACTTGTATATTGTAGTTGTACTTTATTGTATCCCCAACAGAGATGTATTATTCCTCCGATTGAAAGTGTCGTCAATTGTACTTGCAAGTGTCGCAAGTTATATTGTAAGTGGCATAACTTATAGTTGATGGGTTATTAGACCACCTTGATGGGGTCCTCCTTATATGATTCATGTGGGATAAAGGGTTATTAGACCACCCTAGTGGGGGTTAGCCCAGTCAACATTATGTTAAGTGGTTAAGTTGGGGCCGACCTAGTTAGAGTTAAAAGACAAGTGAAGTGGTTAGTGTATAAATAGAGAGTGTGTCTCTCTCATTTTACACATTCTCTCATTCAATCACTTTGCATTAGTGAGAGAGAGGAGGAGTGCGCACAAGTGGAGGAGGAGTAGCTACTGCAGTCATCTATCTCTTGGGGTTTGATCTTGGTGATCTTTGTATTGGTGCTTATTCTATCTCTGAGGAAGTTGCAGGGTTTTTCACCTTCTTGGTTTTCCCCGGTGAAATGTTTTTTGTCTCTTGTCTCTTGTCTCTTATGCTTGATATGTTGTACATGTTGTTCTTTCAGTTAAGATCCCATATCAAATTGAATTAAATGTTGAAAAAATAACAACCACTTGGTACCCTCTCGATCCCACCATTACTGGATTCCTTCCTTCCTTCCTTGCAACGCGATCTTTTTCATGCTTCATAACATGAATGCATTGAGACGATCGGCGGCAGACATTAAATCCTTGATTCACCACCTTCTTCTCGCATGCAAGGAGACTTTTCATGTCCTTGTGTCCCATTAAGGTCATCATGACACCCATTATGGGGTTGCATGTCCCGACTATTTAGATTTTGACACTCCTGACGGAGTTATCCTTCTATGTTGTTGTTCCAAGTTGTGTTTAAGTCTTCCCATGGCTGGTCCACCCCCCAATGTCCATCTTGTCTGTCAATTTGTTGGCACTTCATCTGACGTGGTGGGGGATGATGACAAGAGTTCGATCTAGAGTGCTTTCCAGCCACTCAATTTTGGTTTTCAACTACCACTTTGTCTGATTTTGTGCGCTTTGGAGCCATTAATGAGCTTGTGGAGGATCTATATCATTAGTGTGGAGTCTCATTCAACAATTAGTTTGAAGAAACCATTGGTTCAAGCTATGTCGATGCCTAAAATCATGGCTAGAGTCTCTGTTGCATTGTTGCTATCTAAACCCATGAAGCCTGCATAAATTCTTAGAATTTCACCTTTGTAGTTCCTTAGTATGCCTCTAAATCCTACTGGCCCTGGGTTGCCCCTACTAGCTCCATCAAAATTCAGTTTTATGAATTCATTTTTCGGAGGGGACCATCAGTCTGGGCTGGGCCTGTTTGGATTTAGCCTGGGTGCAAGTGGAATTGCGGATTGGTGGTGATCCCATTTATTAATGATGTATTTATCATCACTTGAGCCTTGGCAGTCTTATGGAATCCATTTGGATGATAATATTGTTTCCCTTCTATTTATTTGAATCCTCTTCCAAACATGGGTGGTGTCTTGCTGGGCATCTTTGAAGATTCTTAGATTTCGTTCTTTCCACACCTCCAAATAGTCCTTCACTTGTTTATTATTTGCTCATACTAAAAAAAAAAATTGGATCTATATTAGTAAATCTCTTACGAATATCATGGCCTTGTATGGGGATACATTGCAGGATTGTCTTTAGAACCGGTTCTCTCTAAATCATTGTTTTCTTTAAATAACTTGTTTCATCAGTTACGAAACATGGAGAGCTTGGAATGCTTGCATCTTTGAATATAAATTTATGAATCCTGAGTGTTTTGCTAGAAAAGTGATTGTTTCTTTCTTAGAAGTCTCAGGCTCCTCCTCGAGATCCAATGACTACTCGGCAATGATCAGTGAGCCTCCTCCTCCTCATATGATAGGTAATAAGGCTTTTTTCGATGGTGTATCTCAAGAGCAAGCTAGTATTTGTGGTGTCGGTCCTTTCATTATGCTGGTTCGGGATCGTCATATAAATTTATGGTTGAACTATGGTATGGGGACCAACATGAGAGGAGAGATGATGGCCCTCTAGCTCGTCCTCTATTATGTGAATTTACATCATCTAGTGTTGTAGCATATGGCCGAAGATTCTAAGCTCATAATAAATTGGGAAAATGGCCTTTTCACTTTAAAGGTTTTAGAGCTCTCTCCATGGATGGAACAAGTTAAAATTATACTTGAGGCTTTTGATCATGTATCAATCGTGCATATCTTTAGGGAGTACAATTCTAAATATGACGCCTTATAAACGCGTGTTATTTCAGCTACAGAGGGGACTATCCATTTCAAAGATTGGAGTAGGGGTCTTCTACTTTCATCTGGAAGCTTGTCTGTTTTTTATCCCTAACTACTCTTTTTTGGTGTACATTTTGTATATCCTTTTACTTTGGAGTTTCTTATCCTAGTAACACTTTTTGTACTTAGCGGCATTATTTTTTCTTTTCCTATTTTCTGCACAGTCGTATATTTTTGTTGTCAGATCCTAGGATATTGTGGTCTTCTATCCTTGGCTGAGGGTTGTCCCATTATGCCCTGATGTTTGTTTGGTTTCATGATTATACTGGAGGATATGGATTTTTGTTATCTTTTGGGTATTTGGTAGAAGACAACTTTGATGTATTGGACTTTCCTCATATACTTTTTAATATAAAGTATAGTTATTTTTTGGGTGAAAAAATCTCCATCTTTTTCTTTCCCCACAAGCTTTTATGTCACATTTGTTTTCCCCTTCCAACTCAGCGTTCAAGAACGATGGAAGTTAACAAAATGATGATTTAATTTCTCCATTGTTGCTATTGCCATTCAATTTTCTAACTTTCACATCTCTTTTGTATATAATTTAAGCAATAGTTTAAAGAAGCGATAGTTATTATATTTTTATATCATCACAATGCCAATATAGAAATTTGATTACTTATCAATATTGTAATAAAAAATAATTCATGTGGTATAAGAATTTATTACTTATCGATATTATAATAAACAAAATCCACGAGGTGGCAATGTCCCCGACATTGGTTTTGCTATAAGATGTTAGATATAGAAACAAGAATGTGTACATAAAAGCATATTTGGATTTGTTTGCTATTGGGATGCAATTTGAGCAACTCTTCTAAACTTGTGACGAAATTTATAACAAAAATGATGGGAAACATGTGAATGATAGCATATTTAGACAAATATGTTTATGTCCATGAGTTAAACACAAAAATTCTCAACTAAACTTAGATGGAGTTATTAAAGACTTAAGGATAACCATGAAAGTATTTTAAAATAAAATAAAATTAAAGAAAGTAATTAAAAGTTATTTTACCTCATTTAGTGAAAGCCACTAGAGGTTTGGTTCAATTTATTTGACTAAAAATACAATTAAGAAGAATTAGAGGGGAGGTATGCCCCACCTTTTTCTCTTGCCATTAAGCTAAAAGTAATTAGAGGTTTTATTTCATTGAGATTTAAGTTGAAGCCACGGATTTGGAGAATATTAAATATTAGAATGTAAGGAAAATCTCAATGCCAACTCAACCTTCTATTTAAAAGATGAAAATACTATTAAACAAATAAGGTAAGCATGTGGAACCGATCTTTGAACTCTATGATGTGAAAATCATCCATAGTTGTAAAAGGAAAAATCATGAAAGTCCTTGTGGTGGAACAACACACAACTAGAATACTATTGAGTAGATCCAATAAATACCTCCTAGGACTCGCGTCTTGCCTCTCTAGAAGTTTTGATTTATTTAAGTACCAAAGAGTAGGGGAGCAGTCATTGTTACTTCTCCATCTAATGAGCCAATGCACCCTTTTTTTATTCCTAGACAAAATTGTTTATTTGAATCAAGAAACTAGAGGAGACATGAATCACATTATTCCAAATAGAAAGGGATCCATCTCCTTGTCTTTAGTAAATGAAGGAAAATAATCATAATAATTGGTACTCCAATAGTGCTCAATATAAAGAGTAGTTGGAAAAGTTACAAAAACTTAAAAAAATAACAAAAATAAAAGCACTATGGTTTTCTATTTGAGTGAAAAATCACATTATTAATAAAAAAATCACATTATTAATAGAAATGAGATCCAACTCCTCCTATTTAATAAATAAAGGAAAACATTAATGATAATTGGTACTCCAATAATGCTCAATATAAAGAGTAGTTGGAAAAGTTAAAAAAAATAGAAACAATATGTTTTTTTATTTGAGTGAAATGTCATTATATAGTCACATTTAAAATTTATAGTTGTCTATCGAGTTATAGACCAATAAAATTGATATTATATAATTAAACTGAATTACTTTAATTTTCTATGATCAAACTCTATGATAAGATCTAAACTTTACATAATTAAACCCAAAACAATGAATAACCAACAAAGTTAAAAAGTTTTTTAAATTATAATGATGACAATTATTTAATCATAATAACTCTTGTGCCCTCGTTCACCATTGGTTCTATAATTCTAAAAAACGGGTGGCACGGTGTAGTATCCCGAACGATGAGTTGGCAAATCGTTTTTATTTGTTTGAAAACAAAGCATTGTTAGAAAATGAACAAATATAGAATGCATAGAATACTGAAGGGAACATGTGGGAAAGGAGTCAAAGCGCGCCTTCTTCAGCTCAGCTCAACTCATCTTCCATGGTTAAATTGCACACATACGAAAACATTAAATCTAAAATATTTAATTCAATACAAAAACCAAATCAATGCACTACATATGCGCACTTTAAATAGAGCTTACATCATCTCCGCCATCTGGGGCACCATTCAGAATGCACACGTGCATGCATGTACTTGACTCTATTGTTGCTTCATTATGGGTTTCAACGATGTCTTCAACCTCTTGATTGATATTATGAGACAATTCTTTATTTGTTTGTTATGAAGTATTTTTAAACTTATAATTTATTATATAAAATAATTTATTGGATTTAAAAATGTATAATATATATATTTGATTTGATTTCCTAGTTTTGAAATTGATTTTCAATATGTGTAAGTTTCCGTCTTTTTTAGTTGTTTTTTATTGTCAATGATTATTTAACCTATATATTTTTGTGAAAAATCAACATCTTCTAACCAAAAAAAGATGAAAAAAAATATGTCATTTAAAAATGAATAATTTGTGAAATGTCGAAATTATATCTAATCTAAAAGAAATTTATGTTAAAATAAATAAAAAAAAATATAAGTACATAATCTTACCTTAAAATATTTGCAATAACCTTCACTTAGAAATTCATTAAGAGAACCTTCTATAGAAGAAATTGGATAAGAAAATATTCACCTCATAAAAAATTTGATAAGAAAACCTTTAAGAGTATTTTCACCATAAAAAAAATTCTCAAAAAAAAATTTTATTAAAAAAAAATGATAAGAAAGATTTTCCCATAATAATAAAAAAAGTAATTCTTTTGAGAAAAAAAACCTTCCATAAAAGAAATTACTTTCGAGTATTTGAGAAACCACTTTAAAAGAAATTGTCTTTGAGCAAAAAAAATCACCTTAAAAGAGAAATACTTTACCTTATTTGGAATAGTGATATTTTATTTATTTACCCTGTGAAATACTTTTTGTACGTTTTGTTGATATAATTCTTGAGGGTTTCTTTATTTTCAAGTCAATAATTTAGGATCACCTTTATATTCATTGCTTTATGATTTTCATAATTCAATATTATCAAAGTTTTATAATTCAATTTTATTTTCAATAATTTTTATCATTTTTGCATAAATTTATGTTTTTAATTTTAAATGAAAAAGAAGTGAACAAAATTAAAATTATGAAAATTAGTAAGTGAAGTATGAATAATGAAGAGGATTTATGGACATTCACCAGCCACAAGTTAAATGGCTATGCTAGTAATATTTTGTTTATTATTAATATTAGTGTTTGGAATCTTGAATGGGTTTATCCCATACCATTAGAATTACGAACTTGTAGGAAATGTGATAAATGTGATGAACATTACCATAGAATTGAACACTTGAACTACAAACTCAAACTTATGACCTCTGCGTGTAGTCTATTCCTACAACCGTTTTGAGCTCATTTATTATTTATTATTTATTATTAGTTGCAACTGTTTGTTCAAATGTTATTTAACCAACCCCTTCTCATATTCTAAGCATCAATAGCATAAAAATTAGTTCTTGTATGGGCACAAAGACTCGTTGGTTTCAAGTTGCGAGAAGGTATTGTGGACAACCAACACTTTAATGGTATGGCTATGCTTTGTCCATTACCGTTGCAAGTATTGTTTGGTTGCTTACATGAATTATTTCTCTTTTTATCAGTTTAATTGGTTGAATTTTAACTCTCGGCACTAACCTGTTACTCTATAGAAATTACACCCAAACCAAATACTCATAATTTGAAAATGTTCAAAATGATAAGAATCTGATATCCTTTTCTTTGAATATTCTATGATTTAAAGAAGAGTAGCTCAGTTTAAAAAAGCATTTACCTATGCTTGCATTGACCCATAATGACCTTTACTGAACTTGTGTTTGAAACTTGGTAGGTGCCCCCTTCAGTTAAAAATTTCGCTCCATATTGAATGTATGATTTTAATAGTGGAAATTGTAAAACCAACCTACAGAATTAGTTTATAATTATTTGTATTTAAGTTATAGCTCATTTAGGGCATCCACTCGTGAAAATTATGAAATTTGGGTATGTATTCTACATGGCTACCTCATGATATTTTCTTATACCTGAATGGCTACCTCATGATAATTTCTTATACCTGACCTTGGAAGGCTCATATCCTTTAAAACAACCCAAACATAGTTGTCATCATTCTTAACAAATTGATATATAATTCAAAGTGCACTTATATGGAAGCTTGGTACTAGATAATATGATTACCTTGTCCACTTTTCAACTCTTTAACTTGTGTATGGTACTTATTGGTAAAAAATGACTTCCCTACAAATATTAAACTCATTGATTAAGTATATGATGATGTTTTTGTGGTCATACTTTACTAATTATAATAAGTAGTTTATATTTAGTTTGAGATGAATGCACATAATGGAATGCATGTTCTAGTTTTAGATGAGTTTCTTCAATAAAGGAACAAGAGGCTTAAGGAGACGGAAAAAACATAGGTCTAATGTAGTATGGAAAGAGAAAAGGGAGAGAATGAGGTTCTCTATCCAAATCAATGTTAATTTAAAGGATTTTAACCAACTTATTCAAACTGATTATATCCAAATCAATGTCAATTTAAAGGATTTTAACTAACTTATTCAAATTGGTTATATATTTCTAGGCAGAGATGCTTAGGCATAATCCCTAATTCCTACTCCATCTTATTTGTAGCCACATCCGAGCATAGAAGACCTTCCCCGCACACCTCCTAATAACATAAATGATGGTTGGAATGAAAACCCTAATCAACTTTTCTCAAGTATAGTTGGTTGGAGATTCCTTAAACCTGTGTAGGAAAACCATGCCTCCTTATCCACTTTTTCCTCTATTCATTCATTCAATCCTTCTATAATTCATGTTGGCTTTGCCTTAATATCTTGTGAAGGACATGGGAAAACAAATATATACCCCTATGCCTCCTCTAATATCTACAAAGCCTAAAGCATCATCACGTGCATCTTGCCACTCATAAATTAATGTTGCAACTAGGAATTGACATCACTTTCATGGATACGCACCTAGAAACCTCGTCTTGCTAATATTATTTGATCCTGCACTTGTGGTATTCGAGTTGCATCATCATTTTGACATAGTGATATATTATATTTTTTATAACTAAATTATAAATGAGTTGTATACGCAATAGTAAAATTAGCATTCGCATTTTTAGATTAATAAATAAGGTTAACATATCATGTGGACAACTTAAGAGCATATGCTCATGATGGAGATACACGTAGAGACTTGCATGTAGTATTACATGATGTGTTAAAATTACTTGATGATATGGTATAATTATTTGGAAGTTATAAAGGTGTTTTTCTATAATGTTCATATAAAGGGAATGTTTGTCATCTTTACTTTTTACTCTATTTGCTTTACCTCGGTTACTTTGTTTTACTTGGATGAAATAAAATATTTTCTTTTTAAAGATAAACATTTTTTTCCTCGGTTGTTTAATAAAAGCTATAATATTAATTTAAAAATAAGTCGTAACTAGTAAGTAAATGTTGGGAGCATAAAAAGACGAAGAATGACTAGAAATTGGCCATGTTTGAAAGCCACTCAAGCCATTGTAAAAGTCATCATGCAAATGTAATAAGATATTAAACATTGAGATCAAGAGGATACATGAATATATATGTAATAAATGAATGTAAAAATAGAACATAGCATATGATGACTTTCACAAGAGCCAAAGAGGTCATATTCTAGGGAGGAAAGGTATGCTAAGGGATTATTGACACTAGGGAGTTCCTTAAAGTGATAAAGAATGGTGAAGTGAGATTGTGATATATTTTTTTTGAAGGGGTAGACTGTTCATCTTTTATTACATTGCATTAGAAGGTCTGAATGATAATTGGTGCTAATCACTAGCATTGTATGCAAAAAGAAAGTAGTTATAGTCCATATTTTATTGATTAATCCAAGTCTGTATTGTGGTATTTGTCTACATTAATTTTAATAAAATTATGATGGGCTTGAAAAAAATTATAATTTAGTAAACCTTTGGATTTGGGATAAGAAGAAACTCCTCTTTGAGACCATCGTCACTCTTGTTATCTTACATGGTTGTGAAGTTTTGGGCTATGACGTCTCTAGAGAATCATGTAGAAAGAGAAAATTCAAAATAATTTTATAAATTATGATTTCAAGATTAAAGACAATATACCATATCCTATCCTCCTCATAAAAGTGATTATCTCCCCATTGAGAGTGTGGAAATAACTAGATACCTCATGCACAAGAACAAGATAAACACCATTAAAGACAGGAGGATTACTAAGATTGCTTCAAACTCCAAGCAAAACCACTTGCATCTTAAGTGGGGTTGGCATAAACATGCCAAGTCTTGGATAAATCATTGGGAATTAAGGAAGATGTCATAATGTAGAATAAAAATACTATTAAAAATTTGTACTTATAGATTTAATGAGAAATTGCACTGCAATAAAGAATTAGAGGATAACAGAAAATTTAGATACTATAAAGAGTTGATCAACTCTAATCTAGAAGATCATATGTATATTTGTATTTTAAGAGGGGCCCTCGCACGAAGTTGAGGGACCCTTTAGATGCAATTGGGTAAATTCGAAACGCACGAGAATTGTGTAAATGCACAACGCTCGTGCATTATGTAAAACTAGGAATGGCGGGCTCCGAACCTGCCATGTCATTTAACATGTAGGATAGGATTACAAAACGCTCGAGTGTTATGGTGATCACCATAATGCTCAAGCATTATGGTTAATATAACAAACAAAAAAACAATGTCGGGGACTGCGGCACTGTTTTACCCACTGTTTTCCCCAAACACGAATGCTCAAGCGATTTCGCCTTCCCAAAACACATTGGAGAAGCTCAACCGAGGAGATTTGAAGGCTCAACAATCCCAAATTCATCTTGCAAGGACGATTGGAAAGGTAAGCATCTATATCATTGCCTTATCTCGTCATTAAGTTTATAAATTGTTATGTTTCCCTAATCTAAAAATATTTGTAAATGAAATGCCAAAACTTAAAATTTTAAAATTTTAATGAATTTTACATCCACCCTGTTAGACACAATGGCTCACTGATCACATCAATCATCATTGTCACCTAAAAACATTTGTAAATGAAATGCCAAAACTTAAAATTTTAAAATTTTAATGAATTTTACATCCACCCTGTTAGACACAATGGCTCATTGATCACATCAATCATCATTGTCACCCAACACATCTATCTATAACATCATTTTGATTATCATTAATTGTCATAACCCAAGCAAGCATTATGTCCCTGTTTCATGTTGCCCTAGATTAACATTCTGTTCATCTTATGTAGCCCCAATAATCATGAATTCATTCTATCCATACATATCATCAGCATCTTAGTTTGTACACCAACAGCACATCAGCATATTGTAGCCCCAATTCATCCAAAGATAAAGGTTAAATTCTAATTTATATTGTTGCTCCATAAACACCTCATAAATTATAAATATATACATGTATATATTTATTTAGACTTTCTTTTTCCCACCTAAACGTGGTCTTCATACCCACATCATCACCATTTTCTTTTGCTTCCAGCATGCCCACACTAGCTTGTAACTCATGCCCGCAAGGGCCATATTTATGCCTTTGAACATGCCTGCAGCTAGATCTTCTTCAATTGCCCGCATGGGGGTCTTTGCCATGCCTCTGGGATGCCCGCAGCTTCCACAAAAATGCCCGCATATGCATATTCAAGATGCCCACATGTCACCTTGTCCACATGCCCGCATGTCCATCAGCTTCATTTCTGGATGCTCGCAGATGCCATAAGGGATGCCCGCAATCTCCTTGCCAAGTGTCAACTTCAAGCTTCTTTGTTCACTTCATGCTTCCTTGTTCATGTAACTTGTTATCTCCAAGTCATCCTTGTATAGGGTATTAGGACCAACTCCAATTGACCACAGTATGGGTCATTTGGCTCATTAGGTGTGCCAATTCCCATCACCTTGTCTTTTGTCTTATCTTTTCCAAGTCAGCTGCAACTCACTGGGATGCACCAACACCCCAACAACCATAGATTTACAAATTATATTTCAAACTCTTCTTAAGTCTGCAGATTACATACATCATCAACCAAAAGCCCTTGTTTGTCTCCAAAGCACTTCATCATTCTCATCAAGCACTCATTATTCAATATAACTTCATTCTGTCCATCAGCAAATATCACCAATTAGATCACATCTTCATTATGTCATCATTATTCATGTCATATCAATCTGCTACCATATCTCCATTGATACACTTTAAACTATCCATATGCACATCACAACATTATGCCCATGTCATTAGTCATCTCTTCATCATTCTACCAGCATGTCTTCATTCTGTCCATCAATAGACTACCCCAGTTTAACCAATAAAAATACATATCTTTGCCACATCATCATGGTCTTTATGCCCGCATGGTCTCCACCCTTATTCCCTCAATGACCCATAATGTATGCCTGCAATGGTCATATGAAATGATATTTATGTTTGTAATGTATGCCTGAGATGACATTTATGTTTGTAATGTATTTGTTCTTGCACAAAGTTTGTACATTTTTCATTTTTGAGAGATTTCATTATAGCACATGTATACGTTTCTAATGATTTTTATTTTTATATTTTGTTTGCAGTGACGACCATGGATGCCCACTCTGACATCCAAAGAGAAATTCAGAGGCTCAGAGAAATTCGAGCCTCAATTACTATTGTTGATGATAGGCATGTTATGCTTGCATCCAATTTGGATGCAATGATAGAGACCTTTAGTAGGTCTAATGGTGCTTTGCAAGATATTGCCACATTCAAAGAAAGAAAGAGGCAACAATGCGGATGGACTTAGCTACAGAGAAGTCCAAAAGTTGAAAATCTCAAAAGAACAAATATTTTCCCCGTTTAGAAATCCACGGGATGGTGCAGTCCCCAATGAAAACAAAAGGCACATTTCTATCGAGTGGTATACATATCAACCATTCATAGATAACTGGATGGACCGATGGTACATGGTGTTTGATGCACCACCACACAACAACAGGGAAATGCCTTTGTATTTTCTGAGAAAGATGTACGCAGAGTTTGTGCTGGGAGAGCATGTTAACTATTTTGATATCTTGGAGTACTAGGGTGTTGGGATGGGGATGCCTTAGCAACGTCCCAATGCGAGGCACATAGATCCCAATCGACCAGTAGCTCCACCTCGTAGGAGGCTACCCAGGCCAGATGTGCCGCTTGCACATCAGTTGGTGCCAGAGACACAAGATTCCTTCCTACTGTTGGCACAGGCGTTTGTTCGCCATACCACGTATCTTCATGGTATGCACCAGGCAGGCCCATCAGAGACACCATCTATGGGTGGAGTAGAGCCAACACCTGTTGGTGGGGTAGATCCACCACCTCCCAGTGGGGTAGAGCCACCACCTTCTAGTGGTTGAGGAGCATCTAGTAGTGGCACTGTACCTACACAGCATGAGCACAACCATCAACCCCACCCATGCACAGTATGCGGCCATCCTTGCTTTGGTCCTGTCCCAACAGATGATACCTTTACTGGGTATTTCACACAGGTAAGTAAGTGGTTAACAATTTAGTGTCATTTTTAAATTATATTTCCTTACTATACACATTTATATAGATTGCTAATATTTTTAATGGTTTTAAAACTTGTAGTTACTACAAGAAGGGCACGGGGTTGAAGACCTTTGCACTGATGATGCAGAGCCTAGTCCAGAGGCTCATGCACCAGCAGCGCATGATGATGATGATGATGTTGCCATACTTTCAGTGACAACAACTCACAATGAGGTAACTATTTCAACATGACATTATTTTAATACATGAGTAGATCTAGTTAACAATTTAGTGTCATTTGTAAATTATTTTTCCTTACTATACACATATATAGATTTCTAATATTTTTAATGATTTTAAAAATTGTAGTTGCCACAAGAAGGGCATGAGGGCCAAGAGGCTCATGCAGTAGAACCTTCTGAGTTACAAGATGTTGTCATACCTTCAGCGACAACATCTCATGCTGAGGTAACTATTTCAACATGACATTATTTCAACACATGTTATTTTTTTATCACATGTTACTTAATCAATGCTACACGATCTAATATTTACAATTTTCTAAATTGTAAGTTGTAGATCCCCATCATATGTAAATGATTTCAACTAGTGAGCTCCCCCCCGGTGGGAATACAATCGATAGCGTGCCCGCGGAGACATAATGGACAGCATACTGTTTCTTAGAATTGATTGACATATACAGTACATCAGTATGTATTTCATCATTTTTAGTTTGTTATACATGCTATTCCATTGACCAATTCATTTCTAACTACGTTGGTATTGGTGATTGTAGCCACCGGCAGATATACGTTCGAGACTGTCAGCAGTTCGATCTCCCCGTAGTCCCAATGTGCAAAAGGGACAAGTGTACAAGAGAGGCTCCACTCCTGGAAAGAATGTGGATGTCCTCTATAGCAGACACACGAGAGATCCATCTACTCCTGACCTAACAAAGGTCATTGATGCTGCAGTCAGTGCCGCAGTCAATGCTGCATCTACAATAGTCACGAGTAATACGGAGGTAACTATTTGGACAATCACAATGCATAGTATTTAACCATGTTACTATATTATTTATTCATGCATGTCTAACTATTTCTCCATTTGGTGATTGTATCCATTAGCGGCAGGACTTCCCGGCCCCTCTGCTCAATCCATGGTTCTGACCGGGTCTCCTCTTGCGGTGAGATGTTCATGAATGACCAAGTTTTTTTATTCAATTTACCCAAACAAGTTGAATCAATGTTGAATTGTTGAATTAATTCAGATATGATCTTTTATATGCAAAGCACAACTATAGAGATGCCTTCCACATCTATACCCCATGAGGACTTGGTGAGTGTGAGTCATAAATAATTTGGCCATAAGTTAATTTTTTAAGTTTGTTGATGGTAGGGTATTAGTGCAGTTATTTGATAAAAATAATGATTTTTTTGCAGACTTCTGAGATGTCGAGCGATCCAAGGGAGATGGTCGATAGAGGAAAGTCGGGGAAAAACAAGAGAAAGATTGATTTTTGATGTTGCATAGTCTTGGATAGATGTATTTTGACATACATGTACACATTGTTGTACTTAGGGATACATGTACATTGACAGGCCATTTGAGGGTCGGCTACTTTCCCATATTTTGTATTACAAACATTCGACTATCAATATATTCCATATTTTCTCTTGATTTTCGACTTGTGCTTGTGATGATTCATCTCTTCCACAAATTGATAAATTATGCTATTGAAATTTATAAAATTACATTTCAAGCAATATTTATTCTCTTACATTTATTGCATTGATCAAGTAACATCTCACCATTGTGTTATGAAAACATTATCTTAATGGAAAAAACTAATAATATCTTTCAACAGATCAATGAACATAGCACATGCATGCTAATTTGATATCTAATTTAAAATTGTGTTTTTTGTCAACTCCAAGGGTTCATACACATTGATCATGATTATGGTCGCAAGGAAAATATGTTGCAAGGAAAAAGCTCTGTCATAATAGTAACATGCTACGCATACCATCAATGTAATCATATGACATTTTCAGACAGTAAGAGGAAGTCCAATAGATGCTACACATTTCATCAATGCTACTGTATTTCATGAAACTATACGTACATGAGAATCTATGCAGTTCGATTGAATGGCTAGGAATGCATAACTAAAGTTTAATAAAATTCATTAGGCCTTCATGTACATATGGTCAAATATATGTAACAAATATACCCTAGTTTGTTAAAATATGCTAACCAATGGTTGGTCATGAATTCACTCTCATAATATCGTTGAAGATATAAACCCTATCCTTACTAAACCCTAGTATGTAAGACCCTAGTTTGTGCTTTACCTCTTTCATATGTCCATTTTCCACCTGTCATAATGCAAAAGTAATAATCCAGAATCCATGGAAAATGAAATACCTAACTAGTTTAATGATATTCCTTGATAATGTTGTATTGATGAAAAAAAATAAGATGTTCATGGTCCTATGTTTGTTTTGATAAATTGCACAAGTTTCATAATCATCATCATCACCCTCATCCTCATCCTCATCATCCTCACCCTCATCATCATCTTCATCATCGCCATCATCATCATCTTCATCATGATAATCATCTTCATCACCACCACCACCACCACCACCATCATCATCATCATCCTCATCATCCTCACCCTCATCCTCATCCTCATCATCATCATCGTAAACCATTATATTCTTCATCATCATCATCATCATCATCATCATCATCATCGTCAACATATTCATCATCACGATCATCATGCTCATCACCCTCATCACCAACATCTTCATCATCATCACCACCACCATCATGATCATGGTCCTCATGATCCTCACCCTCATCCAAATCCTCACCATCATCATGATCATCATCCTCATCACCCTCATCCTCATCCCCATCATCATCCTCCTCACCCTCATCATCATCACCATCGCCATCATCATCATCTTCATCATGATCATCATCTTCATCACCACCACCACCATCATCATCATATTCATCATCATCATCATCATCAACATCAACATCTTCATGGTCCTATGTTTGTTTTTATAAATTGCACAAGTTTCGTAATCATCATCATCACCCTCATCCTCATCCTCAATCTCATCCTCATCCTCATCATCCTCACCCTCATCATCATCATCCTCACGCTAATCATAATCATCTTCATCATCATCATCATCATCATCTTCATCATGATCATGATCATCATCTTCATCATGATCATCATCTTCATCACCACCACCACCACCACCACCACCACCATCATCATCATCATCATCATCATCATCTTCATCACCACCACCACCACCACCACCATCATCATCATCATCATCATCATCATCATCCTCATCATCCTCATTCTCATCATCATCAAGGTAAACCATTATCTTCATCATCATCATCATCGTCAACATATTCATCATCACGATCATCATGCACATCACCCTCATCACCAACATCTTCATCATCATCACAACCACCATCATGACCCCCGTGACCCCCATGTGCAAAAATTGCACACTCCCTCACTGAGCAAAACCATAGTTTACATAATGCACCTACAATATGACATGTGCGCCATGGGACTAGTGGAGAGGGGAACCCCTAGCACTGTCCCAACGTCCTGAATCCAACAGAGTTGATAGTTTGTCGATCGGAGCAACCGTCTTCATTCTATGGCTCATTCCATCCGGCATCCAAAAGGCCTTCAAGGACACCTGCCAGATGCCTCCCGGGGGCATAGAAGTCCAACCGTGCAGCAAAAACTAGTTCTGGGGAGTCCTCCAAGTGTGTCTAGGATGGTTCCAGCTAGGAATGCTAGTTGTAAGTGCTCGGTGGACGATTTTGCAAAGTTGACCCCTGTGTGCAAAAATTGCACACTCCCTCACTGAGCAAAACCCTAGTTTGCAGAATGCACCTACAAGATGACACATGGACCATGGGATCGGCGTAGAGGGGCACCCCTAGCAGTGTCCCGATGTCCTGAATCCAACAGAGTCGATGGTTCATCGACCAGAGCGATGGTCTTCATTCTATGGCTCGTTCCATCCAACATCCAAAAGGCCTTTAGGGACACCTGCTAGATGCCTGTCGGGGGCATAGAAGTCCAACCGTCCAGCAAAACCTGGTTCTGGGGAGTCCTGCAAGTGTGTCTAGGATGGTTTCAGCTGGGAACGCTAACCGTAAGTTCCCGGTAGACGATTTTGCAAAGTTGACCTCCGTGTGCAAAAATTGCACACTCCCTCACTGAGCAAAACCCTAGTTTGCATAATGCACCTACAAGATGACATGTGGGCCATGGGACCAGTGAAGAGGGGCACCCCTAGAACTGTCCTGACGTCCTGAATCCAACGGAGTCGACGGTTCGTCGATCGGAGTGACCGTCTTCATTCTATGGCTCATTCCGTCCGGCATCCAAAAGGCCTTCAAGGACACCTGCCAGATGCCTGCCGGGGGCATAGAAGTCCAACCGTGCAGCAAAACCTAGTTCTGGGGAGTCCTGCAAGTGTTTCTAGGACGGTTCTGTCTTGGAATGCTAGCCGTAAGTGCCCGGTGGACAATTTTGCAAAGTTGACCCCCGTGTGCAAAAATTGCACACTCCCTCACTGAGCAAAACCCTAGTTTGCAAAATGCACCTACAAGATGACATGTGGGCCATGGGACCGGTGGAGAGGGGCACCCCTAGCACTGTCCTGACATTCTAAATCCAACGGAGTCGACGGTTCGTTGACTGGAGTGATGGTCTTCATTCTATGGCTCGTTCCATCAGGCATCCAAAAGGCCTTTAGGTGTTGATGGATTTGTAACTTCGGAATGTATTTCATATATGTATATTGTATTCCTATAGAAATGTTATTATTCCTCTATGTGGAAGTGTTTGTATTCCTATAGAAATGTTATTATTCCTCTATACGAAAGTGTCGTCATTTATATCGTAAGTGTCGTAACTTATACTTTATGGGTTATTAGACCACCTTGGTGGGGTTGGCCTTGTATAAGTCATGTGGGTGAAAGGGTTATTAGACCACCCTATTGGGGGTCAGCCCCGTCAGCATTATGTTATGTGGTTAAGTTAAGGCCGACCTAGTAAAGGTTATTAGGAAAGTCAAGTCAAGTATAAATAGAGTGCGAGAGGCACTCTATTTGATCATTCTATTATTCTCTCACACACTCATTGGAGAGCGACGCACTAGTGGAGGAGGAGAAGTTGCTGCTAGGAGTATATCTCTTATGCTTGGTTTGTATCATTGCTCTATCTATCTCTGAGGAAGTTGCGGGGTTTTTCACCTTCTTGGTTTTCCCCGGTGAAACTATGTGTCTCTTGTGTGCTTGCATTATTGTGTCCATGATTGATATGCTGTAGATATGCTGTACATGTTGATCTCTCAGTTAATATCCTATATCATCTTGAAGTAAATTCTGAAAAACTAACATGGTATTAGAGCTAGCCTGAAAGAAGGCATGGTATGGCATTTATGACAGTTGTTGCACTTGCGAAGCTAGGGCTTGATATAGAAAAAACCAGTCATCGTAGCACTTTCGCTATAAATACATTTTGGCGAGGTTCAACATCTGAAAATATTACAGGTTGAAGATAAGATCCTCATGTACCTTGTGTCCAAAGGACAACCTCTAATTTGTTGTACTTTGTGAGTAATGATCAGTACAATCTAGGGTTTCTGCCTCTTCCAGATCTCAGTCATAAACAGGTGACCTAGGAAAAAAGGTCATAACTTGGGCTAGGAAGATCCAAATGAAATTCATAAAAAGTGACAGGTAGGGAATGGACTGTACTTTCACAAGCCGAAGGTTCAGAGGCCGAAAGTGAACCAGTGACACGTGGAACTCCGTACAAGTTCGCTCTCTTGTTTTATCCCATAAACAAGTCATGTTACGACACTTGCTATAACTCTCTCTCAGAGAATCCAATTGAGGTCAGACTTGTGGGGTTGGAAAGATAATAGGCCAGGCTACCACAGGAAGAATTTTCAGACCCTGTAGATCTAAAATTTCAGAGTTACACCAGAAATAATCAGGTGCATATTTCCGTCAAAACAGAATTGGATTTTGAGCACCTTCATTCTTGGCTTCGGGAATTTAGGGTTTCGGAGAATGTTAGAATTTTTTGTATCAGAGACCACAGTGGATGCTCCTCATCAACATTGAAATTTAGAGACCAAGATCGAATTTTTTGGTTGGGCAGAAGGCCGGGCTTGATCAAACCCTAGTTCGGGATTTTGATCGGAAAGGTGGAAAATTAGGGCTTTGACAAAAGTTGAAATTTCTGAAGTCTGTGACCACGGCTGGAAGCTCCTCAGAAAAATCAAAGTTTAGAGCTTTGGATTGAACCTTTTAGATGGGCAGAAGGGTGGGATTTATCAAACCCTAGATCGGGATCCTGTCCAGAAGATATGGAAGTTTCAAAGACAATTTTGAGGGGTGAAACTTTGCAGTTTTCAAATTCTGAGTATACCAACTTGATCAGCTCATCAAGGCGCATCTTTCTATCCTTTCAGAAGTTTGAAATTCAAAGTTTGAATTTTTAGGGTTTCTCTGATAAACGCTAATCCATCTCCAGATCCAGTTTTTGCAAATCAAGTGGATTGGGTTAATCCTAGAAGAGAATGGTTTGGTCACCTGCATAAGTGAAGAAGTTCCTGTTTCAGAGGGAGATGAGGCTAAGGCCTTACATAAGAATATTACAAGCAATCTCGACAGGTATGAATTATCCAGGTATGTTTTGAGATATGTTCATGATTAAGTTTATGGTATGTTTGTCTTCATTAAGTTTAGTACAATCTTGATTAACTTTAGACTTGTCGTATCACTTTAATAAAATTATGAATGTAGATATTCATTGATTAGGGTTTTGACATGTATGATTGTACTAATGCATTGTGGTGTTGTATGAGGTTGATGTTGTCCGCTAACATGAAAGGTACATCAAGAAAGACAAATCATGTTCTAGTTCAAGAACATATGACCATGGTGACATGAAGACAAAGATTCATCCATTGTCATGGATCACATAGAAGATCTACTTACGAGGTATGTATAACTTGGTTCTATAATGATTAACCTATGAGATATGCAAGTTACTAGCACAAGTCATTGAAGAGAACAAGAAGACATTGCTAGACATAACTAGCAAATATGATAACCAGGTATGTTTTTCCTATATCAAGTTAGAATCCTACCTTGTGATAGGATCTCTTATATAAAGTATACTTGGTATGATTGATAATGATTATTCATAAAGTTATAGGTTTGAGTAATCATGGGTTTAGGCATATTATGCTTCTTATTTTAATTGATGATATGACTAACCAGAAAAGTCCTATGGTCAAATAAGAATATGTATGAGTAAAAGAATTGTGATAAATTATCTGTGTTTGAAATGATCTCGACCATACATGTTTAAGATTACTTAGAATCATAATGTTTTTTATAGTATTAAGATTATACTAATGAATGTATGTATGAGACCTCGATGATAACACAATGATGATACTAGTAAGTATGCATAGTGATTGAGGATGGATATAAGTTCAAAGATAGGTAATCTAGGAAGCAAAGATCAAGAGGGAGCACACTCTAGTAGTTCCTGCAAGGAAGCAAATATTAAGAGGGAGTCCACCCTACAACCAAACAAAGATAAGTATTTGAATTATTTGTTTGTTTAAATAATATTGTTCAATGATGTATATGCTTATGTTCCTAGACTTAGGGTGTGTATTATGCATATTAGAATAATTGAATTAATGAACAGTATACTACTAATATGCATGTGATGGGTAAGTCACATATGGCACTGTACAACATTCCATTGCTACTTATCTAGAATGAAACCTCTTTATTGACATGTTGGGAGTAGTGCACACTCTTAACAATGTTCTGGTAGAGATTGGAAGGCATCTAGAAAGTTACAGGATATGGATAAATGTTGTATTGAAGCATTGGCTAAAATAATTGCATGATTGTATGACATATTTCTTTATGTGTAAGAATTTGTTCTGAAAACTATGAGATGTTTCTAATCATGCAATTTAACTTATTTTGTAGGAAAGATCGTATACCATCACCTACAAAAGAAGGACTACAACATTTGTTTCAATAAACAAAATTCAAAGAAAACTATCTATTGAAGATATTGAAGAATCTGAAGTTCCCAGGATTCGGGATGTAGTAATGGAAGAATGACATGATCAAGGAATACCAGTTGATCATGAAGAATGATGTTTGGGATATGGTCCCAAGACCTGAAGGGAAGTCTGTTGTGACTTCCAAGTGGATCTATAAGATCAAGCATGGTGCAGATGGTAGCATAGAGAAATACAAGGCAAGGTTTGTAGCTCGTGGCTTCTCCCAGAAAGAGGGATTGACTATGAAGAGACTTTTGCACATGTATCTAGGTACACTTCCATCAGATCAGTACTTATTCTGGCTGCAGTGATGAAATGGAAGATACACCAGATGGATGTCAAGACAGTTTTCTTGAATGGTGTAGTCGAGGAGGAAGTGTATGTGGAGCAGCCACTTGGTTTTGAGACACATGACAGGGAGTCATATGTGTTCAAGTTGAAGAAAGCCTTGTATGGCTTGAAGCAAGCTCCTAGGACATGGTATGGTAGGATGGACAGTTTCCTATCCAGTTTGGGCTTTACTTAGAGTAAAGCGGATTCCGACCTTTACTACAAGGTTGAGGAAGGAAATCCCATGATACTATTTGTTAACACCCAAAAAGTGTTCACTACCTCATCTACCCCATTACATGGCTCATTTGTCCATTTTCCTACCATATTTCCCTTAAAAACCATGAAAATCCCACTAAAAAGCCTCCAAAAGGCCTAAAATGCCTCCAAAAGGCCACAAAACCATCAAAAAAGCCTTAAAAAGGCTAAATACCCCCCTTTTCCTCCAAAAATATCCAAAATTCCTCTAAAAATAGCAAAAACCCTCTAAAAAGGGAATAAAAAATATAAAATAATGAGGAAAAGGAAGAAAAAACCCTATACAACTGACCTAAACCATATGGTTCCCAAAACCATGGGCCAACACACCACCACCAAAAAACTATAAATAGGTGATGGAGACCCCTTATTTCACATCCACAATCATAAGCACCCTTACTCTGCCAAAATCACTCTTGAAACCCTAGCTCACCCTTGAGCTACTTTCACCTTGAGTGCCCCTTTTGGCCCATTCCCACCATTGGAGAAAGAGAAGGAGAAAGTTGGAGCTTGGAGCAACCCTCTTGGATCATTGCAAGAGCTTCACCAACCTTCACATTGGAGGTAAAATTAATACAAAAGCCATTCTTTACATCTTGTTTTTTCTATTTCATGCACATGTTTTAGAGTAATTTACATTTCTGTTTTAGCATTTTAATTTACATTTACTGAATTGCTACTAAGGAGTCCCTTCTCCTTAGTAGGTGCTCATTTGCACAAGCTAAACCCTAGCTACACTATTACTGTATGTGGATGACTTGTTTGTAACAGGAGAGGATAGATTGATTGCCGACATGAAGAGGAAGCTTGATGCCGAGTTCGAGATGAAGGACTTGGGGATGATGCACTATTTTCTAGGCATGGAGGTGTGGCAGAGTGCATATGGGATCTTCCTTGGACAAGGGAAGTATGCAGTAGAGATTCTGAAGAGGTTGGGGATGATGGGATACAAGGCCATGGCCACACCTATGGCATCGAACCTAAAGCTTCTGTGTGATGATTCATCTGATCCGATTGATGTCATGATGTATTTTCAGATGATTGGGTCCTTGATGTACATGACGAATACGAGACCAGATATTTTCTTTGCGGTGAACACATTGAGCTAGTTCCTGACGGATCCCAAAGGTGTTCACCTGATTGCTGTAAAGTATATTCTGAGATACCTAAAGGGTACAATTGACTATGGGATCAAGTATGATGTGAATCAAAAGTCTAACCTGTAGGGTTATGTTGATTTGGACTGGGCAGGAAGTGCTACAGATAGGAAGAGCACATCTGTGTGTTGCTTCAGTATGGGATCAGGTGTGATCTCTTGGTTTAGCAGGAAGCAATCCTACATAGCACTGAGTACAACCGAGGTAGAGTATGTTGCAGCATGTTCAGCTAGTTGTGAGGCAGTATGGCTTCGGAAGCTACTGTCTGAGTTATTTGATCTCCCGTTGGAGGCTACTGGTATCTTTTGTGACAACCAGAGCTGTGTGAAGCTGTCTAACAACCCAGCGTTCCACGACAGGTCGAAGCACATTGAGATCAAATATCACTATATCAGGGATATGGTGTAGAGAGGAGTAATGAAGCTCCTGTATGTTGCGACGGATGAGCATGTTGCAGATGTGCTAACGAAACCACTAGCCAGAGTGAAGTTTGAGTACTTCAGAGAGAGGCTTGGTGTTCTTCAAATTAACGACACTTCGAGGAAGAAGTGATGGAAACATTTGCTAAAGCCATTCCAAGCATGGTGAGAGGAGGCTCCTTCACATGGCTGTGGATGTAAGCGTTGAGTGATGAGCATCAGGACGATTCTCTAGTTACTGCTCTGTATATGCATCATGTTGGATGCTTGGTATGATCAGTTGGATCGTGTATCTGTATATGCATCATGTTGGATGCTTTGTATGATCGGTTGGATCATGTATATGTATATGCATCATGTTGGATGCTTGTTATGATCAGTTGGATCATGTATATGTATATGCATCATGTTGGATGCTTGTTATGATTAGGTGGATCATTTATTTTTGTATGTATCAGTTGGATACATTGTATGATCAGATGGATCATGTATTTGTGTATGTATCAGTTGGATACATTGTATGATCGGGATGATCACGGATGACGAGCTTCAGGATGTTGCTCCAGATGATATACATCAAGATGATGCTATGATGATAATCAGGATGATCATGCGATGATGACATGCATCAGAACGATGCAGTGATGATGATCAGGATGATAATGTACATCAGGATGATGTATGGTGAGTATCAGGTTGATACTCTGTGGCCATGGACAAGTTGTGTAGATGAGCATGTAAGTTGACTTGGGAGATCCAATAGGTAGAGATGTGTGGTCGTAACAGCCTGGGATGCGCTTTCGAGGCATTGCTCTAGGAGGACATATAATTGCGCTCTGGGAGATCCAACAGGTAGAGCTGTGTGCTCGTAACAACCTGGGATGCTCTTTCGAGGTTTTGTCCTATGGCATGTAATGTGTCCTTGGAGATCCAACAGGTAGAGCTATGTGCTCGTAACAACTTGGGATGCTCTTGCAAGGTTTTTCTATGACCACATGTAATGTGTCCTTGGGAGATCCAACAAGTAGAGCTATGTGCTCGTAATAGCCTAGGATGCTCTTGCAAGGTTTTGTTGTGAGACCACATGTGATATGCTCCTGGGAAATCCGACAGGTAGAGCTGTGTGCTCGTAACAGCCTGGGATGCTACAGCCAGGTTTTGTGGTGGGGTCACATGTAATATGCTCCTGGGAGATCCGACAGGTAGAGCTGTGTGCTTGTAACAGCTTGGGATTCTACAACCAGATTTTGTGACGCACGTAATAAGTCCTGAGGATTCCATATTATGGCCAGTGATGATGAAGACCTGCAGATGGTGGGCCTACATCTAGTATGAAAAATGACTGGCTCTATAGAACTTCCTATGATGATTAGATCAGAGATTGATTGAGATAGCAGCAGTAGTGATGATGACGATGATTCAATGATGATTATTCGATGACGATGATCGAGTGACGATGATCCATAGAAGAAGACTTGTGCTAGCAGATCTGTGTCGAGAAATACCTTCCTAGTTAAGAGGGAGTGTTGATGTATTTGTAACTTCAAAATGTATTTCATATATGTATATTGTATTCCTATAGAAATCTTATTATTCCTCTATACGGAAGTGTTTGTATTCCTATATAGATGTTATTATTCCTCTATACGGAAGTGTCGTCATTTATATCGTAAGTGTCGTAACTTATACTTGATGGGTTATTAGACCACCTTGGTGGGGTCGGCCCCGTTAGCATTATGTTATGTGGTTAAGTTAAGGCCGACCTAGTAAAGGTTATTAGGCAAGTCAAGTCAAGTATAAATATAGTGTGGGAGGCACTCTATTTGATCATTCTATTATTCTCTCACATACTCAGTGGAGAGTGGCGCACTAGTGGAGGAGGAGAAGCTGTTGCTAGGAGTATATCTTTTATGCTTGGGTTGTATCATTGCTCTATCTATCTCTGAGGAAGTTGCGGGGTTTTTCACCTTCTTGGTTTTCCCCGGTGAAACTCCGTGTCTCTTGTGTGCTTGCATTATTGTGGCTATGATTGATATGCTGTACATGTTGTTCTCTTAGTTAATATCCTAGATCAAATTGAAGTAAATTCTGAAAAACGAACATCAGGGACACCTTCCAGATGCTTGTCAGGGGCATAGGAGTCCAACCGTGCAGCAAAACCTGGTTCTGGGGAGTCCTGCAAGTGTGTCTAGGATGGTTCCAGCAAGGAACGCTAGCCGTAAGTGCCCGGCGGATGATTTTGCAAAGTTGACCTCCGTGTGCAAAAATTGCACACTCCCTCACTGAGAAAAACCCTAGTTTGCAGAATGCACCTACAAGATGACACATGGGCCGTGGGATAGATAGAGACAGGCACCCCTAGCACTGTCCCAACGTCCTGAATCCAATGGAGTCGACGGTTCGTCGATCGGAGCGACAGTCTTCATTCTATGGCTTGTTCTATCCAGCATCCAAAAGGCCTTTAGGGACACCTGCCAGATGCCTGTCGGGGGCATAGAAGTCCAACCGTGCAGCAAAACCTTGCTCCGGGGAGTCCTGCAAGTGTGTCTAGGAAGTTTCCAGCTGGGAACGCTAGCCATAAGTGTCCAGCGGACGATTTTGCAAAGTTGACCCCCATGTGCAAAAATTGCACACTCCCTCATTGAGCAAAACCCTAGTTTGCAGAATGCACCTACAAGATGACACATGGGACATGGACCGGTGGAGAGGGGCACCCCTAGCACTGTCCTGATGTCTTGAATCCGATAGAGTCGACAGTTCATCGTTCGGAGAGATGGTATTCATTCTATGGCTCGTTTTATACCCTCACGTCCTGAGAAGGTTGAAGCTGTAAAGAAACAACTCTCTAGTATTCATCCTGAATCTCTTTTGTTTATGTGTACGTGTCATGTCCCCAATTTTGGTTTATCTAGTACCATGGGTGAAAGGGGACAAGATCAACGCCTAAGGGAATTAAATTGTATTAATTCTATTTGATTAGAATTAATTTTATCCTAAGTCTCACAAATTGGCAAATTTATTTATTAAAGTTAATTTTGATAAATAAAATTAATGGATAATGAGCAAGTGGGCCAAGAGGGCTCCCATGTGGAAGATGTTGCCAAAATGTATTGAGGGGTGAATATATGGAAAAAAGATGAAGAGAAGGAAGGTGGAGATAAGGTTTCCAAATCAGAAAAAAGAAACAACTATAAAAAGCTAAGGAGGGCGCACTTGCCAAAAAAACAGTCCAGTTTACCAAAAATGAAACATCCTGAATGGTGTAGTTTCAATTTCAATGCCCAGTTCACAAGGAAAGCAAGTGCTAATGCAAGAAGGAAACATCTAAGGTTAAGGAGGGCATAGTTTCTAAAGGAGAAATCTTGTAAGGTAAAATTAAGGAAAGTATGTCCACTCATGGGTGACCTATTCTCAAAGGTCACCAAGCCAAGTAACTTGCTCAACAGGTCATCCTGAAGTTTATAAAAGAAGCCAACCAACTCCATTTCACAAATTTTTTCATTGTGAAGTTTTTATGAGAGCTTTCAAGCTCCTCTAGGTTTGGTGATGTTCCCAAGCCACTCTATGGGTGATGTGCCCCATTCTCTCATTCTCTCTCTCTTTCTCTCTAACAGGTATTGAAGACTATTGGGTAGCCATTGAAGATCTATTTGCAGTCACTAAAGATAATTTTGCAGACATTAAAGTTCTGATATCAGTCTGGGGTCGAATTGCTTCAATAGATTTTAAAAGTTCAAGAATAATCCTTCTCAGTATCCCCTCTCTTCTTCCCCATTCTTAAGTATTACAGGGTGTTGGTGGAAGGTTTGCTCCATTGAAATATTTTCAGTGATCAATGAGATGAAGGATCTAATGTGTGATGGCCATATTCATAAATAAAGTTGAACTTATAGCCATTCATTCAACTTCTATCATGTCCAAGTGATTCTAGTTCGAGATTCCCCAAGGGTGTCATGTTTTGTACTCAAAGAGGTGAAGAACTGAGGGATTGAATCTTCTTCCCTTCTGTCATTGGAGAGGATGGTTTTCTACTATTTTTCCATCCATAAAATCTCTGTAATAAACATCTAAACTCATTCCTAGAATATTCTCTCCTTCTCTACTCTGCTTTCTAGCTCATGTAAGAAGAAAATAGCCTGTGAGGCATTGTCCATTATAAAGCAAGCATTAGAATTTAAGAGAACTATTATGAACTCTATATTTGATGTTTAATGGTTATATAATTCATATCAGATCTAATATAATGATCAGAACAGATTGTGTATTTCGTTAAGATAGTTTATCATGATAAAATCCAAGACTAGCTAGTTTGATGCCTAAATTTGACTAGTTTTGCCATTTTGTCTATAAAATTCATTTTGTGCACTCTTTTGTTAATCCGTCAGTTGGAGCAGGTCCTTGAAACATCCCAATATCCATATCAGCCCAAAAAATCATATTTTGAAATCCTTTTAACTTTTCTTGGAAAGTTAAGAAAAATACTAGCTCCATAATCCCGAAAGAGACTAAAAGCTCCAATTCTCTGCAAACTCTTCCAAGACTGATCATTTATCATTCTGAACATAACCAAAAACCTATGGAATTTCATAAAACCTGAGTATCCTTCCCGATATTTTTTGTATATGCATATGTACCCATAAAACATTGCGATAGGCTTCAGCAGCTGCTGATGTCCGAAACATCAATGGTCTCCGTACGTTGTACAAAGGATCCAATTTCCCACTATCAAAGTTGTTGCTGCACACTGTCAAATAGAAATTCCAGAACTGAAAGTTCATCCTACCAAACTCAGTTTCAAGTCTCCTTACCCGTCACTGACTTCCTGCTCTATTCGGTGAATTGATTAAAAATGGACAAGTAAATTTTATTTAAAATTTTGAACTTGAGTTAATGACTGTGTTAAATATTTCCTAGGATATTACAGTGGTATCAGAGCACTTTCTTTGGCTCAGCCTGGGGAAAGTAATTCTCATTGGAAAATTATCTCAACACTATCTTCAAGATTGCCGATGTGAAATTAGTTCCAGTTATGGAAGATTTAGACTTTGAATTGTATGAGCAAGAAGATTATTCTTATGAGGAGTATGATGAAGATTATGATGAGCAGTATGAAGGATATTGCAGATGGTATGAGGAAGAGAATTCCCAATAATTACATTCCATGAGCATCCCCCATGAGATCATGATTGACAGAACAGACTATGGTTATTCTGAGAGCCATATTCAGGAAAAAGTTGCATGTTCTACAGTCAAAATTCAACCTTCTATGGAACAGATAATAAAAGATATCAAATTTGGATTGGATGCATGTGACTTCACAAGAATTTTTGGATCCTCTTCAAGAAGAGCCTCCAAGAATATTTATCCTAAGACAACCAAGGAGAAGCAAGACCCAAAGACCAATCATGAGATTGTTGACAGAATGGGAGCAGTATCCACTACAAGCTTCTATGTTGAGGATTTCAAGATCACCTCAGAGGATATTGGTAAGCTTAATGATGGTGAGACATATGTTGGATCAGATCCAAAAGAAGAACCTAAATCAGATCCAAAGTCACTACATGAGCTACATAGTGAAGCAAAAGATGACCACACATCAGCTGGATGTGAACCTAGAGAATGGGTGGCAGAACAAGGCACCATAGCTCCACTGTTTGAAGGGAGAAGTATGATGAAAAGGTATGGACCTCAATCAGATTTTTGTACTCATGTTCCTTTTGGAAATCATCAGAATAAAATAGAATACATTGTCAATAATGTGTGCCATGATGTGGAGAAACTAGTTCCCCGTAATGAAGCATTTAATTCTCAATGCTTAGCTCCTCAGAAACCAATGACCGTGGGAACATCAGGAGACCCTCAAAGTGTGGAAGAAAGAGGGAATACCATGGTTAGCTATCAGCATATTTGCAGCATCCATGATTATGATGAGTCACCAAATCCTTTGTCAGAAGGAGAGGAAAAAGATCCATGCACAACTAAATATCCAACAGTCAAACATTCGATTGTTGGCAATGTGGAAGGTGAAATCACTCCCAATTTCTTCGTGGGTGATTTCAAGATAAGTGCAGAAGATATGGGGAATATTGATGATGGTATAACCTATTTTGGATCAGATCCAAAAGAAGAACATCAATCATATCTGAAATCATCATTGGAACTTCAGGTTGAGGTGGAAGACAAGCCCAAATCAGCTGGGTGTGAACCAAGGAATTTGGGAAAGAAGCATACTGCCATAAAAACACCATATGAGGAGGAAATTTGGCCACAAAGGTATGGTTGCAATTTTGATTTTTGCATGCCTTTGTTGCAGCCCAAGATGGCAGCCACTTCCAGTGAGAATGATGGATTAGAAGATCCTTCTAGTGTCAGAATTCAGAATTGGGAGAAGGCTGAATTGCAAGAAGCAGAAGAGGAGGTTCACCTACTGGAACTTCTTACCCTGATTGGACCATTGAAAATGAGTGAGGAAAAAATCGAGGCATTGAAAAACCTCCATGAACTTAATGCTTTGATCTCTCGTTGCTATTGGAGAACTGCATCAATGGAGGAGCAACCCTCTGTTGAAAATTTTGTGCACATGTGGGAAGTAGTAGGAAGCATAAAAGGAAATTTCTCTCAGATTCTTTTTGATAGATATCACTTGCTGGAGCTTATGAATATCTACTATAATGCTGCAATAAGGAATGATGAGGAGATGAGCAAGCTCACCCATATTTTGGAAACTACCCAGGATTCTCTGATTGGTACTCATGGTGCTTGTCAAGAATCTGAGAATCAGATTGAGCAGCTTAATGAGAAGTTGCCAGAATCACTTTTTACCTCCCATATTTCACAAAGTCACAATAACATGGATGAATTATTTCATGTTCCAAGTGAGGAAACTCATGAGTTGGTGGATCATGAGGAATAGTATGTTTGGTATGTGCTTTAGGAATGTGTAGACAGAGTTGAAGAAAAACAAGAACATGACCTTTTCCAGAATGAACTTGAGAGGTTCATTGAAGAAAGTCACTCTTCCAAGGAAGAGCCAGATGAGTACACCATAGATGGATAATCCATAAATGGAGAGGATACATCCACAACTTTAGTGGATGAAATGTTCAGAAGCATGGCTCACCATTCTTCATTCCCCACTTCAAATTCAGCCACAAATTTTGGGAATGAAAATTGGGTAAAAGGATTCTTCCTCTTGGTGTCACATGATGAGCAGGAGGATCCTAAAAGTGAGGCCTATGACATGTTCCTTAACCCACGGCAGTTGAGGAATCCCATGCATATGTGTGTAGCCGATTTTGACCAAGAGGCATCAGATCTACACTTACCTTCAATGTGTGGGTCAATTGATGGATTTTTACACCCTTGGATCAATGGCAGAGAGTTGAGCCATTAGATGAAGAGGGGAGCACCTGTGGAGTTCCATAGAGACAGTGAGATTTATTCATTTGAGAAGGACATACATATGGCTGATCACATTCCACATGGTTCAACAAATGAAAGTGCTTGTCCATCCATTGGCTGGATGGGTAGATGCAACATTGCAATGAAGACCCTGGAAGGTAAAAGGTTCTTTTATTTCTGCAGTAAATCTTTTGTTATAACTGACATTGTCTTGACATGTGAGCTATAGCAAAGATGTATTTTCCATCCATTATATGTCTCCAGTGCACATGCACAAGAGATGCATTCTTATTTGCATGCTCTCAAGAAGTTCTATGTTTGGTGGAGAAATCTCATAGCTATTCAATTTTGCATTGGGAGTGGCACACTTCCAGCATGGTGGATGGATCCTGGCATACCCTGGAGTGACAAGTTGTTACAAGTAACAGTGATGATGGATGGTATTCATCAGGGACAATGGGATCCAGGAATTCCTTGGAGTGACAACTTTCTAGAGGTGACAGAAAATTTTGGGTCCTTACAGAGGAAGCAGTGGGATCCAGGAATTCTACTCAGTTATCTTAACTGGGCTAGTATTTTTGTTCATGATTTAGTGCAGATAGAGCTTACAGTGCATTTTATTCTTCATAGTCATCCTACATTTTATTCAGATCTTTTTGAAGGCCCCAAGTTTAATTTTCAAATTGCTCAGTGGATGGGGACAAGTATAATCAGAGTGGTGCAACAGAAGCTCGATAGAATCTTAACATTGCTTGAGGACAAGCAATCTTGGGAAGGGAGGACTGTCATGTCCCCAATTTTGGTTCATCTAGTACCATGGGTGAAAGGGGACAAGATCAACCCCTAAGGGAATTAAATTGTATTAATTCTATTTGCTTAGAATTAATTTTATCCTAAGTCTCACAAATTGGCAAATTTATTTATTAAAATTAATTTTGATAAATAAAATTAATGGATAATGAGCAAGTGGGCCAAGAGGGCGCCCATGTGGAAGATATTTCCAAAATGTATTAAGGGGTGAATATATGGCAAAACGATGAAGAGAAGGAAGGTGGAGATAAGGTTTCCAAATCAGAAAAAAGAAACAACTAGAAAAAGCTAAGGAGGGCGCACTTGCCAAAAAAATAGTCCAGTTTACCAAAAAGGAAACATCCTGAATGGTGTAGTTTCCATTTCAATGCCCAATTCACAAGGAAAGCAAGTGATAATGCAAGAAGGAAACATCTAAGGTCAAGGAGGGCACAATTTCTAAAGGAGAAAGCTTGTAAGGTAAAACTAAGGAAAGTATGTCCACTCATGGGTGACCTATTCTGACAGGTCACCAAGCCAAGTAACTTGCTCAACAGGTCATCCTGAAGTTTATAAAAGAATCCAACCAACTCCATTTCACAACTTTTTTCATTGTGAATTTTTTATGAGAGCTTTCAAGCTCCTCTAGGTTTGGTGATGTGCCCCATTCTCTCATTCTCTCTCTCTTTCTCTCTAACAGGTATTGAAGACTATTGGGCAGCCATTGAAGATCTATTTGTGGCCACTAAAGATAATTTTGCATCCATTAAAGTTCTGATATCAGTCTGGGGTTGAATTGCTTCAATAGAGTTTAAGAGTTCAAGAATAATCCTTCTCATTATCCCCTCTCTTCTTCCCCATTCTTCAGTATTGCAGGGTGTTGGTGGAAGGTTTGCTCCATTGAAATATTTTCAGTGATCAATGAGATGAAGGATCTGATGTGTGATGGCCATATTCAGAAATAAAGTTGAAATTAAAGCCATTCATTCAACTTCTATCATGTCCAAGTGATTCTAGTTCGAGATTCCCCAAGGGTGTCATGTTTTGTACTCAAAGAGGTGAAGAACTAAGGGATTGAATCTTCTTCCCTTCTGTAATTGGAGAGGATGGATTACTACTATTTTTCTAGCCATAAAAGATCTGTAATAAACATCTAAACTCAGTCCTAAAATATTCTCTCCTTCTCTACTATGTTCTCTATCTCATGTAAGAAGAAAATAGCCTGTGAGGCATTGTCCATTGTAGAGCAAGCATTATAAGTTAAGAGAACTGTTATGAACTCTATATTTGATGTTTAATGGTTATATAATTCATATCAGATCTAATATAATCATCAGAACAAATTTTTTATTTCCTTAAGACAGTTTATCATGATAAAATCCAAGACTAGCTAGTTTGATGCCTAAATTCGACTAGTTTTTCCATTTTGTCTATAAAATTCATTCTGTGCACTCTTTTGTTAATCCGTCAGTTGGAGAAGGTCCTTGACACATCCCAGTATCCATATCAGTACAAAAAATCATATTTTGAAATCCTTTTGACCTTTCTTGGAAAGTTAAGAAAACGACTAGCTCCACAATCCCGGAAGAGACCGAAAGCCCCAATTCTCTACAAACTCTTCCAAGACTGATCATTTATCATTATGAACATAAACAATAACCTATGGACTATCGTAAACCCTGAGTATCCTTCCTAATATTGTTTGTATATGCAGATGTACCCAGAAAGCATTGCGGTAGGCTTTAGCAGCTGCTGATGTCCGAAACATCAATGGTCTCCGTACGTTGTACAAAGGATCCAATTTCCCACTGTCAAAGTCGCTGCTGCACACTATCCAATAGAAATTCCAGAACTGAAAGTTCATCCTACCAAACTCAGTTTCAAGTTTCCTTACCCGTCACTGACTTCCTACTCTATTTGGTGAATTGATTAAAAATGGACAAGTAAATTTTATTTAAAATTCTAAACTTGAGTTAATATCTGCGTTAAATATTTCCTAGGATATTACAGTAAGATAAAGAAGCTCTCAGTTCATGAGCTGGAACATATCGATCTTAACAGGATTTATACAATCTCTGTTTTATGAGAAATTGACCTTAGAACTTCTAGTAGCAATGACAATGAATCCTTCATTTTGCATTTGTTAGCAGAAGAAGATCAATTTTTGACAAAACAATGTAGTTATTACATGTGGAGGCAACGGTTTCATGTGGAAAACAAGTGTAGGGTTGATCAGAGGAAATATGTTGGGAAATGGGCTATTACATTAGCTTTTCCGATGGGCGAGTGGCTTACAGAAGGAAATATATCGGTTGTAGGTATCTATGCTTTTCTTCCGACAAAAATTGTAACAGGATTTCCATTTATAATACATGCATATTTTTTACTGGTTTCGTCAAGAGAAATTATCATTTTCAATAACAAGTGGAACCAGGGAATCCTTCATTGTGTTCTATTAGCCTTTTGTTCATCATTTCGTGCTCTGATAAGTGGTAATTCACCTCTATCATCGAAAACTTGGGTCTATAGGTACCTTCCCTTTCATATTCCTTGTTATCCACAACTAACACAAGTTAGAGATGACATTCAGACCCAATTGAGAGCTCAGGAAGTGGTTTTATGTGACGTCGGCTTTGGGAATAAACGTTTATGTAAACCAACAGAAGCTCGGACAATACTCCCTGCTTTTAAATGCATTATGGAGAAAGCAAGAGGACAAGTTCATCAAAGTGACTTCATTCATCTATATTCTCGTAATGAACACATAGTCCATCCTTATCTTGATAAACAAGAGTTTTATAATAGCTTGAATTTTTTGGGCATGGTTATCTCCCTGTATTCGATTGTCTGATTGGTTGACAAGCTTGCCTGAAAATCTGTACGTTGAAATTCTTTGTTTTATTTCTGAAAATTGGAAGGGATTTTCAAGTCACATGCAAAACGCTCCTTTGTTGAAATATGTAAGTTCTTCCAACAACATAGATTTTCCTAGTGTATCAAATGCTGCCGTCCAAACCAGAATTTATCTTTCATGAAAGGAGTCGCACATATTGTGGCTGACCAAATGGTCTAGGGAGCTTGGAAGTGCTGCCAAATATTATTCCATGCTTGAATCTACCCAGAAGGAAATTATAAATTTAGATCCTCGAGAATTCCTGAATCTACCCAGAAGACACACCTGTAGGACTCCCCGGAACCAGGTTTTGTTGCACGGTTGGGATTCTATTGCCCTGGTAGGTATCCAATAGGTGTTCCTGAAGGCCTTTTGGATGTCGGACAAAACATCGGGACAGTTCTAGGGGTGCCCCTCTCCGCCTGTCCCATCGCCCATGTGTCATCTTGTAGGTGCATTCTGCAAACTAGGGTTTTGCTCAGTGAGGGAGAGTGCAATTTTTTCACACGAGGGTCAACTTTGCAAAATCGTCCACCGGGAACTTACGGCTAGTGTTCCCAGTTGGAACCTCCCTAGACACACTTGCAGGACTCCTCGAAACCCATTTTCACTGCACGGTTGGACTTCTATGCCCCCGGCAGGTATCCGGTAGGTGTCCCTGAAGGCCTTTTGGATGTCGGACGGAACGAGCCATAGAATGAAGACCGTCACTCCGATCGACAAACTGTTGACTCCATTGGATTCAAGATGTCGGGACAATGCTAGGGGTGCCCCTCTCTGCCGGTCCCATGGCCCACGTGTCATCTTGTAGGTGCATTCTGTAAACTAGGGTTTTTCTGAGTGAGGGAGTGTGCAATTTTTGCACACAGGGGTCAACTTTGCAAAATCGTCCTCCGGGAAGTTACGGCTAGCGTTCCCAGTCGGAACCTCCCTAGACACACTTGCAAGACTCCTCGAAACCCAGTTTTGCTGCATGGTTGGACTTCTATGCCCCCGACAAGTGTCTCTGAGGGCCTTTTGGATGTTGGACGGAACGAGCCATAGAATGATGAAGGAAATTAGAGCTATGGAAGGAAATTGAATTAGAGTTAGAGTTAGAGTTAATGATGATGATGAAGATGGTGATGATGATGAAGATGTTGATGATGATGGTGATGGCGATGAAGATGATGATGATGATAATGAAGAAGATGTGATGATGGAGATGTTGATGAGGAACCTAGACATGGAAATGATGATGGTGATGGTGATGAAGATGATGATGGTGATGATGATGAAGACGTTGATGATTATGGTGATTGTGGTGTTGATGGTGATGGTGATGATGAAGAAGATGGTTTAGTGATAAGGTTTGGGTGAGGGTTAGGGTTAGAGTTATAGAAGGAAATTGAATTAGGGTTAGAGTTAGAGTTAATGATGATGATGAAGATGGTGATGAGGATGATGATGGTGGTGTTGGTGGTGGTGATGAAGATGATGATCATGCTGATGGTGCAGATGAGGATGAAGGTGTTGAGGATGATGATGATGACGATGATGATGATGATGATGATGACGATGATGGTGGTTTACCATGATAATGATGAGGATGCTGATCATGATGGTGGTGGTGAGGATGATGAAGATGTTGATAATGATGATGATGATGATTATGGTGGCGGTGGTGGTGGTGGTGATGAAGATGATGATGATTACGAAACTTGTGCAATTTATCAAGTTGTACTAATTCTATGCAATTTATGAATCTATCAAGATATCAATCTATGGCTGCAATATTCAAAATATTAATGTCAATACTCAATGAGACCATGAAACAAAATCATAGCATACATGTACACCACATACCTATAACATAGTACACAATAAAACAAACAAACCACGTATCAGATTACCTACCTATGGTCATTCGACTAGACCATCAGGATCACCTCGAATACCAATGGTTTCATTTAACCTCTTGTGCTCGGAATAAGGCAATAAGTATCGTGCCTTTGATGAGTTCTTCCTTGGCATTGTTTGCAGCTGGAGGTTTGTGCCAATAACTAAGTTTGTATAATGGTATACAATCTCACCTGGCCTATAATCTTCATATGTATACCCTTCTCTATTTTCTGAGTGGGAAACCTGGTTCAAATATTCTCCCTTTATAACCATCGACCCAATCGGAAAATCAAGTCCCTCAGAGTCCCGCAATGGGACATTTAAGGTTTGCTTCCCCTCTAAGCAACGTGCCAGCCAATATTCAGTGCACCATGCATTGTGTATCAGGGCAACCACTGCGTATATGTGCCCTAGAGAAAATATAGTTCCAATGTTTTAGTCAACTAATTAGACACAACTAGTTGTCAAAAATATCAAAAATATACACAGCTAATTAGACACAACTAGTTGTCAAAAATATAAAAATATTATTCGAACCTGGTTGTACGAGATCTAATATGTGGTCATAGTCTAGTGAAATACTTGATTGGTCCTCCTCCAACTGGGATAATTCTGTAGCTATCTGTCAACCAAAGGGGAGTTATACACGGTCCCAGCTGTCAACCCAATACATGGATTCACATTCGTCCCATTCACCACTATTGCATGGAGAACAAAAACATGATAGTTTCCTTTTCCAAATTTCAAGTATAGCATTGTCCGACGTTCTAACTAATGAAATGCATGAGTTCCTTGGATGGTATTGCACTCATATAACTGTGAATGATCTACATCCACCACCTCCCAAAAATATCTAACCACATGTGCTTTCCTGGTTGAGTGATCTTCCTGCCTTCTTTATCCCTCCCCCATGACTGAAGCACACCATTCAACGATGGTTTTTGCATTTCAGATGGTAGGTCCATTTGTGAACTTCATTTCTTTCCTGCGTAATGCAGTCTTTATGCATGCACCTGCTCCATCGTGTTCACCTTTTCCATGTTCGATCTCAAAATAGTTCCAAATATGTGGCACCTTGTGCCTTTTGTGGAGCATACACAACCATTGGAAGACACGGGCATTTTTTAATTGCCCTGCACAACTGGCAGACCAAATCCAATGTTGTTCCATCTGTATACTGTTATCCTTCAAGTGATTGTAGAACATTTGAAAGTTGTGTTGTACAAAAGCCAAGTCGTGACACTTGTCATCACTTATGTAGAAGTGATACTCCTTCAATATAACCCTATTTTCTTCGGTACTATCTACCCCATGTCTATAGGTGATATGGACCATTATGCTGACCTGGTGTGAGTGATAGTATTAACTCTAAATCTCATTTTGCGGTTGAAGAGTGTCGTTTTCCGCAAAATCGACCATTGACAAGATAGTCCCAATAGGAAATGTATCCCTGCACGTTCTAAACTGCTCATCTTTCCAACGAGCCACATGCACATGCTTTACATAATGTTGTGTCTTTTCGAAGAATTCCTACAAGAAGTCGCAAACCCGTACCTGGTAGATCAACAATAAATACATATATCAATAGATTGTCACATATGAAATTGCAATCTGAAGAAAAAATAGTATTCAATAACTCATTACCAACCTGAGAAGTGACCAATTGTATTTTTTTTCTTTCGTTCCCTCCATCAATATCATACATGACATATTTGAATGACTACAAGTTCACCTCCTGCCTCCCAAGTTCATGCTCATCGGTCACATGTATGCATTTGTCGAATAATGCGAATCCACCACACCCTGGGCATGTTCCATCTATGCAAGTTTTTTGATAAAATGTGCGATCGTTTGCCCTACTACACAAGATGCTATGAATAAAGTCTCTAGATGGAATCGATGGTAATGCAGCTAAGCATTCCTGCACAAGAGTGTTATGCAATACACGAAAAATATATGTCTATGTGTCATAATAGTAACCATACTCAATGTGGTATCAACAACAACATGTGTTACGAATTGTGTTTATTTTAACATACCATGGTTTTCATTTTTCAAAGGATCTTTGGCCCAAGTCAAGTTCGTTATGTTCATTCCTAAATCTCTCATATAATTATGTTTGTGTCATATCAAGAAAATGTTTAATGTGTGGTTCACGATCCTTTTAACCCCTTCTCAATTTTAATACATCTTTTTGGTTGGAAGAAGGTCTAGTGTTTTCATTCCAAAAATCTTGCACTAGTCCCTTTATCGCATCGATGAACTTCATATCAGAGCGTGGCAACCTGTCAATAAAGGCCCAAACATCTGTTTGACCGGTTTCAAGTTGTTCTCTTCTAACACAATACCTATGGAGTGTCTTCACATTCAAATTAACAATTTTGGATGTAGGTTTAAGAAAATGAAGTGCCCTAGTGCTTTTGTTAATGATTGATTGTGACAACACACGACGAGCAGCATTGCAATCCTTTGAGCAAGATTTCTTTCCAATTGTACTAAATGCATCTACTAAATTTTTAATGATATGAGAACTTGGTTCTAACTTTTTGGCCATCTTTATCCCTAATGTTCTTCTAACAACAGTCATATGCCTAGATTTCAACAATGATAAAAATAATTTGCACTTGTCCCCATCACAGTTAGAGTAAAAAAGTTATCAAGTATTTGTCGAGTTTGATAAGAAATAGAACGCTTAGACAACGTAGCTTCAAGTGAACTAATGAGACTTTCATCAACCTATATATGTCTCAGAGTTCTTGGGCGTGCAGTTGCTAATGGAGGTAAGGGTGTTGGAACTGGAGCATGTACACCATCACCAAGACGCTTCGGCGTTTCCATAAGAGCCCCTTGTCTTTCATTCTCTTGGACGGTCTCCATAACATTTGC